>CADCXT010001831.1:0-60165 GCA_902806775.1 Microtus agrestis | reverse complement strand
TTTGTGAAAAACGCACATGTGTTACTCTGAAATGAGAAGCATCTGTTTGGGATATGTCAAAGTATGGTTAAAAGTGAGAACAGTGTTCCTTTTCTCTGTAGAAGCTTTACTTTGAAAGGTAATCACGATCATTTGAAAGTCAGTGAATTTCAATAAATGCTTATAATCTGTTTGTTATATGTCAAAGTATGGTTAAAATTGAGAACAGTGTTCCTTTTGTCTGTAGAAGCTTTACTTTGAAAGATAATCACGTTCTTTGAAAGTGTATGAATTTCATGAAATGCTTTTGTGAGAAACGCACATGTGTTACTCTGAAATGAGAAACATCTGTTTGTTATATGTCAAAGTATGGTTAAAATTGAGAACAGTGTTCCTTTTGTCTGTAGACGCTTTACTTTGAAAGATAATCACATTCTTTGAAAGTGTATGAATTTCATGAAATACTTTTGTGAGAAAGCACATGTGTTACTCTGCTTTTAGAAGCCACTGTTTTTGATATGTCATAGAATTGTTAGAAGTGAGAACTGTGTTCCTTTTCTCTGTACAAGCTTTACTTTGAAAGATAATCTCTTTCTTTTGAAAGTGTTTAATTTCATGAAATTCTTTCGTGACAAACGCACATGTGTTTCTCTGAAATGATCCGCCATTGTTGCAGATATGGTAACGTTTCGCTAGAAGTGAGAACAGTCTTCCTTTTCGTTGGAGAAGGTTTACTTTGAAAGATAATCTCATTCTTTTGAAAGTATAAAAATTTCATGAATTCCTTTTGTGAGAAACGCACATGTGTTACTATGAAATGGGACGCTGTTTTTGCTATATGTCAAGGTATTTTAAAAGTAAGAACAGTGTTCCTTTTCTCTGTAGAAGCTTTACGTTGAAAGATAATCACATTCATTTGAAAGTGTATAATTCATAAAATGCTTTTGTGAGAAACGCACATGTCTTTCTCTGAAATAATAAGCTCTTGTTTGTGATATGTCACAGAACAGTTAGAAGTGAGAACTGTGTTCCTTTTCTCTGTAGAAGCTTTACTTTGAAAGTTGATCACGTTCTTTTGAAAGTGTATGAATTTCATGAAATGCTTTCATGAAAAACGCATATGTGTTTCTCTGAAATTAGAAGCCATTGTTTGTGATATTTCAAGAATTGTTAGAATGAGAACTGTTTTCCATTTCTCTGTAAAAGCTTTACTTTGAAAGATAATCACATTGTTTTTAAAGTGTATGAATTTCATTAAATGCTTTCGTGAGAAACGCACATGTGTTACTCTGTAATGAGAAGCCTTTGTTTGATATATGGCAAGGTGTTTTCATAACTGAGAACAGTGTTCCTTTTCTCTGTAGAATCTTTACTTTGAAAGATAATCACATTCTTATTAAAGTGTATGAATTTCATGAAATGCTTTCATGAGAAACACACATGTCCTTTTCTGAAAATATCACTCATTGTTGGGGATAGGTCAAAGTTAGCTAGAAGAGAGAACAGTGTTCCTTTTCTCTGTAGAAGCTTTACTTTGAAAGATAATCACATTCTTTAAAAGTGTATGAGTTTCATAAATTGCTTTTGTGAGAAACGCACATGTTTTACTCTGAAATGGGAAGCTGTTGTTTGGTATATGTCAAAATATTGTAAAAGAGAAAACAGTGTTCCTTTTCTCTGGAGAAGCTTTAATTTGAAAGATAATCATGTTCTTTTGAAAGTGTATAAATTTCATGTAATGCTTTTGTGAGAAACACACATGTGTTACTCTGAAATTAGAAGCCATTGTTTGTGATATTTCAATAATTGTTAGAATGAGAACTGTGTTCCTTTTTAGCTACTTTGAAAGATAATCATGTTGTTTTGAAAGTATATGAATTTCTAGGGTTAGGGTTAGGGTTTAGGGTTAGGTTTAGCATTAGGGTTAGGTTAGGGTTAGGGTTGGTTATAGGGTTAGGGTTAGTTTGGGTTAGTGTTAGGGTTAGAAAAAAAAGAATGTTTATGAATTTCATGAAATGCTTTTTGAGAAACACACATGTGTTTCTCTGATTTAGAAGCCACTGTTTGTGATATGTCATAGAATTGTTAGAATGAGAACAGTGTTCCTTTTCTCAGTAGAAGCTTTACTTTGAAAGGTAATGACTATCATTTGAAAATCAGTTAATTTCATGAAATGCTTTCGGAAGAAACGCACATGTGTTACTCTGAAATGAGAAGCGTCTGTTTGGGATATATCAAAGTATGGTTAAAAGTGAGAACAGTGTTCTTTTTCTCTGTAGAAGCTTTACTTTGAAAGATAATCACGTTCCTTGAAAGTGTATGAATTTCATGAAATGCTTTTGTGAGAAACGCACATGTGTTACTCTGAAATGAGAAGCGTCTGTTTGGGATAGGTCAAAGTATGGTTAAAAGTGAGAACAGTGTTCCTTTTGTCTGTAGAAGCTTTATTTTGAAAGATAATCACGTTCTTTGAAAGTGTATGAATTTCATGAAATGCTTTTGTGAGAAATGCACATGTGTTACTCTGAAATGAGAAGCATCTGTTTGGGATATGTCCAAGTATGGTTAAAAGTGAGAACAGTGTTCTTTTTCTCTGTAGAAGCTTTACTTTGAAAGATAATCACGTTCTTTGAAAGTGTATGAATTTCATGAAATGCTTTTGTGAGAAACGCACATGTGTTACTCTGAAATGAGAAGCGTCTGTTTGGGATATGTCAAAGTATGGTTAAAAGTGAGAACAGTGTTCCTTTTCTCTGTAGAAGCTTTACTTTGAAAGGTAATCACGATCATTTGAAAGTCAGTGAATTTCATGAAATGCTTTTGTGAGAAACGCACATGTGTTACTCTGAAATGAGAAGCGTCTGTTTGGGATATGTCAAAGTATGGTTAAAAGTGAGAACAGTGTTCCTTTTGTCTGTAGAAGCTTTACTTTGAAAGATAATCACGTTCATTTGAAAGTCAGTGAATTTCATGAAATGCTTTTGTGAGAAACGCACATGTGTTACTCTGAAATGAGAAGCGTCTGTTTGGGATATGTCAAAGTATGGTTAAAAGTGAGAACAGTGTTCCTTTTCTCTGTAGAAGCTTTACTTTGAAAGGTAATCACGACCATTTGAAAGTCAGTGAATTTCATGAAATGCTTTTGTGAGAAACGCACATGTGTTACTCTGAAATGAGAAGCGTCTGTTTGGGATATGTCAAAGTATGGTTAAAAGTGAGAACAGTGTTCCTTTTCTCTGTAGAAGCTTTACTTTGAAAGATAATCACGTTCTTTGAAAGTGTATGAATTTCATGAAATGCTTTTGTGAGAAACGCACATGTGTTACTCTGAAATGAGAAGCGTCTGTTTGGGATATGTCAAAGTATGGTTAAAAGTGAGAACAGTGTTCCTTTTCTCTGTAGAAGCTTTACTTTGAAAGATAATCACGTTCTTTGAAAGTGTATGAATTTCATGAAATGCTTTTGTGAGAAACGCACATGTGTTACTCTGAAATGAGAAGCGTCTGTTTGGGATATGTCAAAGTATGGTTAAAAGTGAGAACAGTGTTCCTTTTCTCTGTAGAAGCTTTACTTTGAAAGATAATCACGTTCATTTGAAAGTGAGTGAATTTCATGAAATGCTTTTGTGAGAAACGCACATGTGTTACTCTGAAATGAGAAGCGTCTGTTTGGGATATGTCAAAGTATGGTTAAAAGTGAGAACAGTGTTCCTTTTCTCTGTAGAAGCTTTACTTTGAAAGATAATCACGTTCTTTGAAAGTGTATGAATTTCATGAAATGCTTTTGTGAGAAAAGCACATGTGTTACTCTGAAATGAGAAGCGTCTGTTTGGGATATGTCAAAGTATGGTTAAAAGTGAGAACCGTGTTCCTTTTCTCTGTAGAAGCTTTACTTTGAAAGATAATCACGTTCTTTGAAAGTGTATGAATTTCATGAAATGCTTTTGTGAGAAACGCATATGTGTTACTCTGAAATGAGAAGCATCTGTTTGGGATATGTCAAAGTATGGTTAAAAATGAGAACAGTGTTCCTTTTCTCTGTAGAAGCTTTACTTTGAAAGATAATCACGTTCTTTGAAAGTGTATGAATTTCATGAAATGCTTTTGTGAGAAAAGCACATGTGTTACTCTGAAATGAGAAGCGTCAGTTTGGGATATGTCAAAGAATGTTTAAAAGTGAGAACCGTTTTGCTTTTCTCTGTAGAAGCTTTACGTTGAAAGGTAATCACGTTCTTTGAAAGTGTATGAATTTCATGAAATGCTTTTGTGAGAAACGCTAATGTGTTACTCTGAAATGAGAAGCGTCTGTTTGGGATATGTCCAAGTATGGTTAAAAGTGAGAACAGTATTCTTTTTCTCTGTAGAAGCTTTACTTTGAAAGATAATCACGTTCTTTTGAAAGTGTATGAATTTCATGAAATGCTTTTGTGAGAAAGCACATGTGTTACTCTGAAATGAGAAGCGTCTGTTTGGGATATGTCAAAGTATGGTTAAAAGTGAGAACAGTGTTCCTTTCTCTGTAGAAGCTTTACTTTGAAAGGTAATCACGTTCATTTGAAAGGAGTTAGTGTCATGAAATGGTTTTGTGAGAAAGCACATGTGTTACTCTGAAATGAGAAGCGTCTGTTTTGGGATATGTCAAAGTATGGTTAAAAGTGAGAACAGTGTTCCTTTTCTCCGTAGAAGCTTTACTTTGAAAGATAATCACGTTGTTTGAAAGCAAAGAATTTCATGAAATGCTTTTGTGAGAAACGCACATGTGTTACTCTGAAATGAGAAGCGTCTGTTTGGGATATGTCAAAGTATGGTTAAAAGTGAGAACAGTGTTCCTTTTCTCTGTAGAAGCTTTACTTTGAAAGATAATCACGTTCTTTGAAAGTGTATGAATTTCATGAAATGCTTTTGTGAGAAACGCACATGTGTTACTCTGAAATGAGAAGCGTCTGTTTGGGATATGTCAAAGTATGGTTAAAAGTGAGAACAGTGTTCCTTTTTCTCTGTAGAAGCTTTACTTTGAAAGATAATCACGTTCATTTGAAAGTGTATGAATTTCATGAAATGCTTTTGTGAGAAACGCACATGTGTTACTCTGAAATGAGAAGCGTCTGTTTGGGATATGTCAAAGTATGGTTAAAAGTGAGAACAGTGTTCCTTTTTCTCTGTAGAAGCTTTACTTTGAAAGATAATCACGTTCATTTGAAAGTGTATGAATTTCATGAAATGCTTTTGTGAGAAACGCACATGTGTTACTCTGAAATGAGAAGCGTCTGTTTGGGATATGTCAAAGTATGGTTAAAAGTGAGAACAGTGTTCCTTTTCTCTGTAGAAGCTTTACTTTGAAAGGTAATCACGATCATTTGAAAGTCAGTGAATTTCATGAAATGCTTTTGTGAGAAACGCACATGTGTTACTCTGAAATGAGAAGCGTCTGTTTGGGATATGTCAAAGTATGGTTAAAAGTGAGAACAGTGTTCCTTTTCTCTGTAGAAGCTTTACTTTGAAAGATAATCACGTTCTTTGAAAGTGTATGAATTTCATGAAATGCTTTTGTGAGAAACGCACATGTGTTACTCTGAAATGAGAAGCGTCTGTTTGGGATATGTCAAAGTATGGTTAAAAGTGAGAACAGTGTTCCTTTTCTCTGTAGAAGCTTTACTTTGAAAGATAATCACGTTCTTTGAAAGTGTATGAATTTCATGAAATGCTTTTGTGAAAAACGCACATGTGTTACTCTGAAATGAGAAGCATCTGTTTGGGATATGTCAAAGTATGGTTAAAAGTGAGAACAGTGTTCCTTTTCTCTGTAGAAGCTTTACTTTGAAAGATAATCACGTTCTTTGAAAGTGTATGAATTTCATGAAATGCTTTTGGGAGAAACGCACATCTGTTACTCTCAAAGGAGAAGCCTCTGTTTGGGATATGTCAAAGTATGGTTAAAAGTGAGAACAGTGTTCCTTTTTATCTGTAGAAGCTTTACTTTGAAAGATCATCACGTTCATTTGAAAGTGTATGAATTTCATGAAATGCTTTTGTGAGAAACACACATGTGTTACTCTGAAATGAGAAGCGTCTGTTTGGGATATGTCAAAGTATGGTTAAAAGTGAGAACAGTGTTCCTTTTCTCTGTAGAAGCTTTACTTTGAAAGATAATCACGATCATTTGAAAGTCAGTGAATTTCATGAAATGCTTTTGTGAGAAACGCACATGTGTTACTCTGAAATGAGAAGCGTCTGTTTGGGATATGTCAAAGTATGGTTAAAAGTGAGAACAGTGTTCCTTTTCTCTGTAGAAGCTTTACTTTGAAAGATAATCACGTTCTTTGAAAGTGTATGAATTTCATGAAATGCTTTTGTGAGAAACGCACATGTGTTACTCTGAAATGAGAAGCGTCTGTTTGGGATATGTCAAAGTATGGTTAAAAGTGAGAACAGTGTTCCTTTTCTCTGTAGAAGCTTTACTTTGAAAGATAATCACGTTCTTTGAAAGTGTATGAATTTCATGAAATGCTTTTGTGAGAAAAGCACATGTGTTACTCTGAAATGAGAAGCGTCAGTTTGGGATATGTCAAAGAATGTTTAAAAGTGAGAACCGTTTTCCTTTTCTCTGTAGAAGCTTTAAGTTGAAAGGTAATCACGTTCTTTGAAAGTGTATGAATTTCATGAAATGCTTTTGTGAGAAACGCTAATGTGTTACTCTGAAATGAGAAGCGTCTGTTTGGGATATGTCCAAGTATGGTTAAAAGTGAGAACAGTATTCTTTTTCTCTGTAGAAGCTTTACTTTGAAAGATAATCACGTTCTTTGAAAGTGTATGAATTTCATGAAATGCTTTTGTGAGAAAAGCACATGTGTTACTCTGAAATGAGAAGCGTCAGTTTGGGATATGTCAAAGAATGTTTAAAAGTGAGAACCGTTTTGCTTTTCTCTGTAGAAGCTTTACGTTGAAATGTAATCACGTTCTTTGAAAGTGTATGAATTTCATGAAATGCTTTTGTGAGAAACGCTAATGTGTTACTCTGAAATGAGAAGCGTCTGTTTGGGATATGTCCAAGTATGGTTAAAAGTGAGAACAGTATTCTTTTTCTCTGTAGAAGCTTTACATTGAAAGATAATCACGTTCTTTGAAAGCAAAAGAATTTCATGAAATGCTTTTTTGAGAAACGCACATGTGTTACTCTCAAAGGAGAAGCATCTGTTTGGGATATGTCTAAGTATGGTTAAAAGTGAGAACAGTGTTCCTTTTCTCTGTAGAAGCTTTACTTTGAAAGGTAATGACTATCATTTGAAAATCAGTTAATTTCATGAAATGCTTTTGTGAGAAACGCACATGTGTTACTCTGAAATGAGAAGCGTCTGTTTGGGATATGTCAAAGTATGGTTAAAAGTGAGAACAGTGTTCCTTTTGTCTGTAGAAGCTTTACTTTGAAAGATAATCACGTTCTTTGAAAGTGTATGAATTTCATGAAATGCTTTTGTGAGAAACGCACATGTGTTACTCTGAAATGAGAAGCGTCTGTTTGGGATATGTCAAAGTATGGTTAAAAGTGAGAACAGTGTTCCTTTTCTCTGTAGAAGCTTTACTTTGAAAGATAATCACGTTCATTTGAAAGTCAGTGAATTTCATGAAATGCTTTTGTGAGAAACGCACATGTGTTACTCTGAAATGAGAAGCGTCTGTTTGGGATATGTCAAAGTATGGTTAAAAGTGAGAACAGTGTTCCTTTTCTCTGTAGAAGCTTTACTTTGAAAGATAATCACGATTCATTTGAAAGTGTATGAATTTCATGAAATGCTTTTGTGAGAAACGCACATGTGTTACTCTGAAATGAGAAGCGTCTGTTTGGGATATGTCAAAGTATGGTTAAAAGTGAGAACAGTGTTCCTTTTGTCTGTAGAAGCTTTACTTTGAAAGATAATCACGTTCTTTGAAAGTGTATGAATTTCATGAAATGCTTTTGTGAGAAACGCACATGTGTTACTCTGAAATGAGAAGCGTCTGTTTGGGATATGTCAAAGTATGGTTAAAAGTGAGAACAGTGTTCCTTTTCTCTGTAGAAGCTTTACTTTGAAAGATAATCACGTTCTTTGAAAGTGTATGAATTTCATGAAATGCTTTTGTGAAAAACGCACATGTGTTACTCTGAAATGAGAAGCGTCTGTTTGGGATATGTCAAAGTATGGTTAAAAGTGAGAACAGTGTTCCTTTTCTCTGTAGAAGCTTTACTTTGAAAGATAATCACGTTCTTTGAAAGTGTATGAATTTCATGAAATGCTTTTGTGAGAAACGCACATGTGTTACTCTGAAATGAGAAGCGTCTGTTTGGGATATGTCAAAGTATGGTTAAAAGTGAGAACAGTGTTCCTTTTCTCTGTAGAAGCTTTACTTTGAAAGGTAATCACGATCATTTGAAAGTCAGTGAATTTCAATAAATGCTTTTGGGAGAAACGCATATGTGTTACTCTGAAATGAGAATCGTCTGTTTGGGATATGTCAAAGTATGGTTAAAAGTGAGAACAGTGTTCCTTTTCTCTGTAGAAGCTTTACTTTGAAAGATAATCACGTTCATTTGAAAGTGTATGAATTTCATGAAATGCTTTTGTGAGAAAAGCACATGTGTTACTCTGAAATGAGAAGCGTCTGTTTGGGATATGTCAAAGTATGGTTAAAAGTGAGAACAGTGTTCCTTTTCTCTGTAGAAGCTTTACTTTGAAAGATAATCACGTTCTTTGAAAGTGTATGAATTTCATGAAATGCTTTTGTGAGAAACGCACATGTGTTACTCTGAAATGAGAAGCATCTGTTTGGGATATGTCAAAGTATGGTTAAAAGTGAGAACAGTGTTCCTTTTCTCTGTAGAAGCTTTACTTTGAAAGATAATCACGTTCTTTGAAAGTGTATGAATTTCATGAAATGCTTTTGTGAGAAACGCACATCTGTTAATCTCAAAGGAGAAGCCTCTGTTTGGGATATGTCAAAGTATGGTTAAAAGTGAGAACAGTGTTCCTTTTCTCTGTAGAAGCTTTACTTTGAAAGATAATCACGTTCTTTGAAAGTGTATGAATTTCATGAAATGCTTTTGTGAGAAACACACATGTGTTACTCTGAAATGAGAAGCGTCTGTTTGGGATATGTCAAAGTATGTTTAAAAGTGAGAACAGTGTTCCTTTTCTCTGTAGAAGCTTTACTTTGAAAGATAATCACGATCATTTGAAAGTCAGTGAATTTCATGAAATGCTTTTGGGAGAAACGCACATGTGTTACTCTGAAATGAGAAGCGTCTGTTTGGGATATGTCAAAGTATGGTTAAAAGTGAGAACAGTGTTCCTTTTCTCTGTAGAAGCTTTACTTTGAAAGATAATCACGTTCTTTGAAAGTGTATGAATTTCATGAAATGCTTTTGTGAGAAACGCACATGTGTTACTCTGAAATGAGAAGCGTCTGTTTGGGATATGTCAAAGTATGGTTAAAAATGAGAACAGTGTTCCTTTTCTCTGTAGAAGCTTTACTTTGAAAGATAATCACGTTCTTTGAAAGTGTATGAATTTCATGAAATGCTTTTGTGAGAAAAGCACATGTGTTACTCTGAAATGAGAAGCGTCAGTTTGGGATATGTCAAAGAATGTTTAAAAGTGAGAACCGTTTTGCTTTTCTCTGTAGAAGCTTTAAGTTGAAATGTAATCACGTTCTTTGAAAGTGTATGAATTTCATGAAATGCTTTTGTGAGAAACGCTAATGTGTTACTCTGAAATGAGAAGCATCTGTTTGGGATATGTCCAAGTATGGTTAAAAGTGAGAACAGTATTCTTTTTCTCTGTAGAAGCTTTACTTTGAAAGATAATCACGTTCTTTGAAAGTGTATGAATTTCATGAAATGCTTTTGTGAGAAAAGCACATGTGTTACTCTGAAATGAGAAGCGTCAGTTTGGGATATGTCAAAGAATGTTTAAAAGTGAGAACCGTTTTGCTTTTCTCTGTAGAAGCTTTACGTTGAAATGTAATCACGTTCTTTGAAAGTGTATGAATTTCATGAAATGCTTTTGTGAGAAACGCTAATGTGTTACTCTGAAATGAGAAGCGTCTGTTTGGGATATGTCCAAGTATGGTTAAAAGTGAGAACAGTATTCCTTTTCTCTGTAGAAGCTTTACATTGAAAGATAATCACGTTCATTTGAAAGCAAAAGAATTTCATGAAATGCTTTTTTGAGAAACGCACATGTGTTACTCTCAAAGGAGAAGCGTCTGTTTGGGATATGTCTAAGTATGGTTAAAAGTGAGAACAGTGTTCCTTTTCTCTGTAGAAGCTTTACTTTGAAAGGTAATGACTATCATTTGAAAATCAGTTAATTTCATGAAATGGTTTTGGGAGAAACGCACATGTGTTACTCTGAAATGAGAAGCGTCTGTTTGGGATATGTCAAAGTATGGTTAAAAGTGAGAACAGTGTTCCTTTTCTCTGTAGAAGCTTTACTTTGAAAGATAATCACGTTCTTTGAAAGTGTATGAATTTCATGAAATGCTTTTGTGAGAAACGCACATGTGTTACTCTGAAATGAGAAGCGTCTGTTTGGGATATGTCAAAGTATGGTTAAAAGTGAGAACAGTGTTCCTTTTCTCTGTAGAAGCTTTACTTTGAAAGATAATCACGATCATTTGAAAGTCAGTGAATTTCATGAAATGCTTTTGTGAGAAACGCACATGTGTTACTCTGAAATGAGAAGCGTCTGTTTGGGATATGTCAAAGTATGGTTAAAAGTGAGAACAGTGTTCCTTTTCTCTGTAGAAGCTTTACTTTGAAAGATAATCACGTTCATTTGAAAGTGTATGAATTTCATGAAATGCTTTTGTGAGAAACGCACATGTGTTACTCTGAAATGAGAAGCGTCTGTTTGGGATATGTCAAAGTATGGTTAAAAGTGAGAACAGTGTTCCTTTTGTCTGTAGAAGCTTTACTTTGAAAGATAATCACGTTCATTTGAAAGTGTATGAATTTCATGAAATGCTTTTGTGAGAAACGCACATGTGTTACTCTGAAATGAGAAGCGTCTGTTTGGGATATGTCAAAGTATGGTTAAAAGTGAGAACAGTGTTCTTTTTCTCTGTAGAAGCTTTACTTTGAAAGATAATCACGTTCATTTGAAAGTCAATGAATTTCATGAAATGCTTTGTGTGAAAACGCACATGTGTTACTCTGAAATGAGAAGCGTCTGTTTGGGATATGTCAAAGTATGGTTAAAAGTGAGAACAGTGTTCCTTTTCTCTGTAGAAGCTTTACTTTGAAAGATAATCACGTTCTTTGAAAGTGTATGAATTTCATGAAATGCTTTTGTGAGAAACGCACATGTGTTACTCTGAAATGAGAAGCGTCTGTTTGGGATATGTCAAAGTATGGTTAAAAGTGAGAACAGTGTTCCTTTTCTCTGTAGAAGCTTTACTTTGAAAGATAATCACGATCATTTGAAAGTCAGTGAATTTCATGAAATGCTTTTGGGAGAAACGCACATGTGTTACTCTGAAATGAGAAGCGTCTGTTTGGGATATGTCAAAGTATGGTTAAAAGTGAGAACAGTGTTCCTTTTCTCTGTAGAAGCTTTACTTTGAAAGATAATCACGATCATTTGAAAGTCAGTGAATTTCATGAAATGCTTTTGTGAGAAACGCACATGTGTTACTCTGAAATGAGAAGCGTCTGTTTGGGATATGTCAAAGTATGGTTAAAAGTGAGAACAGTGTTCCTTTTCTCCGTAGAAGCTTTACTTTGAAAGATAATCACGATCATTTGAAAGTGTATGAATTTCATGAAATGCTTTTGTGAGAAACGCACATGTGTTACTCTGAAATGAGAAGCGTCTGTTTGGGATATGTCAAAGTATGGTTAAAAGTGAGAACAGTGTTCCTTTTCTCCGTAGAAGCTTTACTTTGAAAGATAATCACGATCATTTGAAAGTCAGTGAATTTCATGAAATGCTTTTGGGAGAAACGCACATGTGTTACTCTGAAATGAGAAGCGTCTGTTTGGGATATGTCAAAGTATGGTTAAAAGTGAGAACAGTGTTCCTTTTCTCCGTAGAAGCTTTACTTTGAAAGATAATCACGATCATTTGAAAGTCAGTAGAATTTCATGAAATGCTTTTGTGAGAAACGCACATGTGTTACTCTGAAATGAGAAGCGTCTGTTTGGGATATGTCAAAGTATGGTTAAAAGTGAGAACAGTGTTCCTTTTCTCCGTAGAAGCTTTACTTTGAAAGATAATCACGATCATTTGAAAGTGTGTGAATTTCATGAAATGCTTTTGTGAGAAACGCACATGTGTTACTCTGAAATGAGAAGCGTCTGTTTGGGATATGTCAAAGTATGGTTAAAAGTGAGAACAGTGTTCCTTTTCTCCGTAGAAGCTTTACTTTGAAAGATAATCACGATCATTTGAAAGTCAGTGAATTTCATGAAATGCTTTTGTGAGAAACGCACATGTGTTACTCTGAAATGAGAAGCGTCTGTTTGGGATATGTCAAAGTATGGTTAAAAGTGAGAACAGTGTTCCTTTTCTCCGTAGAAGCTTTACTTTGAAAGATAATCACGATCATTTGAAAGTCAGTGAATTTCATGAAATGCTTTTGTGAGAAACGCACATGTGTTACTCTGAAATGAGAAGCGTCTGTTTGGGATATGTCAAAGTATGGTTAAAAGTGAGAACAGTGTTCCTTTTCTCCGTAGAAGCTTTACTTTGAAAGATAATCACGATCATTTGAAAGTCAGTGAATTTCATGAAATGCTTTTGTGAGAAACGCACATGTGTTACTCTGAAATGAGAAGCGTCTGTTTGGGATATGTCAAAGTATGGTTAAAAGTGAGAACAGTGTTCCTTTTCTCCGTAGAAGCTTTACTTTGAAAGATAATCACGATCATTTGAAAGTGAGTGAATTTCATGAAATGCTTTTGTGAGAAACGCACATGTGTTACTCTGAAATGAGAAGCGTCTGTTTGGGATATGTCAAAGTATGGTTAAAAGTGAGAACAGTGTTCCTTTTCTCCGTAGAAGCTTTACTTTGAAAGATAATCACGATCATTTGAAAGTCAGTGAATTTCATGAAATGCTTTTGGGAGAAACGCACATGTGTTACTCTGAAATGAGAAGCGTCTGTTTGGGATATGTCAAAGTATGGTTAAAAGTGAGAACAGTGTTCCTTTTCTCCGTAGAAGCTTTACTTTGAAAGATAATCACGATCATTTGAAAGTCAGTGAATTTCATGAAATGCTTTTGTGAGAAACGCACATGTGTTACTCTGAAATGAGAAGCGTCTGTTTGGGATATGTCAAAGTATGGTTAAAAGTGAGAACAGTGTTCCTTTTCTCCGTAGAAGCTTTACTTTGAAAGATAATCACGATCATTTGAAAGTCAGTGAATTTCATGAAATGCTTTTGTGAGAAACGCACATGTGTTACTCTGAAATGAGAAGCGTCTGTTTGGGATATGTCAAAGTATGGTTAAAAGTGAGAACAGTGTTCCTTTTCTCCGTAGAAGCTTTACTTTGAAAGATAATCACGATCATTTGAAAGTCAGTGAATTTCATGAAATGCTTTTGTGAGAAACGCACATGTGTTACTCTGAAATGAGAAGCGTCTGTTTGGGATATGTCAAAGTATGGTTAAAAGTGAGAACAGTGTTCCTTTTCTCCGTAGAAGCTTTACTTTGAAAGATAATCACGATCATTTGAAAGTCAGTGAATTTCATGAAATGCTTTTGTGAGAAACGCACATGTGTTACTCTGAAATGAGAAGCGTCTGTTTGGGATATGTCAAAGTATGGTTAAAAGTGAGAACAGTGTTCCTTTTCTCCGTAGAAGCTTTACTTTGAAAGATAATCACGATCATTTGAAAGTCAGTGAATTTCATGAAATGCTTTTGTGAGAAACGCACATGTGTTACTCTGAAATGAGAAGCGTCTGTTTGGGATATGTCAAAGTATGGTTAAAAGTGAGAACAGTGTTCCTTTTCTCCGTAGAAGCTTTACTTTGAAAGATAATCACGATCATTTGAAAGTCAGTGAATTTCATGAAATGCTTTTGTGAGAAACGCACATGTGTTACTCTGAAATGAGAAGCGTCTGTTTGGGATATGTCAAAGTATGGTTAAAAGTGAGAACAGTGTTCCTTTTCTCCGTAGAAGCTTTACTTTGAAAGATAATCACGATCATTTGAAAGTCAGTGAATTTCATGAAATGCTTTTGTGAGAAACGCACATGTGTTACTCTGAAATGAGAAGCGTCTGTTTGGGATATGTCAAAGTATGGTTAAAAGTGAGAACAGTGTTCCTTTTCTCCGTAGAAGCTTTACTTTGAAAGATAATCACGATCATTTGAAAGTCAGTGAATTTCATGAAATGCTTTTGTGAGAAACGCACATGTGTTACTCTGAAATGAGAAGCGTCTGTTTGGGATATGTCAAAGTATGGTTAAAAGTGAGAACAGTGTTCCTTTTCTCCGTAGAAGCTTTACTTTGAAAGATAATCACGATCATTTGAAAGTCAGTGAATTTCATGAAATGCTTTTGGGAGAAACGCACATGTGTTACTCTGAAATGAGAAGCGTCTGTTTGGGATATGTCAAAGTATGGTTAAAAGTGAGAACAGTGTTCCTTTTCTCCGTAGAAGCTTTACTTTGAAAGATAATCACGATCATTTGAAAGTCAGTGAATTTCATGAAATGCTTTTGTGAGAAACGCACATGTGTTACTCTGAAATGAGAAGCGTCTGTTTGGGATATGTCAAAGTATGGTTAAAAGTGAGAACAGTGTTCCTTTTCTCCGTAGAAGCTTTACTTTGAAAGATAATCACGATCATTTGAAAGTCAGTGAATTTCATGAAATGCTTTTGGGAGAAACGCACATGTGTTACTCTGAAATGAGAAGCGTCTGTTTGGGATATGTCAAAGTATGGTTAAAAGTGAGAACAGTGTTCCTTTTCTCCGTAGAAGCTTTACTTTGAAAGATAATCACGATCATTTGAAAGTCAGTGAATTTCATGAAATGCTTTTGGGAGAAACGCACATGTGTTACTCTGAAATGAGAAGCGTCTGTTTGGGATATGTCAAAGTATGGTTAAAAGTGAGAACAGTGTTCCTTTTCTCCGTAGAAGCTTTACTTTGAAAGATAATCACGATCATTTGAAAGTCAGTGAATTTCATGAAATGCTTTTGGGAGAAACGCACATGTGTTACTCTGAAATGAGAAGCGTCTGTTTGGGATATGTCAAAGTATGGTTAAAAGTGAGAACAGTGTTCCTTTTCTCCGTAGAAGCTTTACTTTGAAAGATAATCACGATCATTTGAAAGTCAGTGAATTTCATGAAATGCTTTTGTGAGAAACGCACATGTGTTACTCTGAAATGAGAAGCGTCTGTTTGGGATATGTCAAAGTATGGTTAAAAGTGAGAACAGTGTTCCTTTTCTCCGTAGAAGCTTTACTTTGAAAGATAATCACGATCATTTGAAAGTCAGTGAATTTCATGAAATGCTTTTGTGAGAAACGCACATGTGTTACTCTGAAATGAGAAGCGTCTGTTTGGGATATGTCAAAGTATGGTTAAAAGTGAGAACAGTGTTCCTTTTCTCCGTAGAAGCTTTACTTTGAAAGATAATCACGATCATTTGAAAGTCAGTGAATTTCATGAAATGCTTTTGTGAGAAACGCACATGTGTTACTCTGAAATGAGAAGCGTCTGTTTGGGATATGTCAAAGTATGGTTAAAAGTGAGAACAGTGTTCCTTTTCTCCGTAGAAGCTTTACTTTGAAAGATAATCACGATCATTTGAAAGTCAGTGAATTTCATGAAATGCTTTTGGGAGAAACGCACATGTGTTACTCTGAAATGAGAAGCGTCTGTTTGGGATATGTCAAAGTATGGTTAAAAGTGAGAACAGTGTTCCTTTTCTCCGTAGAAGCTTTACTTTGAAAGATAATCACGATCATTTGAAAGTCAGTGAATTTCATGAAATGCTTTTGTGAGAAACGCACATGTGTTACTCTGAAATGAGAAGCGTCTGTTTGGGATATGTCAAAGTATGGTTAAAAGTGAGAACAGTGTTCCTTTTCTCCGTAGAAGCTTTACTTTGAAAGATAATCACGATCATTTGAAAGTCAGTGAATTTCATGAAATGCTTTTGTGAGAAACGCACATGTGTTACTCTGAAATGAGAAGCGTCTGTTTGGGATATGTCAAAGTATGGTTAAAAGTGAGAACAGTGTTCCTTTTCTCCGTAGAAGCTTTACTTTGAAAGATAATCACGATCATTTGAAAGTCAGTGAATTTCATGAAATGCTTTTGTGAGAAACGCACATGTGTTACTCTGAAATGAGAAGCGTCTGTTTGGGATATGTCAAAGTATGGTTAAAAGTGAGAACAGTGTTCCTTTTCTCCGTAGAAGCTTTACTTTGAAAGATAATCACGATCATTTGAAAGTCAGTGAATTTCATGAAATGCTTTTGTGAGAAACGCACATGTGTTACTCTGAAATGAGAAGCGTCTGTTTGGGATATGTCAAAGTATGGTTAAAAGTGAGAACAGTGTTCCTTTTCTCCGTAGAAGCTTTACTTTGAAAGATAATCACGATCATTTGAAAGTCAGTGAATTTCATGAAATGCTTTTGGGAGAAACGCACATGTGTTACTCTGAAATGAGAAGCGTCTGTTTGGGATATGTCAAAGTATGGTTAAAAGTGAGAACAGTGTTCCTTTTCTCCGTAGAAGCTTTACTTTGAAAGATAATCACGATCATTTGAAAGTCAGTGAATTTCATGAAATGCTTTTGGGAGAAACGCACATGTGTTACTCTGAAATGAGAAGCGTCTGTTTGGGATATGTCAAAGTATGGTTAAAAGTGAGAACAGTGTTCCTTTTCTCCGTAGAAGCTTTACTTTGAAAGATAATCACGATCATTTGAAAGTCAGTGAATTTCATGAAATGCTTTTGTGAGAAACGCACATGTGTTACTCTGAAATGAGAAGCGTCTGTTTGGGATATGTCAAAGTATGGTTAAAAGTGAGAACAGTGTTCCTTTTCTCCGTAGAAGCTTTACTTTGAAAGATAATCACGATCATTTGAAAGTCAGTGAATTTCATGAAATGCTTTTGTGAGAAACGCACATGTGTTACTCTGAAATGAGAAGCGTCTGTTTGGGATATGTCAAAGTATGGTTAAAAGTGAGAACAGTGTTCCTTTTCTCCGTAGAAGCTTTACTTTGAAAGATAATCACGATCATTTGAAAGTCAGTGAATTTCATGAAATGCTTTTGTGAGAAACGCACATGTGTTACTCTGAAATGAGAAGCGTCTGTTTGGGATATGTCAAAGTATGGTTAAAAGTGAGAACAGTGTTCCTTTTCTCCGTAGAAGCTTTACTTTGAAAGATAATCACGATCATTTGAAAGTCAGTGAATTTCATGAAATGCTTTTGTGAGAAACGCACATGTGTTACTCTGAAATGAGAAGCGTCTGTTTGGGATATGTCAAAGTATGGTTAAAAGTGAGAACAGTGTTCCTTTTCTCCGTAGAAGCTTTACTTTGAAAGATAATCACGATCATTTGAAAGTCAGTGAATTTCATGAAATGCTTTTGGGAGAAACGCACATGTGTTACTCTGAAATGAGAAGCGTCTGTTTGGGATATGTCAAAGTATGGTTAAAAGTGAGAACAGTGTTCCTTTTCTCCGTAGAAGCTTTACTTTGAAAGATAATCACGATCATTTGAAAGTCAGTGAATTTCATGAAATGCTTTTGTGAGAAACGCACATGTGTTACTCTGAAATGAGAAGCGTCTGTTTGGGATATGTCAAAGTATGGTTAAAAGTGAGAACAGTGTTCCTTTTCTCCGTAGAAGCTTTACTTTGAAAGATAATCACGATCATTTGAAAGTCAGTGAATTTCATGAAATGCTTTTGTGAGAAACGCACATGTGTTACTCTGAAATGAGAAGCGTCTGTTTGGGATATGTCAAAGTATGGTTAAAAGTGAGAACAGTGTTCCTTTTCTCCGTAGAAGCTTTACTTTGAAAGATAATCACGATCATTTGAAAGTCAGTGAATTTCATGAAATGCTTTTGGGAGAAACGCACATGTGTTACTCTGAAATGAGAAGCGTCTGTTTGGGATATGTCAAAGTATGGTTAAAAGTGAGAACAGTGTTCCTTTTCTCCGTAGAAGCTTTACTTTGAAAGATAATCACGATCATTTGAAAGTCAGTGAATTTCATGAAATGCTTTTGTGAGAAACGCACATGTGTTACTCTGAAATGAGAAGCGTCTGTTTGGGATATGTCAAAGTATGGTTAAAAGTGAGAACAGTGTTCCTTTTCTCCGTAGAAGCTTTACTTTGAAAGATAATCACGATCATTTGAAAGTCAGTGAATTTCATGAAATGCTTTTGGGAGAAACGCACATGTGTTACTCTGAAATGAGAAGCGTCTGTTTGGGATATGTCAAAGTATGGTTAAAAGTGAGAACAGTGTTCCTTTTCTCCGTAGAAGCTTTACTTTGAAAGATAATCACGATCATTTGAAAGTCAGTGAATTTCATGAAATGCTTTTGTGAGAAACGCACATGTGTTACTCTGAAATGAGAAGCGTCTGTTTGGGATATGTCAAAGTATGGTTAAAAGTGAGAACAGTGTTCCTTTTCTCCGTAGAAGCTTTACTTTGAAAGATAATCACGATCATTTGAAAGTCAGTGAATTTCATGAAATGCTTTTGGGAGAAACGCACATGTGTTACTCTGAAATGAGAAGCGTCTGTTTGGGATATGTCAAAGTATGGTTAAAAGTGAGAACAGTGTTCCTTTTCTCCGTAGAAGCTTTACTTTGAAAGATAATCACGATCATTTGAAAGTCAGTGAATTTCATGAAATGCTTTTGTGAGAAACGCACATGTGTTACTCTGAAATGAGAAGCGTCTGTTTGGGATATGTCAAAGTATGGTTAAAAGTGAGAACAGTGTTCCTTTTCTCCGTAGAAGCTTTACTTTGAAAGATAATCACGATCATTTGAAAGTCAGTGAATTTCATGAAATGCTTTTGTGAGAAACGCACATGTGTTACTCTGAAATGAGAAGCGTCTGTTTGGGATATGTCAAAGTATGGTTAAAAGTGAGAACAGTGTTCCTTTTCTCCGTAGAAGCTTTACTTTGAAAGATAATCACGATCATTTGAAAGTCAGTGAATTTCATGAAATGCTTTTGTGAGAAACGCACATGTGTTACTCTGAAATGAGAAGCGTCTGTTTGGGATATGTCAAAGTATGGTTAAAAGTGAGAACAGTGTTCCTTTTCTCCGTAGAAGCTTTACTTTGAAAGATAATCACGATCATTTGAAAGTCAGTGAATTTCATGAAATGCTTTTGTGAGAAACGCACATGTGTTACTCTGAAATGAGAAGCGTCTGTTTGGGATATGTCAAAGTATGGTTAAAAGTGAGAACAGTGTTCCTTTTCTCCGTAGAAGCTTTACTTTGAAAGATAATCACGATCATTTGAAAGTCAGTGAATTTCATGAAATGCTTTTGTGAGAAACGCACATGTGTTACTCTGAAATGAGAAGCGTCTGTTTGGGATATGTCAAAGTATGGTTAAAAGTGAGAACAGTGTTCCTTTTCTCCGTAGAAGCTTTACTTTGAAAGATAATCACGATCATTTGAAAGTCAGTGAATTTCATGAAATGCTTTTGTGAGAAACGCACATGTGTTACTCTGAAATGAGAAGCGTCTGTTTGGGATATGTCAAAGTATGGTTAAAAGTGAGAACAGTGTTCCTTTTCTCCGTAGAAGCTTTACTTTGAAAGATAATCACGATCATTTGAAAGTCAGTGAATTTCATGAAATGCTTTTGTGAGAAACGCACATGTGTTACTCTGAAATGAGAAGCGTCTGTTTGGGATATGTCAAAGTATGGTTAAAAGTGAGAACAGTGTTCCTTTTCTCCGTAGAAGCTTTACTTTGAAAGATAATCACGATCATTTGAAAGTCAGTGAATTTCATGAAATGCTTTTGTGAGAAACGCACATGTGTTACTCTGAAATGAGAAGCGTCTGTTTGGGATATGTCAAAGTATGGTTAAAAGTGAGAACAGTGTTCCTTTTCTCCGTAGAAGCTTTACTTTGAAAGATAATCACGATCATTTGAAAGTCAGTGAATTTCATGAAATGCTTTTGGGAGAAACGCACATGTGTTACTCTGAAATGAGAAGCGTCTGTTTGGGATATGTCAAAGTATGGTTAAAAGTGAGAACAGTGTTCCTTTTCTCCGTAGAAGCTTTACTTTGAAAGATAATCACGATCATTTGAAAGTCAGTGAATTTCATGAAATGCTTTTGTGAGAAACGCACATGTGTTACTCTGAAATGAGAAGCGTCTGTTTGGGATATGTCAAAGTATGGTTAAAAGTGAGAACAGTGTTCCTTTTCTCCGTAGAAGCTTTACTTTGAAAGATAATCACGATCATTTGAAAGTCAGTGAATTTCATGAAATGCTTTTGTGAGAAACGCACATGTGTTACTCTGAAATGAGAAGCGTCTGTTTGGGATATGTCAAAGTATGGTTAAAAGTGAGAACAGTGTTCCTTTTCTCCGTAGAAGCTTTACTTTGAAAGATAATCACGATCATTTGAAAGTCAGTGAATTTCATGAAATGCTTTTGTGAGAAACGCACATGTGTTACTCTGAAATGAGAAGCGTCTGTTTGGGATATGTCAAAGTATGGTTAAAAGTGAGAACAGTGTTCCTTTTCTCCGTAGAAGCTTTACTTTGAAAGATAATCACGATCATTTGAAAGTCAGTGAATTTCATGAAATGCTTTTGTGAGAAACGCACATGTGTTACTCTGAAATGAGAAGCGTCTGTTTGGGATATGTCAAAGTATGGTTAAAAGTGAGAACAGTGTTCCTTTTCTCCGTAGAAGCTTTACTTTGAAAGATAATCACGATCATTTGAAAGTCAGTGAATTTCATGAAATGCTTTTGTGAGAAACGCACATGTGTTACTCTGAAATGAGAAGCGTCTGTTTGGGATATGTCAAAGTATGGTTAAAAGTGAGAACAGTGTTCCTTTTCTCCGTAGAAGCTTTACTTTGAAAGATAATCACGATCATTTGAAAGTCAGTGAATTTCATGAAATGCTTTTGTGAGAAACGCACATGTGTTACTCTGAAATGAGAAGCGTCTGTTTGGGATATGTCAAAGTATGGTTAAAAGTGAGAACAGTGTTCCTTTTCTCCGTAGAAGCTTTACTTTGAAAGATAATCACGATCATTTGAAAGTCAGTGAATTTCATGAAATGCTTTTGTGAGAAACGCACATGTGTTACTCTGAAATGAGAAGCGTCTGTTTGGGATATGTCAAAGTATGGTTAAAAGTGAGAACAGTGTTCCTTTTCTCCGTAGAAGCTTTACTTTGAAAGATAATCACGATCATTTGAAAGTCAGTGAATTTCATGAAATGCTTTTGTGAGAAACGCACATGTGTTACTCTGAAATGAGAAGCGTCTGTTTGGGATATGTCAAAGTATGGTTAAAAGTGAGAACAGTGTTCCTTTTCTCCGTAGAAGCTTTACTTTGAAAGATAATCACGATCATTTGAAAGTCAGTGAATTTCATGAAATGCTTTTGGGAGAAACGCACATGTGTTACTCTGAAATGAGAAGCGTCTGTTTGGGATATGTCAAAGTATGGTTAAAAGTGAGAACAGTGTTCCTTTTCTCCGTAGAAGCTTTACTTTGAAAGATAATCACGATCATTTGAAAGTCAGTGAATTTCATGAAATGCTTTTGTGAGAAACGCACATGTGTTACTCTGAAATGAGAAGCGTCTGTTTGGGATATGTCAAAGTATGGTTAAAAGTGAGAACAGTGTTCCTTTTCTCCGTAGAAGCTTTACTTTGAAAGATAATCACGATCATTTGAAAGTCAGTGAATTTCATGAAATGCTTTTGTGAGAAACGCACATGTGTTACTCTGAAATGAGAAGCGTCTGTTTGGGATATGTCAAAGTATGGTTAAAAGTGAGAACAGTGTTCCTTTTCTCCGTAGAAGCTTTACTTTGAAAGATAATCACGATCATTTGAAAGTCAGTGAATTTCATGAAATGCTTTTGTGAGAAACGCACATGTGTTACTCTGAAATGAGAAGCGTCTGTTTGGGATATGTCAAAGTATGGTTAAAAGTGAGAACAGTGTTCCTTTTCTCCGTAGAAGCTTTACTTTGAAAGATAATCACGATCATTTGAAAGTCAGTGAATTTCATGAAATGCTTTTGTGAGAAACGCACATGTGTTACTCTGAAATGAGAAGCGTCTGTTTGGGATATGTCAAAGTATGGTTAAAAGTGAGAACAGTGTTCCTTTTCTCCGTAGAAGCTTTACTTTGAAAGATAATCACGATCATTTGAAAGTCAGTGAATTTCATGAAATGCTTTTGTGAGAAACGCACATGTGTTACTCTGAAATGAGAAGCGTCTGTTTGGGATATGTCAAAGTATGGTTAAAAGTGAGAACAGTGTTCCTTTTCTCCGTAGAAGCTTTACTTTGAAAGATAATCACGATCATTTGAAAGTCAGTGAATTTCATGAAATGCTTTTGGGAGAAACGCACATGTGTTACTCTGAAATGAGAAGCGTCTGTTTGGGATATGTCAAAGTATGGTTAAAAGTGAGAACAGTGTTCCTTTTCTCCGTAGAAGCTTTACTTTGAAAGATAATCACGATCATTTGAAAGTCAGTGAATTTCATGAAATGCTTTTGTGAGAAACGCACATGTGTTACTCTGAAATGAGAAGCGTCTGTTTGGGATATGTCAAAGTATGGTTAAAAGTGAGAACAGTGTTCCTTTTCTCCGTAGAAGCTTTACTTTGAAAGATAATCACGATCATTTGAAAGTCAGTGAATTTCATGAAATGCTTTTGTGAGAAACGCACATGTGTTACTCTGAAATGAGAAGCGTCTGTTTGGGATATGTCAAAGTATGGTTAAAAGTGAGAACAGTGTTCCTTTTCTCCGTAGAAGCTTTACTTTGAAAGATAATCACGATCATTTGAAAGTCAGTGAATTTCATGAAATGCTTTTGTGAGAAACGCACATGTGTTACTCTGAAATGAGAAGCGTCTGTTTGGGATATGTCAAAGTATGGTTAAAAGTGAGAACAGTGTTCCTTTTCTCCGTAGAAGCTTTACTTTGAAAGATAATCACGATCATTTGAAAGTCAGTGAATTTCATGAAATGCTTTTGTGAGAAACGCACATGTGTTACTCTGAAATGAGAAGCGTCTGTTTGGGATATGTCAAAGTATGGTTAAAAGTGAGAACAGTGTTCCTTTTCTCCGTAGAAGCTTTACTTTGAAAGATAATCACGATCATTTGAAAGTCAGTGAATTTCATGAAATGCTTTTGGGAGAAACGCACATGTGTTACTCTGAAATGAGAAGCGTCTGTTTGGGATATGTCAAAGTATGGTTAAAAGTGAGAACAGTGTTCCTTTTCTCCGTAGAAGCTTTACTTTGAAAGATAATCACGATCATTTGAAAGTCAGTGAATTTCATGAAATGCTTTTGTGAGAAACGCACATGTGTTACTCTGAAATGAGAAGCGTCTGTTTGGGATATGTCAAAGTATGGTTAAAAGTGAGAACAGTGTTCCTTTTCTCCGTAGAAGCTTTACTTTGAAAGATAATCACGATCATTTGAAAGTCAGTGAATTTCATGAAATGCTTTTGTGGAGAAACGCACATGTGTTACTCTGAAATGAGAAGCGTCTGTTTGGGATATGTCAAAGTATGGTTAAAAGTGAGAACAGTGTTCCTTTTCTCCGTAGAAGCTTTACTTTGAAAGATAATCACGATCATTTGAAAGTCAGTGAATTTCATGAAATGCTTTTGTGAGAAACGCACATGTGTTACTCTGAAATGAGAAGCGTCTGTTTGGGATATGTCAAAGTATGGTTAAAAGTGAGAACAGTGTTCCTTTTCTCCGTAGAAGCTTTACTTTGAAAGATAATCACGATCATTTGAAAGTCAGTGAATTTCATGAAATGCTTTTGTGAGAAACGCACATGTGTTACTCTGAAATGAGAAGCGTCTGTTTGGGATATGTCAAAGTATGGTTAAAAGTGAGAACAGTGTTCCTTTTCTCCGTAGAAGCTTTACTTTGAAAGATAATCACGATCATTTGAAAGTCAGTGAATTTCATGAAATGCTTTTGTGAGAAACGCACATGTGTTACTCTGAAATGAGAAGCGTCTGTTTGGGATATGTCAAAGTATGGTTAAAAGTGAGAACAGTGTTCCTTTTCTCCGTAGAAGCTTTACTTTGAAAGATAATCACGATCATTTGAAAGTCAGTGAATTTCATGAAATGCTTTTGTGAGAAACGCACATGTGTTACTCTGAAATGAGAAGCGTCTGTTTGGGATATGTCAAAGTATGGTTAAAAGTGAGAACAGTGTTCCTTTTCTCCGTAGAAGCTTTACTTTGAAAGATAATCACGATCATTTGAAAGTCAGTGAATTTCATGAAATGCTTTTGTGAGAAACGCACATGTGTTACTCTGAAATGAGAAGCGTCTGTTTGGGATATGTCAAAGTATGGTTAAAAGTGAGAACAGTGTTCCTTTTCTCCGTAGAAGCTTTACTTTGAAAGATAATCACGATCATTTGAAAGTCAGTGAATTTCATGAAATGCTTTTGGGAGAAACGCACATGTGTTACTCTGAAATGAGAAGCGTCTGTTTGGGATATGTCAAAGTATGGTTAAAAGTGAGAACAGTGTTCCTTTTCTCCGTAGAAGCTTTACTTTGAAAGATAATCACGATCATTTGAAAGTCAGTGAATTTCATGAAATGCTTTTGTGAGAAACGCACATGTGTTACTCTGAAATGAGAAGCGTCTGTTTGGGATATGTCAAAGTATGGTTAAAAGTGAGAACAGTGTTCCTTTTCTCCGTAGAAGCTTTACTTTGAAAGATAATCACGATCATTTGAAAGTCAGTGAATTTCATGAAATGCTTTTGTGAGAAACGCACATGTGTTACTCTGAAATGAGAAGCGTCTGTTTGGGATATGTCAAAGTATGGTTAAAAGTGAGAACAGTGTTCCTTTTCTCCGTAGAAGCTTTACTTTGAAAGATAATCACGATCATTTGAAAGTCAGTGAATTTCATGAAATGCTTTTGTGAGAAACGCACATGTGTTACTCTGAAATGAGAAGCGTCTGTTTGGGATATGTCAAAGTATGGTTAAAAGTGAGAACAGTGTTCCTTTTCTCCGTAGAAGCTTTACTTTGAAAGATAATCACGATCATTTGAAAGTCAGTGAATTTCATGAAATGCTTTTGTGAGAAACGCACATGTGTTACTCTGAAATGAGAAGCGTCTGTTTGGGATATGTCAAAGTATGGTTAAAAGTGAGAACAGTGTTCCTTTTCTCCGTAGAAGCTTTACTTTGAAAGATAATCACGATCATTTGAAAGTCAGTGAATTTCATGAAATGCTTTTGTGAGAAACGCACATGTGTTACTCTGAAATGAGAAGCGTCTGTTTGGGATATGTCAAAGTATGGTTAAAAGTGAGAACAGTGTTCCTTTTCTCCGTAGAAGCTTTACTTTGAAAGATAATCACGATCATTTGAAAGTCAGTGAATTTCATGAAATGCTTTTGTGAGAAACGCACATGTGTTACTCTGAAATGAGAAGCGTCTGTTTGGGATATGTCAAAGTATGGTTAAAAGTGAGAACAGTGTTCCTTTTCTCCGTAGAAGCTTTACTTTGAAAGATAATCACGATCATTTGAAAGTCAGTGAATTTCATGAAATGCTTTTGTGAGAAACGCACATGTGTTACTCTGAAATGAGAAGCGTCTGTTTGGGATATGTCAAAGTATGGTTAAAAGTGAGAACAGTGTTCCTTTTCTCCGTAGAAGCTTTACTTTGAAAGATAATCACGATCATTTGAAAGTCAGTGAATTTCATGAAATGCTTTTGTGAGAAACGCACATGTGTTACTCTGAAATGAGAAGCGTCTGTTTGGGATATGTCAAAGTATGGTTAAAAGTGAGAACAGTGTTCCTTTTCTCCGTAGAAGCTTTACTTTGAAAGATAATCACGATCATTTGAAAGTCAGTGAATTTCATGAAATGCTTTTGTGAGAAACGCACATGTGTTACTCTGAAATGAGAAGCGTCTGTTTGGGATATGTCAAAGTATGGTTAAAAGTGAGAACAGTGTTCCTTTTCTCCGTAGAAGCTTTACTTTGAAAGATAATCACGATCATTTGAAAGTCAGTGAATTTCATGAAATGCTTTTGTGAGAAACGCACATGTGTTACTCTGAAATGAGAAGCGTCTGTTTGGGATATGTCAAAGTATGGTTAAAAGTGAGAACAGTGTTCCTTTTCTCCGTAGAAGCTTTACTTTGAAAGATAATCACGATCATTTGAAAGTCAGTGAATTTCATGAAATGCTTTTGTGAGAAACGCACATGTGTTACTCTGAAATGAGAAGCGTCTGTTTGGGATATGTCAAAGTATGGTTAAAAGTGAGAACAGTGTTCCTTTTCTCCGTAGAAGCTTTACTTTGAAAGATAATCACGATCATTTGAAAGTCAGTGAATTTCATGAAATGCTTTTGTGAGAAACGCACATGTGTTACTCTGAAATGAGAAGCGTCTGTTTGGGATATGTCAAAGTATGGTTAAAAGTGAGAACAGTGTTCCTTTTCTCCGTAGAAGCTTTACTTTGAAAGATAATCACGATCATTTGAAAGTCAGTGAATTTCATGAAATGCTTTTGTGAGAAACGCACATGTGTTACTCTGAAATGAGAAGCGTCTGTTTGGGATATGTCAAAGTATGGTTAAAAGTGAGAACAGTGTTCCTTTTCTCCGTAGAAGCTTTACTTTGAAAGATAATCACGATCATTTGAAAGTCAGTGAATTTCATGAAATGCTTTTGTGAGAAACGCACATGTGTTACTCTGAAATGAGAAGCGTCTGTTTGGGATATGTCAAAGTATGGTTAAAAGTGAGAACAGTGTTCCTTTTCTCCGTAGAAGCTTTACTTTGAAAGATAATCACGATCATTTGAAAGTCAGTGAATTTCATGAAATGCTTTTGTGAGAAACGCACATGTGTTACTCTGAAATGAGAAGCGTCTGTTTGGGATATGTCAAAGTATGGTTAAAAGTGAGAACAGTGTTCCTTTTCTCCGTAGAAGCTTTACTTTGAAAGATAATCACGATCATTTGAAAGTCAGTGAATTTCATGAAATGCTTTTGTGAGAAACGCACATGTGTTACTCTGAAATGAGAAGCGTCTGTTTGGGATATGTCAAAGTATGGTTAAAAGTGAGAACAGTGTTCCTTTTCTCCGTAGAAGCTTTACTTTGAAAGATAATCACGATCATTTGAAAGTCAGTGAATTTCATGAAATGCTTTTGTGAGAAACGCACATGTGTTACTCTGAAATGAGAAGCGTCTGTTTGGGATATGTCAAAGTATGGTTAAAAGTGAGAACAGTGTTCCTTTTCTCCGTAGAAGCTTTACTTTGAAAGATAATCACGATCATTTGAAAGTCAGTGAATTTCATGAAATGCTTTTGTGAGAAACGCACATGTGTTACTCTGAAATGAGAAGCGTCTGTTTGGGATATGTCAAAGTATGGTTAAAAGTGAGAACAGTGTTCCTTTTCTCCGTAGAAGCTTTACTTTGAAAGATAATCACGATCATTTGAAAGTCAGTGAATTTCATGAAATGCTTTTGTGAGAAACGCACATGTGTTACTCTGAAATGAGAAGCGTCTGTTTGGGATATGTCAAAGTATGGTTAAAAGTGAGAACAGTGTTCCTTTTCTCCGTAGAAGCTTTACTTTGAAAGATAATCACGATCATTTGAAAGTCAGTGAATTTCATGAAATGCTTTTGTGAGAAACGCACATGTGTTACTCTGAAATGAGAAGCGTCTGTTTGGGATATGTCAAAGTATGGTTAAAAGTGAGAACAGTGTTCCTTTTCTCCGTAGAAGCTTTACTTTGAAAGATAATCACGATCATTTGAAAGTCAGTGAATTTCATGAAATGCTTTTGGGAGAAACGCACATGTGTTACTCTGAAATGAGAAGCGTCTGTTTGGGATATGTCAAAGTATGGTTAAAAGTGAGAACAGTGTTCCTTTTCTCCGTAGAAGCTTTACTTTGAAAGATAATCACGATCATTTGAAAGTCAGTGAATTTCATGAAATGCTTTTGTGAGAAACGCACATGTGTTACTCTGAAATGAGAAGCGTCTGTTTGGGATATGTCAAAGTATGGTTAAAAGTGAGAACAGTGTTCCTTTTCTCCGTAGAAGCTTTACTTTGAAAGATAATCACGATCATTTGAAAGTCAGTGAATTTCATGAAATGCTTTTGTGAGAAACGCACATGTGTTACTCTGAAATGAGAAGCGTCTGTTTGGGATATGTCAAAGTATGGTTAAAAGTGAGAACAGTGTTCCTTTTCTCCGTAGAAGCTTTACTTTGAAAGATAATCACGATCATTTGAAAGTCAGTGAATTTCATGAAATGCTTTTGTGAGAAACGCACATGTGTTACTCTGAAATGAGAAGCGTCTGTTTGGGATATGTCAAAGTATGGTTAAAAGTGAGAACAGTGTTCCTTTTCTCCGTAGAAGCTTTACTTTGAAAGATAATCACGATCATTTGAAAGTCAGTGAATTTCATGAAATGCTTTTGTGAGAAACGCACATGTGTTACTCTGAAATGAGAAGCGTCTGTTTGGGATATGTCAAAGTATGGTTAAAAGTGAGAACAGTGTTCCTTTTCTCCGTAGAAGCTTTACTTTGAAAGATAATCACGATCATTTGAAAGTCAGTGAATTTCATGAAATGCTTTTGTGAGAAACGCACATGTGTTACTCTGAAATGAGAAGCGTCTGTTTGGGATATGTCAAAGTATGGTTAAAAGTGAGAACAGTGTTCCTTTTCTCCGTAGAAGCTTTACTTTGAAAGATAATCACGATCATTTGAAAGTCAGTGAATTTCATGAAATGCTTTTGGGAGAAACGCACATGTGTTACTCTGAAATGAGAAGCGTCTGTTTGGGATATGTCAAAGTATGGTTAAAAGTGAGAACAGTGTTCCTTTTCTCCGTAGAAGCTTTACTTTGAAAGATAATCACGATCATTTGAAAGTCAGTGAATTTCATGAAATGCTTTTGTGAGAAACGCACATGTGTTACTCTGAAATGAGAAGCGTCTGTTTGGGATATGTCAAAGTATGGTTAAAAGTGAGAACAGTGTTCCTTTTCTCCGTAGAAGCTTTACTTTGAAAGATAATCACGATCATTTGAAAGTCAGTGAATTTCATGAAATGCTTTTGTGAGAAACGCACATGTGTTACTCTGAAATGAGAAGCGTCTGTTTGGGATATGTCAAAGTATGGTTAAAAGTGAGAACAGTGTTCCTTTTCTCCGTAGAAGCTTTACTTTGAAAGATAATCACGATCATTTGAAAGTCAGTGAATTTCATGAAATGCTTTTGTGAGAAACGCACATGTGTTACTCTGAAATGAGAAGCGTCTGTTTGGGATATGTCAAAGTATGGTTAAAAGTGAGAACAGTGTTCCTTTTCTCCGTAGAAGCTTTACTTTGAAAGATAATCACGATCATTTGAAAGTCAGTGAATTTCATGAAATGCTTTTGTGAGAAACGCACATGTGTTACTCTGAAATGAGAAGCGTCTGTTTGGGATATGTCAAAGTATGGTTAAAAGTGAGAACAGTGTTCCTTTTCTCCGTAGAAGCTTTACTTTGAAAGATAATCACGATCATTTGAAAGTCAGTGAATTTCATGAAATGCTTTTGTGAGAAACGCACATGTGTTACTCTGAAATGAGAAGCGTCTGTTTGGGATATGTCAAAGTATGGTTAAAAGTGAGAACAGTGTTCCTTTTCTCCGTAGAAGCTTTACTTTGAAAGATAATCACGATCATTTGAAAGTCAGTGAATTTCATGAAATGCTTTTGTGAGAAACGCACATGTGTTACTCTGAAATGAGAAGCGTCTGTTTGGGATATGTCAAAGTATGGTTAAAAGTGAGAACAGTGTTCCTTTTCTCCGTAGAAGCTTTACTTTGAAAGATAATCACGATCATTTGAAAGTCAGTGAATTTCATGAAATGCTTTTGTGAGAAACGCACATGTGTTACTCTGAAATGAGAAGCGTCTGTTTGGGATATGTCAAAGTATGGTTAAAAGTGAGAACAGTGTTCCTTTTCTCCGTAGAAGCTTTACTTTGAAAGATAATCACGATCATTTGAAAGTCAGTGAATTTCATGAAATGCTTTTGTGAGAAACGCACATGTGTTACTCTGAAATGAGAAGCGTCTGTTTGGGATATGTCAAAGTATGGTTAAAAGTGAGAACAGTGTTCCTTTTCTCCGTAGAAGCTTTACTTTGAAAGATAATCACGATCATTTGAAAGTCAGTGAATTTCATGAAATGCTTTTGTGAGAAACGCACATGTGTTACTCTGAAATGAGAAGCGTCTGTTTGGGATATGTCAAAGTATGGTTAAAAGTGAGAACAGTGTTCCTTTTCTCCGTAGAAGCTTTACTTTGAAAGATAATCACGATCATTTGAAAGTCAGTGAATTTCATGAAATGCTTTTGTGAGAAACGCACATGTGTTACTCTGAAATGAGAAGCGTCTGTTTGGGATATGTCAAAGTATGGTTAAAAGTGAGAACAGTGTTCCTTTTCTCCGTAGAAGCTTTACTTTGAAAGATAATCACGATCATTTGAAAGTCAGTGAATTTCATGAAATGCTTTTGTGAGAAACGCACATGTGTTACTCTGAAATGAGAAGCGTCTGTTTGGGATATGTCAAAGTATGGTTAAAAGTGAGAACAGTGTTCCTTTTCTCCGTAGAAGCTTTACTTTGAAAGATAATCACGATCATTTGAAAGTCAGTGAATTTCATGAAATGCTTTTGTGAGAAACGCACATGTGTTACTCTGAAATGAGAAGCGTCTGTTTGGGATATGTCAAAGTATGGTTAAAAGTGAGAACAGTGTTCCTTTTCTCCGTAGAAGCTTTACTTTGAAAGATAATCACGATCATTTGAAAGTCAGTGAATTTCATGAAATGCTTTTGTGAGAAACGCACATGTGTTACTCTGAAATGAGAAGCGTCTGTTTGGGATATGTCAAAGTATGGTTAAAAGTGAGAACAGTGTTCCTTTTCTCCGTAGAAGCTTTACTTTGAAAGATAATCACGATCATTTGAAAGTCAGTGAATTTCATGAAATGCTTTTGTGAGAAACGCACATGTGTTACTCTGAAATGAGAAGCGTCTGTTTGGGATATGTCAAAGTATGGTTAAAAGTGAGAACAGTGTTCCTTTTCTCCGTAGAAGCTTTACTTTGAAAGATAATCACGATCATTTGAAAGTCAGTGAATTTCATGAAATGCTTTTGGGAGAAACGCACATGTGTTACTCTGAAATGAGAAGCGTCTGTTTGGGATATGTCAAAGTATGGTTAAAAGTGAGAACAGTGTTCCTTTTCTCCGTAGAAGCTTTACTTTGAAAGATAATCACGATCATTTGAAAGTCAGTGAATTTCATGAAATGCTTTTGTGAGAAACGCACATGTGTTACTCTGAAATGAGAAGCGTCTGTTTGGGATATGTCAAAGTATGGTTAAAAGTGAGAACAGTGTTCCTTTTCTCCGTAGAAGCTTTACTTTGAAAGATAATCACGATCATTTGAAAGTCAGTGAATTTCATGAAATGCTTTTGGGAGAAACGCACATGTGTTACTCTGAAATGAGAAGCGTCTGTTTGGGATATGTCAAAGTATGGTTAAAAGTGAGAACAGTGTTCCTTTTCTCCGTAGAAGCTTTACTTTGAAAGATAATCACGATCATTTGAAAGTCAGTGAATTTCATGAAATGCTTTTGTGAGAAACGCACATGTGTTACTCTGAAATGAGAAGCGTCTGTTTGGGATATGTCAAAGTATGGTTAAAAGTGAGAACAGTGTTCCTTTTCTCCGTAGAAGCTTTACTTTGAAAGATAATCACGATCATTTGAAAGTCAGTGAATTTCATGAAATGCTTTTGTGAGAAACGCACATGTGTTACTCTGAAATGAGAAGCGTCTGTTTGGGATATGTCAAAGTATGGTTAAAAGTGAGAACAGTGTTCCTTTTCTCCGTAGAAGCTTTACTTTGAAAGATAATCACGATCATTTGAAAGTCAGTGAATTTCATGAAATGCTTTTGTGAGAAACGCACATGTGTTACTCTGAAATGAGAAGCGTCTGTTTGGGATATGTCAAAGTATGGTTAAAAGTGAGAACAGTGTTCCTTTTCTCCGTAGAAGCTTTACTTTGAAAGATAATCACGATCATTTGAAAGTCAGTGAATTTCATGAAATGCTTTTGTGAGAAACGCACATGTGTTACTCTGAAATGAGAAGCGTCTGTTTGGGATATGTCAAAGTATGGTTAAAAGTGAGAACAGTGTTCCTTTTCTCCGTAGAAGCTTTACTTTGAAAGATAATCACGATCATTTGAAAGTCAGTGAATTTCATGAAATGCTTTTGTGAGAAACGCACATGTGTTACTCTGAAATGAGAAGCGTCTGTTTGGGATATGTCAAAGTATGGTTAAAAGTGAGAACAGTGTTCCTTTTCTCCGTAGAAGCTTTACTTTGAAAGATAATCACGATCATTTGAAAGTCAGTGAATTTCATGAAATGCTTTTGGGAGAAACGCACATGTGTTACTCTGAAATGAGAAGCGTCTGTTTGGGATATGTCAAAGTATGGTTAAAAGTGAGAACAGTGTTCCTTTTCTCCGTAGAAGCTTTACTTTGAAAGATAATCACGATCATTTGAAAGTCAGTGAATTTCATGAAATGCTTTTGTGAGAAACGCACATGTGTTACTCTGAAATGAGAAGCGTCTGTTTGGGATATGTCAAAGTATGGTTAAAAGTGAGAACAGTGTTCCTTTTCTCCGTAGAAGCTTTACTTTGAAAGATAATCACGATCATTTGAAAGTCAGTGAATTTCATGAAATGCTTTTGGGAGAAACGCACATGTGTTACTCTGAAATGAGAAGCGTCTGTTTGGGATATGTCAAAGTATGGTTAAAAGTGAGAACAGTGTTCCTTTTCTCCGTAGAAGCTTTACTTTGAAAGATAATCACGATCATTTGAAAGTCAGTGAATTTCATGAAATGCTTTTGTGAGAAACGCACATGTGTTACTCTGAAATGAGAAGCGTCTGTTTGGGATATGTCAAAGTATGGTTAAAAGTGAGAACAGTGTTCCTTTTCTCCGTAGAAGCTTTACTTTGAAAGATAATCACGATCATTTGAAAGTCAGTGAATTTCATGAAATGCTTTTGTGAGAAACGCACATGTGTTACTCTGAAATGAGAAGCGTCTGTTTGGGATATGTCAAAGTATGGTTAAAAGTGAGAACAGTGTTCCTTTTCTCCGTAGAAGCTTTACTTTGAAAGATAATCACGATCATTTGAAAGTCAGTGAATTTCATGAAATGCTTTTGTGAGAAACGCACATGTGTTACTCTGAAATGAGAAGCGTCTGTTTGGGATATGTCAAAGTATGGTTAAAAGTGAGAACAGTGTTCCTTTTCTCCGTAGAAGCTTTACTTTGAAAGATAATCACGATCATTTGAAAGTCAGTGAATTTCATGAAATGCTTTTGGGAGAAACGCACATGTGTTACTCTGAAATGAGAAGCGTCTGTTTGGGATATGTCAAAGTATGGTTAAAAGTGAGAACAGTGTTCCTTTTCTCCGTAGAAGCTTTACTTTGAAAGATAATCACGATCATTTGAAAGTCAGTGAATTTCATGAAATGCTTTTGTGAGAAACGCACATGTGTTACTCTGAAATGAGAAGCGTCTGTTTGGGATATGTCAAAGTATGGTTAAAAGTGAGAACAGTGTTCCTTTTCTCCGTAGAAGCTTTACTTTGAAAGATAATCACGATCATTTGAAAGTCAGTGAATTTCATGAAATGCTTTTGGGAGAAACGCACATGTGTTACTCTGAAATGAGAAGCGTCTGTTTGGGATATGTCAAAGTATGGTTAAAAGTGAGAACAGTGTTCCTTTTCTCCGTAGAAGCTTTACTTTGAAAGATAATCACGATCATTTGAAAGTCAGTGAATTTCATGAAATGCTTTTGTGAGAAACGCACATGTGTTACTCTGAAATGAGAAGCGTCTGTTTGGGATATGTCAAAGTATGGTTAAAAGTGAGAACAGTGTTCCTTTTCTCCGTAGAAGCTTTACTTTGAAAGATAATCACGATCATTTGAAAGTCAGTGAATTTCATGAAATGCTTTTGGGAGAAACGCACATGTGTTACTCTGAAATGAGAAGCGTCTGTTTGGGATATGTCAAAGTATGGTTAAAAGTGAGAACAGTGTTCCTTTTCTCCGTAGAAGCTTTACTTTGAAAGATAATCACGATCATTTGAAAGTCAGTGAATTTCATGAAATGCTTTTGTGAGAAACGCACATGTGTTACTCTGAAATGAGAAGCGTCTGTTTGGGATATGTCAAAGTATGGTTAAAAGTGAGAACAGTGTTCCTTTTCTCCGTAGAAGCTTTACTTTGAAAGATAATCACGATCATTTGAAAGTCAGTGAATTTCATGAAATGCTTTTGTGAGAAACGCACATGTGTTACTCTGAAATGAGAAGCGTCTGTTTGGGATATGTCAAAGTATGGTTAAAAGTGAGAACAGTGTTCCTTTTCTCCGTAGAAGCTTTACTTTGAAAGATAATCACGATCATTTGAAAGTCAGTGAATTTCATGAAATGCTTTTGTGAGAAACGCACATGTGTTACTCTGAAATGAGAAGCGTCTGTTTGGGATATGTCAAAGTATGGTTAAAAGTGAGAACAGTGTTCCTTTTCTCCGTAGAAGCTTTACTTTGAAAGATAATCACGATCATTTGAAAGTCAGTGAATTTCATGAAATGCTTTTGTGAGAAACGCACATGTGTTACTCTGAAATGAGAAGCGTCTGTTTGGGATATGTCAAAGTATGGTTAAAAGTGAGAACAGTGTTCCTTTTCTCCGTAGAAGCTTTACTTTGAAAGATAATCACGATCATTTGAAAGTCAGTGAATTTCATGAAATGCTTTTGGGAGAAACGCACATGTGTTACTCTGAAATGAGAAGCGTCTGTTTGGGATATGTCAAAGTATGGTTAAAAGTGAGAACAGTGTTCCTTTTCTCCGTAGAAGCTTTACTTTGAAAGATAATCACGATCATTTGAAAGTCAGTGAATTTCATGAAATGCTTTTGTGAGAAACGCACATGTGTTACTCTGAAATGAGAAGCGTCTGTTTGGGATATGTCAAAGTATGGTTAAAAGTGAGAACAGTGTTCCTTTTCTCCGTAGAAGCTTTACTTTGAAAGATAATCACGATCATTTGAAAGTCAGTGAATTTCATGAAATGCTTTTGTGAGAAACGCACATGTGTTACTCTGAAATGAGAAGCGTCTGTTTGGGATATGTCAAAGTATGGTTAAAAGTGAGAACAGTGTTCCTTTTCTCCGTAGAAGCTTTACTTTGAAAGATAATCACGATCATTTGAAAGTCAGTGAATTTCATGAAATGCTTTTGTGAGAAACGCACATGTGTTACTCTGAAATGAGAAGCGTCTGTTTGGGATATGTCAAAGTATGGTTAAAAGTGAGAACAGTGTTCCTTTTCTCCGTAGAAGCTTTACTTTGAAAGATAATCACGATCATTTGAAAGTCAGTGAATTTCATGAAATGCTTTTGTGAGAAACGCACATGTGTTACTCTGAAATGAGAAGCGTCTGTTTGGGATATGTCAAAGTATGGTTAAAAGTGAGAACAGTGTTCCTTTTCTCCGTAGAAGCTTTACTTTGAAAGATAATCACGATCATTTGAAAGTCAGTGAATTTCATGAAATGCTTTTGTGAGAAACGCACATGTGTTACTCTGAAATGAGAAGCGTCTGTTTGGGATATGTCAAAGTATGGTTAAAAGTGAGAACAGTGTTCCTTTTCTCCGTAGAAGCTTTACTTTGAAAGATAATCACGATCATTTGAAAGTCAGTGAATTTCATGAAATGCTTTTGTGAGAAACGCACATGTGTTACTCTGAAATGAGAAGCGTCTGTTTGGGATATGTCAAAGTATGGTTAAAAGTGAGAACAGTGTTCCTTTTCTCCGTAGAAGCTTTACTTTGAAAGATAATCACGATCATTTGAAAGTCAGTGAATTTCATGAAATGCTTTTGTGAGAAACGCACATGTGTTACTCTGAAATGAGAAGCGTCTGTTTGGGATATGTCAAAGTATGGTTAAAAGTGAGAACAGTGTTCCTTTTCTCCGTAGAAGCTTTACTTTGAAAGATAATCACGATCATTTGAAAGTCAGTGAATTTCATGAAATGCTTTTGTGAGAAACGCACATGTGTTACTCTGAAATGAGAAGCGTCTGTTTGGGATATGTCAAAGTATGGTTAAAAGTGAGAACAGTGTTCCTTTTCTCCGTAGAAGCTTTACTTTGAAAGATAATCACGATCATTTGAAAGTCAGTGAATTTCATGAAATGCTTTTGTGAGAAACGCACATGTGTTACTCTGAAATGAGAAGCGTCTGTTTGGGATATGTCAAAGTATGGTTAAAAGTGAGAACAGTGTTCCTTTTCTCCGTAGAAGCTTTACTTTGAAAGATAATCACGATCATTTGAAAGTCAGTGAATTTCATGAAATGCTTTTGTGAGAAACGCACATGTGTTACTCTGAAATGAGAAGCGTCTGTTTGGGATATGTCAAAGTATGGTTAAAAGTGAGAACAGTGTTCCTTTTCTCCGTAGAAGCTTTACTTTGAAAGATAATCACGATCATTTGAAAGTCAGTGAATTTTCATGAAATGCTTTTTGTGAGAAACGCACATGTGTTACTCTGAAATGAGAAGCGTCTGTTTGGGATATGTCAAAGTATGGTTAAAAGTGAGAACAGTGTTCCTTTTCTCCGTAGAAGCTTTACTTTGAAAGATAATCACGATCATTTGAAAGTCAGTGAATTTCATGAAATGCTTTTGTGGAGAAACGCACATGTGTTACTCTGAAATGAGAAGCGTCTGTTTGGGATATGTCAAAGTATGGTTAAAAGTGAGAACAGTGTTCCTTTTCTCCGTAGAAGCTTTACTTTGAAAGATAATCACGATCATTTGAAAGTCAGTGAATTTCATGAAATGCTTTTGTGAGAAACGCACATGTGTTACTCTGAAATGAGAAGCGTCTGTTTGGGATATGTCAAAGTATGGTTAAAAGTGAGAACAGTGTTCCTTTTCTCCGTAGAAGCTTTACTTTGAAAGATAATCACGATCATTTGAAAGTCAGTGAATTTCATGAAATGCTTTTGTGAGAAACGCACATGTGTTACTCTGAAATGAGAAGCGTCTGTTTGGGATATGTCAAAGTATGGTTAAAAGTGAGAACAGTGTTCCTTTTCTCCGTAGAAGCTTTACTTTGAAAGATAATCACGATCATTTGAAAGTCAGTGAATTTCATGAAATGCTTTTGGGAGAAACGCACATGTGTTACTCTGAAATGAGAAGCGTCTGTTTGGGATATGTCAAAGTATGGTTAAAAGTGAGAACAGTGTTCCTTTTCTCCGTAGAAGCTTTACTTTGAAAGATAATCACGATCATTTGAAAGTCAGTGAATTTCATGAAATGCTTTTGTGAGAAACGCACATGTGTTACTCTGAAATGAGAAGCGTCTGTTTGGGATATGTCAAAGTATGGTTAAAAGTGAGAACAGTGTTCCTTTTCTCCGTAGAAGCTTTACTTTGAAAGATAATCACGATCATTTGAAAGTCAGTGAATTTCATGAAATGCTTTTGTGAGAAACGCACATGTGTTACTCTGAAATGAGAAGCGTCTGTTTGGGATATGTCAAAGTATGGTTAAAAGTGAGAACAGTGTTCCTTTTCTCTGTAGAAGCTTTACTTTGAAAGATAATCACGATCATTTGAAAGTCAGTGAATTTCATGAAATGCTTTTGGGAGAAACGCACATGTGTTACTCTGAAATGAGAAGCGTCTGTTTGGGATATGTCAAAGTATGGTTAAAAGTGAGAACAGTGTTCCTTTTCTCCGTAGAAGCTTTACTTTGAAAGATAATCACGATCATTTGAAAGTCAGTGAATTTCATGAAATGCTTTTGTGAGAAACGCACATGTGTTACTCTGAAATGAGAAGCGTCTGTTTGGGATATGTCAAAGTATGGTTAAAAGTGAGAACAGTGTTCCTTTTCTCCGTAGAAGCTTTACTTTGAAAGATAATCACGATCATTTGAAAGTGAGTGAATTTCATGAAATGCTTTTGTGAGAAACGCACATGTGTTACTCTGAAATGAGAAGCGTCTGTTTGGGATATGTCAAAGTATGGTTAAAAGTGAGAACAGTGTTCCTTTTCTCCGTAGAAGCTTTACTTTGAAAGATAATCACGATCATTTGAAAGTCAGTGAATTTCATGAAATGCTTTTGTGAGAAACGCACATGTGTTACTCTGAAATGAGAAGCGTCTGTTTGGGATATGTCAAAGTATGGTTAAAAGTGAGAACAGTGTTCCTTTTCTCTGTAGAAGCTTTACTTTGAAAGATAATCACGATCATTTGAAAGTGAGTGAATTTCATGAAATGCTTTTGTGAGAAACGCACATGTGTTACTCTGAAATGAGAAGCGTCTGTTTGGGATATGTCAAAGTATGGTTAAAAGTGAGAACAGTGTTCCTTTTCTCCGTAGAAGCTTTACTTTGAAAGATAATCACGATCATTTGAAAGTCAGTGAATTTCATGAAATGCTTTTGTGAGAAACGCACATGTGTTACTCTGAAATGAGAAGCGTCTGTTTGGGATATGTCAAAGTATGGTTAAAAGTGAGAACAGTGTTCCTTTTCTCCGTAGAAGCTTTACTTTGAAAGATAATCACGATCATTTGAAAGTGAATGAATTTCATGAAATGCTTTTGTGAGAAACGCACATGTGTTACTCTGAAATGAGAAGCGTCTGTTTGGGATATGTCAAAGTATGGTTAAAAGTGAGAACAGTGTTCCTTTTCTCTGTAGAAGCTTTACTTTGAAAGATAATCACGATCATTTGAAAGTCAGTGAATTTCATGAAATGCTTTTGGGAGAAACGCACATGTGTTACTCTGAAATGAGAAGCGTCTGTTTGGGATATGTCAAAGTATGGTTAAAAGTGAGAACAGTGTTCCTTTTCTCCGTAGAAGCTTTACTTTGAAAGATAATCACGATCATTTGAAAGTCAGTGAATTTCATGAAATGCTTTTGTGAGAAACGCACATGTGTTACTCTGAAATGAGAAGCGTCTGTTTGGGATATGTCAAAGTATGGTTAAAAGTGAGAACAGTGTTCCTTTTCTCTGTAGAAGCTTTACTTTGAAAGATAATCACGTTCATTTGAAAGTCAGTGAATTTCATGAAATGCTTTTGTGAGAAACGCACATGTGTTACTCTGAAATGAGAAGCGTCTGTTTGGGATATGTCAAAGTATGGTTAAAAGTGAGAACAGTGTTCCTTTTCTCTGTAGAAGCTTTACTTTGAAAGATAATCACGTTCATTTGAAAGTGTATGAATTTCATGAAATGCTTTTGTGAGAAACGCACATGTGTTACTCTGAAATGAGAAGCGTCTGTTTGGGATATGTCAAAGTATGGTTAAAAGTGAGAACAGTGTTCCTTTTCTCTGTAGAAGCTTTACTTTGAAAGATAATCACGATCTTTTGAAAGTGTGTGAATTTCATGAAATGCTTTTGTGAGAAACGCACATGTGTTACTCTGAAATGAGAAGCGTCTGTTTGGGATATGTCAAAGTATGGTTAAAAGTGAGAACAGTGTTCCTTTTCTCTGTAGAAGCTTTACTTTGAAAGATAATCACGTTCTTTTGAAAGTCAGTGAATTTCATGAAATGCTTTTGTGAGAAACGCACATGTGTTACTCTGAAATGAGAAGCGTCTGTTTGGGATATGTCAAAGTATGGTTAAAAGTGAGAACAGTGTTCCTTTTCTCTGTAGAAGCTTTACTTTGAAAGATAATCACGTTCATTTGAAAGTGTATGAATTTCATGAAATGCTTTTGTGAGAAACGCACATGTGTTACTCTGAAATGAGAAGCGTCTGTTTGGGATATGTCAAAGTATGGTTAAAAGTGAGAACAGTGTTCCTTTTCTCTGTAGAAGCTTTACTTTGAAAGATAATCACGTTCATTTGAAAGTGTATGAATTTCATGAAATGCTTTTGTGAGAAACGCACATGTGTTACTCTGAAATGAGAAGCGTCTGTTTGGGATATGTCAAAGTATGGTTAAAAGTGAGAACAGTGTTCCTTTTCTCTGTAGAAGCTTTACTTTGAAAGATAATCACGATTCTTTGAAAGTGTATGAATTTCATGAAATGCTTTTGTGAGAAACGCACATGTGTTACTCTGAAATGAGAAGCGTCTGTTTGGGATATGTCAAAGTATGGTTAAAAGTGAGAACAGTGTTCCTTTTCTCTGTAGAAGCTTTACTTTGAAAGATAATCACGATTCATTTGAAAGTGTATGAATTTCATGAAATGCTTTTGTGAGAAACGCACATGTGTTACTCTGAAATGAGAAGCGTCTGTTTGGGATATGTCAAAGTATGGTTAAAAGTGAGAACAGTGTTCCTTTTCTCTGTAGAAGCTTTACTTTGAAAGATAATCACGTTCATTTGAAAGTGTATGAATTTCATGAAATGCTTTTGTGAGAAACGCACATGTGTTACTCTGAAATGAGAAGCGTCTGTTTGGGATATGTCAAAGTATGGTTAAAAGTGAGAACAGTGTTCCTTTTCTCTGTAGAAGCTTTACTTTGAAAGATAATCACGTTCTTTTGAAAGTGTATGAATTTCATGAAATGCTTTTGTGAGAAACGCACATGTGTTACTCTGAAATGAGAAGCGTCTGTTTGGGATATGTCAAAGTATGGTTAAAAGTGAGAACAGTGTTCCTTTTCTCTGTAGAAGCTTTACTTTGAAAGATAATCACGTTCTTTTGAAAGTGTATGAATTTCATGAAATGCTTTTGGTGAGAAACGCACATGTGTTACTCTGAAATGAGAAGCGTCTGTTTGGGATATGTCAAAGTATGGTTAAAAGTGAGAACAGTGTTCCTTTTCTCTGTAGAAGCTTTACTTTGAAAGATAATCACGATCATTTGAAAGTCAGTGTATTTCATGAAATGCTTTTGTGAGAAACGCACATGTGTTACTCTGAAATGAGAAGCGTCTGTTTGGGATATGTCAAAGTATGGTTAAAAGTGAGAACAGTGTTCCTTTTCTCTGTAGAAGCTTTACTTTGAAAGATAATCACGATCATTTGAAAGTCAGTGAATTTCATGAAATGCTTTTGTGAGAAACGCACATGTGTTACTCTGAAATGAGAAGCGTCTGTTTGGGATATGTCAAAGTATGGTTAAAAGTGAGAACAGTGTTCCTTTTCTCTGTAGAAGCTTTACTTTGAAAGATAATCACGTTCTTTGAAAGTGTATGAATTTCATGAAATGCTTTTGTGAGAAACGCACATGTGTTACTCTGAAATGAGAAGCGTCTGTTTGGGATATGTCAAAGTATGGTTAAAAGTGAGAACAGTGTTCCTTTTCTCTGTAGAAGCTTTACTTTGAAAGATAATCACGATCATTTGAAAGTCAGTGAATTTCATGAAATGCTTTTGGGAGAAACGCACATGTGTTACTCTGAAATGAGAAGCGTCTGTTTGGGATATGTCAAAGTATGGTTAAAAGTGAGAACAGTGTTCCTTTTCTCTGTAGAAGCTTTACTTTGAAAGATAATCACGTTCATTTGAAAGTGTATGAATTTCATGAAATGCTTTTGTGAGAAACGCACATGTGTTACTCTGAAATGAGAAGCGTCTGTTTGGGATATGTCAAAGTATGGTTAAAAGTGAGAACAGTGTTCCTTTTGTCTGTAGAAGCTTTACTTTGAAAGATAATCACGTTCATTTGAAAGTGTATGAATTTCATGAAATGCTTTTGTGAGAAACGCACATGTGTTACTCTGAAATGAGAAGCGTCTGTTTGGGATATGTCAAAGTATGGTTAAAAGTGAGAACAGTGTTCCTTTTCTCTGTAGAAGCTTTACTTTGAAAGGTAATCACGATCATTTGAAAGTCAGTGAATTTCATGAAATGCTTTTGGGAGAAACGCACATGTGTTACTCTGAAATGAGAAGCGTCTGTTTGGGATATGTCAAAGTATGGTTAAAAGTGAGAACAGTGTTCCTTTTCTCTGTAGAAGCTTTACTTTGAAAGATAATCACGTTCATTTGAAAGTGAATGAATTTCATGAAATGCTTTTGTGAGAAACGCACATGTGTTACTCTGAAATGAGAAGCGTCTGTTTGGGATATGTCAAAGTATGGTTAAAAGTGAGAACAGTGTTCCTTTTCTCTGTAGAAGCTTTACTTTGAAAGATAATCACGTTCTTTGAAAGTGTATGAATTTCATGAAATGCTTTTGTGAGAAACGCACATGTGTTACTCTGAAAGGAGAAGCGTCTGTTTGGGATATGTCAAAGTATGGTTAAAAGTGAGAACAGTGTTCCTTTTCTCTGTAGAAGCTTTACTTTGAAAGATAATCACGATCATTTGAAAGTCAGTGAATTTCATGAAATGCTTTTGTGAGAAACGCACATGTGTTACTCTGAAATGAGAAGCGTCTGTTTGGGATATGTCAAAGTATGGTTAAAAGTGAGAACAGTGTTCCTTTTCTCTGTAGAAGCTTTACTTTGAAAGATAATCACGTTCATTTGAAAGTGTATGAATTTCATGAAATGCTTTTGTGAGAAACGCACATGTGTTACTCTGAAATGAGAAGCGTCTGTTTGGGATATGTCAAAGTATGGTTAAAAGTGAGAACAGTGTTCCTTTTCTCTGTAGAAGCTTTACTTTGAAAGATAATCACGTTCTTTGAAAGTGTATGAATTTCATGAAATGCTTTTGAGAGAAACGCACATGTGTTACTCTGAAATGAGAAGCGTCTGTTTGGGATATGTCAAAGTATGGTTAAAAGTGAGAACAGTGTTCCTTTTCTCTGTAGAAGCTTTACTTTGAAAGATAATCACGTTCATTTGAAAGTGTATGAATTTCATGAAATGCTTTTGGGAGAAACGCACATGTGTTACTCTGAAATGAGAAGCGTCTGTTTGGGATATGTCAAAGTATGGTTAAAAGTGAGAACAGTGTTCCTTTTCTCTGTAGAAGCTTTACTTTGAAAGATAATCACGTTCATTTGAAAGTGTATGAATTTCATGAAATGCTTTTGTGAGAAACGCACATGTGTTACTCTGAAATGAGAAGCGTCTGTTTGGGATATGTCAAAGTATGGTTAAAAGTGAGAACAGTGTTCCTTTTCTCTGTAGAAGCTTTACTTTGAAAGATAATCACGTTCATTTGAAAGTCAGTGAATTTCATGAAATGCTTTTGTGAGAAACGCACATGTGTTACTCTGAAATGAGAAGCGTCTGTTTGGGATATGTCAAAGTATGGTTAAAAGTGAGAACAGTGTTCCTTTTCTCTGTAGAAGCTTTACTTTGAAAGATAATCACGATCATTTGAAAGTCAGTGAATTTCATGAAATGCTTTTGTGAGAAACGCACATGTGTTACTCTGAAATGAGAAGCGTCTGTTTGGGATATGTCAAAGTATGGTTAAAAGTGAGAACAGTGTTCCTTTTCTCTGTAGAAGCTTTACTTTGAAAGATAATCACGTTCATTTGAAAGTGAATGAATTTCATGAAATGCTTTTGGAGAAACGCACATGTGTTACTCTGAAATGAGAAGCGTCTGTTTGGGATATGTCAAAGTATGGTTAAAAGTGAGAACAGTGTTCCTTTTCTCTGTAGAAGCTTTACTTTGAAAGATAATCACGTTCTTTGAAAGTGTATGAATTTCATGAAATGCTTTTGTGAGAAACGCACATGTGTTACTCTGAAATGAGAAGCGTCTGTTTGGGATATGTCAAAGTATGGTTAAAAGTGAGAACAGTGTTCCTTTTCTCTGTAGAAGCTTTACTTTGAAAGATAATCACGTTCTTTGAAAGTGTATGAATTTCATGAAATGCTTTTGTGAAGAAACGCACATGTGTTACTCTGAAATGAGAAGCGTCTGTTTGGGATATGTCAAAGTATGGTTAAAAGTGAGAACAGTGTTCCTTTTCTCTGTAGAAGCTTTACTTTGAAAGGTAATCACGATCATTTGAAAGTCAGTGAATTTCAATAAATGCTTTTGGGAGAAACGCACATGTGTTACTCTGAAATGAGAAGCGTCTGTTTGGGATATGTCAAAGTATGGTTAAAAGTGAGAACAGTGTTCCTTTTCTCTGTAGAAGCTTTACTTTGAAAGATAATCACGTTCATTGAAAGTGTATGAATTTCATGAAATGCTTTTGTGAGAAACGCACATGTGTTACTCTGAAATGAGAAGCATCTGTTTGTTATATGTCAAAGTATGGTTAAAATTGAGAACAGTGTTCCTTTTGTCTGTAGAAGCTTTACTTTGAAAGATAATCACGTTCTTTGAATGTGTATGAATTTCATGAAATACTTTTGTGAGAAAGCACATGTGTTACTCTGCTTTTAGAAGCCACTGTTTTTGATATGTCATAGAATTGTTAGAAGTGAGAACTGTGTTCCTTTTCTCTGTACAAGCTTTACTTTGAAAGATAATCTCTTTCTTTTGAAAGTGTTTAATTTCATGAAATTCTTTTGTGACAAACGCACATGTGTTTCTCTGAAAAGATCCGCCATTGTTGGGGATATGGTAACGTATGCTTAGAAGTGAGAACAGTCTTCCTTTTCGTTGGAGAAGGTTTACTTTGAAAGATAATCTCATTCTTTTGAAAGTATAAAAATTTCATGAATTCCTTTTGTGAGAAACGCACATGTGTTACTATGAAATGGGACGCTGTTTTTTGCTATATGTCAAGGTATTTTAATAGTAAGAACAGTGTTCCTTTTCTCTGTAGAAGCTTTACGTTGAAAGATAATCACATTCATTTGAAAGTGTATAATTCATAAAATGCTTTTGTGAGAAACGCACATGTCTTTCTCTGAAATAATAAGCTCTTGTTTGTATATGTCACAGAACAGTTAGAAGTGAGAACTGTGTTCCTTTTCTCTGTAGAAGCTTTATTTGAAAGTTGATCACGTTCTTTTGAAAGTGTATGAATTTCATGAAATGCTTTCATGAAAAACGCATATGTGTTTCTCTGAAATTAGAAGCCATTGTTTGTGATATTTCAAGAATTGTTAGAATGAGAACTGTTTTCCATTTCTCTGTAAAAGCTTTACTTTGAAAGATAATCACATTGTTTTTTAAAGTGTATGAATTTCATTAAATGCTTTCGTGAGAAACGCACATGTGTTACTCTGTAATGAGAAGCCTTTGTTTGATATATGGCAAGGTGTTTTCATAACTGAGAACAGTGTTCCTTTTCTCTGTAGAATCTTTACTTTGAAAGATAATCACATTCTTATTAAAGTGTATGAATTTCATGAAATGCTTTCATGAGAAACACACATGTCCTTTTCTGAAAATATCACTCATTGTTGGGGATATGTCAAAGTTAGCTAGAAGAGAGAACAGTGTTCCTTTTCTCTGTAGAAGCTTTACTTTGAAAGATAATCACGTTCTTTAAAAGTGTATGAGTTTCATAAATTGCTTTTGTGAGAAACGCACATGTTTTACTCTGAAATGGGAAGCTGTTGTTTGCTATATGTCAAAATATTGTAATAGAGAAAACAGTGTTCCTTTTCTCTGGAGAAGCTTTAATTTGAAAGATAATCATGTTCTTTTGAAAGTGTATAAATTTCATGAAATGCTTTTGTGAGAAACACACATGTGTTACTCTGAAATTAGAAGCCATTGTTTGTGATATTTCAATAATTGTTAGAATGAGAACTGTGTTCCTTTTTACTTTGAAAGATAATCATGTTGTTTTGAAAGTATATGAATTTCTAGGGTTAGGGTTAGGGTTTAGGGTTAGGTTTAGCATTAGGGTTAGGGTTTACTGTTAGGGTTAGGGGTAGGGGTTAAGGTTAGGGTTAGGGGTTAGGGTTATGGTTAGGGTTAGTGTTAGGGTTAGAAAAAAAAGAATGTTTATGAATTTCATGAAATGCTTTTTGAGAAACACACATGTGTTTCTCTGATTTTAGAAGCCACTGTTTGTGATATGTCATAGAATTGTTAGAATGAGAACAGTGTTCCTTTTCTCTGTAGAAGCTTTACTTTGAAAGGTAATGACTATCATTTGAAAGTCAAGTTAATTTCATGAAATGCTTTTGGAAGAAACGCACATGTGTTACTCTGAAATGAGAAGCGTCTGTTTGGGATATGTCAAAGTATGGTTAAAAGTGAGAACAGTGTTCCTTTTCTCTGTAGAAGCTTTACTTTGAAAGATAATCACGTTCTTTTGAAAGTGTATGAATTTCATGAAATGCTTTTGTGAGAAACGCACATGTGTTACTCTGAAATGAGAAGCGTCTGTTTGGGATATGTCAAAGTATGGTTAAAAGTGAGAACAGTGTTCCTTTTCTCTGTAGAAGCTTTACTTTGAAAGATAATCACGTTCATTTGAAAGTGTATGAATTTCATGAAATGCTTTTGTGAAAAACGCACATGTGTTACTCTGAAATGAGAAGCGTCTGTTTGGGATATGTCAAAGTATGGTTAAAAGTGAGAACAGTGTTCCTTTTCTCTGTAGAAGCTTTACTTTGAAAGATAATCACGTTCTTTGAAAGTGTATGAATTTCATGAAATGCTTTTGTGAGAAAACGCACATGTGTTACTCTGAAATGAGAAGCGTCTGTTTGGGATATGTCAAAGTATGGTTAAAAGTGAGAACAGTGTTCCTTTTCTCTGTAGAAGCTTTACTTTGAAAGATAATCACGTTCATTTGAAAGTGTATGAATTTCATGAAATGCTTTTGTGAGAAACGCACATGTGTTACTCTGAAATGAGAAGCGTCTGTTTGGGATATGTCAAAGTATGGTTAAAAGTGAGAACAGTGTTCCTTTTCTCTGTAGAAGCTTTACTTTGAAAGATAATCACGTTCTTTGAAAGTGTATGAATTTCATGAAATGCTTTTGTGAGAGAAACGCACATGTGTTACTCTGAAATGAGAAGCGTCTGTTTGGGATATGTCAAAGTATGGTTAAAAGTGAGAACAGTGTTCCTTTTCTCTGTAGAAGCTTTACTTTGAAAGATAATCACGTTCATTTGAAAGTGTATGAATTTCATGAAATGCTTTTGTGAGAAAACGCACATGTGTTACTCTGAAATGAGAAGCGTCTGTTTGGGATATATGTCAAAGTATGGTTAAAAGTGAGAACAGTGTTCCTTTTGTCTGTAGAAGCTTTACTTTGAAAGATAATCACGTTCTTTGAAAGTGTATGAATTTCATGAAATGCTTTTGTGAGAAACGCACATGTGTTACTCTGAAATGAGAAGCGTCTGTTTGGGATATGTCAAAGTATGGTTAAAAGTGAGAACAGTGTTCCTTTTCTCTGTAGAAGCTTTACTTTGAAAGATAATCACGTTCATTTGAAAGTGTATGAATTTCATGAAATGCTTTTGTGAGAAACGCACATGTGTTACTCTGAAATGAGAAGCGTCTGTTTGGGATATGTCAAAGTATGGTTAAAAGTGAGAACAGTGTTCCTTTTCTCTGTAGAAGCTTTACTTTGAAAGATAATCACGTTCTTTGAAAGTGTATGAATTTCATGAAATGCTTTTGTGAGAAACGCACATGTGTTACTCTGAAATGAGAAGCGTCTGTTTGGGATATGTCAAAGTATGGTTAAAAGTGAGAACAGTGTTCCTTTTCTCTGTAGAAGCTTTACTTTGAAAGATAATCACGTTCATTTGAAAGTCAGTGAATTTCATGAAATGCTTTTGTGAGAAACGCACATGTGTTACTCTGAAATGAGAAGCGTCTGTTTGGGATATGTCAAAGTATGGTTAAAAGTGAGAACAGTGTTCCTTTTCTCTGTAGAAGCTTTACTTTGAAAGGTAATCACGATCATTTGAAAGTCAGTGAATTTCAAGAAATGCTTTTGGGAGAAACGCACATGTGTTACTCTGAAATGAGAAGCGTCTGTTTGGGATATGTCAAAGTATGGTTAAAAGTGAGAACAGTGTTCCTTTTCTCTGTAGAAGCTTTACTTTGAAAGATAATCACGTTCTTTGAAAGTGTATGAATTTCATGAAATGCTTTTGTGAGAAACGCACATGTGTTACTCTGAAATGAGAAGCGTCTGTTTGGGATATGTCAAAGTATGGTTAAAAGTGAGAACAGTGTTCCTTTTCTCTGTAGAAGCTTTACTTTGAAAGATAATCACGTTCTTTGAAAGTGTATGAATTTCATGAAATGCTTTTGTGAGAAACGCACATGTGTTACTCTGAAATGAGAAGCGTCTGTTTGGGATATGTCAAAGTATGGTTAAAAGTGAGAACAGTGTTCCTTTTCTCTGTAGAAGCTTTACTTTGAAAGGTAATCACGATCATTTGAAAGTCAGTGAATTTCATGAAATGCTTTTGGAAGAAACGCACATGTGTTACTCTGAAATGAGAAGCGTCTGTTTGGGATATGTCAAAGTATGGTTAAAAGTGAGAACAGTGTTCCTTTTCTCTGTAGAAGCTTTACTTTGAAAGGTAATCACGATCATTTGAAAGTCAGTGAATTTCAAGAAATGCTTTTGGGAGAAACGCACATGTGTTACTCTGAAATGAGAAGCGTCTGTTTGGGATATGTCAAAGTATGGTTAAAAGTGAGAACAGTGTTCCTTTTCTCTGTAGAAGCTTTACTTTGAAAGATAATCACGTTCATTGAAAGTGTATGAATTTCATGAAATGCTTTTGTGAGAAACGCACATGTGTTACTCTGAAATGAGAAGCATCTGTTTGTTATATGTCAAAGTATGGTTAAAAGTGAGAACAGTGTTCCTTTTGTCTGTAGAAGCTTTACTTTGAAAGATAATCACGTTCTTTGAAAGTGTATGAATTTCATGAAATGCTTTTGTGAGAAACGCACATGTGTTACTCTGAAATGAGAAGCGTCTGTTTGGGATATGTCAAAGTATGGTTAAAAGTGAGAACAGTGTTCCTTTTCTCTGTAGAAGCTTTACTTTGAAAGATAATCACGTTCTTTGAAAGTGTATGAATTTCATGAAATGCTTTTGTGAGAAACGCACATGTGTTACTCTGAAATGAGAAGCGTCTGTTTGGGATATGTCAAAGTATGGTTAAAAGTGAGAACAGTGTTCCTTTTCTCTGTAGAAGCTTTACTTTGAAAGATAATCACGTTCATTTGAAAGTGTATGAATTTCATGAAATGCTTTTGTGAAAAACGCACATGTGTTACTCTGAAATGAGAAGCATCTGTTTGTGATATGTCAAAGTATGGTTAAAAGTGAGAACAGTGTTCCTTTTCTCTGTAGAAGCTTTACTTTGAAAGATAATCACGTTCATTTGAAAGTGTATGAATTTCATAAAATGCTTTTGTGAGAAACGCACATGTGTTACTCTGAAATGAGAAGCGTCTGTTTGGGATATGTCAAAGTATGGTTAAAAGTGAGAACAGTGTTCCTTTTCTCTGTAGAAGCTTTACTTTGAAAGATAATCACGTTCTTTGAAAGTGTATGAATTTCATGAAATGCTTTTGTGAGAAACGCACATCTGTTACTCTCAAAGGAGAAGCCTCTGTTTGGGATATGTCAAAGTATGGTTAAAAGTGAGAACAGTGTTCCTTTTCTCTGTAGAAGCTTTACTTTGAAAGATAATCACGTTCTTTGAAAGTGTATGAATTTCATGAAATGCTTTTGTGAGAAACGCACATGTGTTACTCTGAAATGAGAAGCGTCTGTTTGGGATATGTCAAAGTATGGTTAAAAGTGAGAACAGTGTTCCTTTTCTCTGTAGAAGCTTTACTTTGAAAGGTAATCACGATCATTTGAAAGTGTATGAATTTCATGAAATGCTTTTGTGAAGAAACGCACATGTGTTACTCTGAAATGAGAAGCGTCTGTTTGGGATATGTCAAAGTATGGTTAAAAGTGAGAACAGTGTTCCTTTTCTCTGTAGAAGCTTTACTTTGAAAGATAATCACGATCATTTGAAAGTGATTGAATTTCATGAAATGCTTTTGTGAGAAACGCACATGTGTTACTCTGAAATGAGAAGCGTCTGTTTGGGATATGTCAAAGTATGGTTAAAAGTGAGAACAGTGTTCCTTTTCTCTGTAGAAGCTTTACTTTGAAAGATAATCACGTTCTTTGAAAGTGTATGAATTTCATGAAATGCTTTTTGTGAGAAACGCACATGTGTTACTCTGAAATGAGAAGCGTCTGTTTGGGATATGTCAAAGTATGGTTAAAAGTGAGAACAGTGTTCCTTTTCTCTGTAGAAGCTTTACTTTGAAAGATAATCACGTTCATTTGAAAGTGTATGAATTTCATGAAATGCTTTTGTGAAGAAACGCACATGTGTTACTCTGAAATGAGAAGCGTCTGTTTGGGATATGTCAAAGTATGGTTAAAAGTGAGAACAGTGTTCCTTTTCTCTGTAGAAGCTTTACTTTGAAAGATAATCACGTTCTTTGAAAGTCAATGAATTTCATGAAATGCTTTTGTGAGAAACGCACATGTGTTACTCTGAAATGAGAAGCGTCTGTTTGGGATATGTCAAAGTATGGTTAAAAGTGAGAACAGTGTTCCTTTTCTCTGTAGAAGCTTTACTTTGAAAGGTAATCACGATCATTTGAAAGTCAGTGAATTTCAATAAATGCTTTTGGGAGAAACGCACATGTGTTACTCTGAAATGAGAAGCGTCTGTTTGGGATATATCAAAGTATGGTTAAAAGTGAGAACAGTGTTCCTTTTCTCTGTAGAAGCTTTACTTTGAAAGATAATCACGTTCATTGAAAGTGTATGAATTTCATGAAATTCTTTTGTGAGAAACGCACATGTGTTACTCTGAAATGAGAAGCATCTGTTTGTTATATGTCAAAGTATGGTTAAAATTGAGAACAGTGTTCCTTTTGTCTGTAGAAGCTTTACTTTGAAAGATAATCACGTTCTTTGAAAGTGTATGAATTTCATGAAATACTTTTGTGAGAAAGCACATGTGTTACTCTGATTTTAGAAGCCACTGTTTTTGATATGTCATAGAATTGTTAAAAGTGAGAACTGTGTTCCTTTTCTCTGTACAAGCTTTACTTTGAAAGATAATCTCTTTCTTTTGAAGTGTTTAATTTCATGAAATTCTTTCGTGACAAACGCACATGTGTTTCTCTGAAAAGATCCGCCATTGTTTGGGATATGGTAAAGTATGGTTAGAAGTGAGAACAGTCTTCCTTTTCGTCTGGAGAAGGTTTACTTTGAAAGATAATCTCATTCTTTTGAAAGTATAAAAATTTCATGAATTCCTTTTGTGAGAAACGCACATGTGTTACTATGAAATGGGACGTCTGTTTTTGCTATATGTCAAGGTATTTTAATAGTAAGAACAGTGTTCCTTTTCTCTGTAGAAGCTTTACGTTGAAAGATAATCACATTCATTTGAAAGTGTATAATTTCATAAAATGCTTTTGTGAGAAACGCACATGTTTACTTCTCTGAAATAATAAGCTCTTGTTTGTGATATGTCACAGAACAGTTAGAAGTGAGAACTGTGTTCCTTTTCTCTGTAGAAGCTTTATTTGAAAGTTGATCACGTTCTTTTGAAAGTGTATGAATTTCATGAAATGCTTTCATGAAAAACGCATATGTGTTTCTCTGAAATTAGAAGCCATTGTTTGTGATATTTCAAGAATTGTTAGAATGAGAACTGTTTTCCATTTCTCTGTAAAAGCTTTACTTTGAAAGATAATCACATTGTTTTTTAAAGTGTATGAATTTCATTAAATGCTTTCGTGAGAAACGCACATGTGTTACTCTGTAATGAGAAGCCTTTGTTTGATATATGGCAAGGTGTTTTCATAACTGAGAACAGTGTTCCTTTTCTCTGTAGAATCTTTACTTTGAAAGATAATCACATTCTTATTAAAGTGTATGAATTTCATGAAATGCTTTCATGAGAAACACACATGTCCTTTTCTGAAAATATCACTCATTGTTGGGGATATGTCAAAGTTAGCTAGAAGAGAGAACAGTGTTCCTTTTCTCTGTAGAAGCTTTACTTTGAAAGATAATCACGTTCTTTAAAAGTGTATGAGTTTCATAAATTGCTTTTGTGAGAAACGCACATGTTTTACTCTGAAATGGGAAGCTGTTGTTTGCTATATGTCAAAATATTGTAATAGAGAAAACAGTGTTCCTTTTCTCTGGAGAAGCTTTAATTTGAAAGATAATCATGTTCTTTTGAAAGTGTATAAATTTCATGAAATGCTTTTGTGAGAAACACACTGTGTTACTCTGAAATTAGAAGCCATTGTTTGTGATATTTCAATAATTGTTAGAATGAGAACTGTGTTCCTTTTTACTTTGAAAGATAATCATGTTGTTTTGAAAGTATATGAATTTCTAGGGTTAGGGTTAGGGTTTAGGGTTAGGTTTAGCATTAGGGTTAGGGTTTACTGTTAGGGTTAGGGGTAGGGGTTAAGGTTAGGGTTAGGGGTTAGGGTTATGGTTAGGGTTAGTGTTAGGGTTAGAAAAAAAAGAATGTTTATGAATTTCATGAAATGCTTTTTGAGAAACACACATGTGTTTCTCTGATTTTAGAAGCCACTGTTTGTGATATGTCATAGAATTGTTAGAATGAGAACAGTGTTCCTTTTCTCTGTAGAAGCTTTACTTTGAAAGGTAATCACTATCATTTGAAAATCAGTTAATTTCATGAAATGCTTTTGTGAGAAACGCACATGTGTTACTCTGAAATGAGAAGCGTCTGTTTGGGATATGTCAAAGTATGGTTAAAAGTGAGAACAGTGTTCCTTTTCTCTGTAGAAGCTTTACTTTGAAAGATAATCACGTTCTTTGAAAGTGAATGAATTTCATGAAATGCTTTTGTGAGAAACGCACATGTGTTACTCTGAAATGAGAAGCGTCTGTTTGGGATATGTCAAAGTATGGTTAAAAGTGAGAACAGTGTTCCTTTTCTCTGTAGAAGCTTTACTTTGAAAGATAATCACGTTCATTTGAAAGTGTATGAATTTCATGAAATGCTTTTGTGAGAAACGCACATGTGTTACTCTGAAATGAGAAGCATCTGTTTGTTATATGTCAAAGTATGGTTAAAAGTGAGAACAGTGTTCCTTTTCTCTGTAGAAGCTTTACTTTGAAAGATAATCACGTTCTTTGAAAGTGTATGAATTTCATGAAATGCTTTTGTGAGAAAACGCACATGTGTTACTCTGAAATGAGAAGCGTCTGTTTGGGATATGTCAAAGTATGGTTAAAAGTGAGAACAGTGTTCCTTTTCTCTGTAGAAGCTTTACTTTGAAAGATAATCACGTTCATTTGAAAGTGTATGAATTTCATGAAATGCTTTTGTGAGAAACGCACATGTGTTACTCTGAAATGAGAAGCGTCTGTTTGGGATATGTCAAAGTATGGTTAAAAGTGAGAACAGTGTTCCTTTTCTCTGTAGAAGCTTTACTTTGAAAGATAATCACGTTCTTTTGAAAGTGTATGAATTTCATGAAATGCTTTTGTGAGAAACGCACATGTGTTACTCTGAAATGAGAAGCGTCTGTTTGGGATATGTCAAAGTATGGTTAAAAGTGAGAACAGTGTTCCTTTTCTCTGTAGAAGCTTTACTTTGAAAGATAATCACGTTCATTTGAAAGTGTATGAATTTCATGAAATGCTTTTGTGAAAAACGCACATGTGTTACTCTGAAATGAGAAGCGTCTGTTTGGGATATGTCAAAGTATGGTTAAAAGTGAGAACAGTGTTCCTTTTCTCTGTAGAAGCTTTACTTTGAAAGATAATCACGTTCTTTGAAAGTGTATGAATTTCATGAAATGCTTTTGTGAGAAACGCACATGTGTTACTCTGAAATGAGAAGCGTCTGTTTGGGATATGTCAAAGTATGGTTAAAAGTGAGAACAGTGTTCCTTTTCTCTGTAGAAGCTTTACTTTGAAAGATAATCACGTTCTTTTGAAAGTGTATGAATTTCATGAAATGCTTTTGTGAGAAACGCACATGTGTTACTCTGAAATGAGAAGCGTCTGTTTGGGATATGTCAAAGTATGGTTAAAAGTGAGAACAGTGTTCCTTTTCTCTGTAGAAGCTTTACTTTGAAAGATAATCACGTTCTTTGAAAGTGTATGAATTTCATGAAATGCTTTTGTGAGAAACGCACATGTGTTACTCTGAAATGAGAAGCGTCTGTTTGGGATATGTCAAAGTATGGTTAAAAGTGAGAACAGTGTTCCTTTTCTCTGTAGAAGCTTTACTTTGAAAGATAATCACGTTCTTTGAAAGTGTATGAATTTCATGAAATGCTTTTGTGAGAAACGCACATGTGTTACTCTGAAATGAGAAGCGTCTGTTTGGGATATGTCAAAGTATGGTTAAAAGTGAGAACAGTGTTCCTTTTCTCTGTAGAAGCTTTACTTTGAAAGGTAATCACGTTCATTTGAAAGTGTATGAATTTCATGAAATGCTTTTGTGAGAAACGCACATGTGTTACTCTGAAATGAGAAGCGTCTGTTTGGGATATGTCAAAGTATGGTTAAAAGTGAGAACAGTGTTCCTTTTCTCTGTAGAAGCTTTACTTTGAAAGATAATCACGTTCTTTGAAAGTGTATGAATTTCATGAAATGCTTTTGTGAGAAACGCACATGTGTTACTCTGAAATGAGAAGCGTCTGTTTGGGATATGTCAAAGTATGGTTAAAAGTGAGAACAGTGTTCCTTTTCTCTGTAGAAGCTTTACTTTGAAAGATAATCACGTTCATTTGAAAGTGTATGAATTTCATGAAATGCTTTTGTGAGAAACGCACATGTGTTACTCTGAAATGAGAAGCGTCTGTTTGGGATATGTCAAAGTATGGTTAAAAGTGAGAACAGTGTTCCTTTTCTCTGTAGAAGCTTTACTTTGAAAGATAATCACGTTCTTTGAAAGTAGTATGAATTTCATGAAATGCTTTTGTGAGAAACGCACATGTGTTACTCTGAAATGAGAAGCGTCTGTTTGGGATATGTCAAAGTATGGTTAAAAGTGAGAACAGTGTTCCTTTTCTCTGTAGAAGCTTTACTTTGAAAGATAATCACGTTCATTTGAAAGTCAGTGAATTTCATGAAATGCTTTTGTGAGAAACGCACATGTGTTACTCTGAAATGAGAAGCGTCTGTTTGGGATATGTCAAAGTATGGTTAAAAGTGAGAACAGTGTTCCTTTTCTCTGTAGAAGCTTTACTTTGAAAGATAATCACGTTCATTTGAAAGTGTATGAATTTCATGAAATGCTTTTGTGAGAAACGCACATGTGTTACTCTGAAATGAGAAGCGTCTGTTTGGGATATGTCAAAGTATGGTTAAAAGTGAGAACAGTGTTCCTTTTCTCTGTAGAAGCTTTACTTTGAAAGATAATCACGTTCTTTGAAAGTGTATGAATTTCATGAAATGCTTTTGTGAGAAACGCACATGTGTTACTCTGAAATGAGAAGCGTCTGTTTGGGATATGTCAAAGTATGGTTAAAAGTGAGAACAGTGTTCCTTTTCTCTGTAGAAGCTTTACTTTGAAAGATAATCACGTTCTTTGAAAGTGTATGAATTTCATGAAATGCTTTTGTGAGAAACGCACATGTGTTACTCTGAAATGAGAAGCGTCTGTTTTGGGATATGTCAAAGTATGGTTAAAAGTGAGAACAGTGTTCCTTTTCTCTGTAGAAGCTTTACTTTGAAAGATAATCACGTTCATTTGAAAGTGTATGAATTTCATGAAATGCTTTTGTGAAAAACGCACATGTGTTACTCTGAAATGAGAAGCATCTGTTTGGGATATGTCAAAGTATGGTTAAAAGTGAGAACAGTGTTCCTTTTCTCTGTAGAAGCTTTACTTTGAAAGATAATCACGTTCTTTGAAAGTGTATGAATTTCATAAAATGCTTTTGTGAGAAACGCACATGTGTTACTCTGAAATGAGAAGCGTCTGTTTGGGATATGTCAAAGTATGGTTAAAAGTGAGAACAGTGTTCCTTTTCTCTGTAGAAGCTTTACTTTGAAAGATAATCACGTTCTTTGAAAGTGTATGAATTTCATGAAATGCTTTTGGGAGAAACGCACATGTGTTACTCTGAAAGGAGAAGCCCTCTGTTTGGGATATGTCAAAGTATGGTTAAAAGTGAGAACAGTGTTCCTTTTCTCTGTAGAAGCTTTACTTTGAAAGATAATCACGTTCTTTGAAAGTGTATGAATTTCATGAAATGCTTTTGTGAGAAACGCACATGTGTTACTCTGAAATGAGAAGCGTCTGTTTGGGATATGTCAAAGTATGGTTAAAAGTGAGAACAGTGTTCCTTTTCTCTGTAGAAGCTTTACTTTGAAAGGTAATCACGTTCATTTGAAAGTCAGTGAATTTCATGAAATGCTTTTGGGAGAAACGCACATGTGTTACTCTGAAATGAGAAGCGTCTGTTTGGGATATGTCAAAGTATGGTTAAAAGTGAGAACAGTGTTCCTTTTCTCTGTAGAAGCTTTACTTTGAAAGGTAATCACGATCATTTGAAAGTCATTGAATTTCAATAAATGCTTTTGGGAGAAACGCACATGTGTTACTCTGAAATGAGAAGCGTCTGTTTGGGATATGTCAAAGTATGGTTAAAAGTGAGAACAGTGTTCCTTTTCTCTGTAGAAGCTTTACTTTGAAAGATAATCACGTTCTTTGAAAGTGTATGAATTTCATGAAATGCTTTTGGGAGAAACGCACATGTGTTACTCTGAAATGAGAAGCCTCTGTTTGGGATATGTCAAAGTATGGTTAAAAGTGAGAACAGTGTTCCTTTTCTCTGTAGAAGCTTTACTTTGAAAGATAATCACGTTCTTTGAAAGTGTATGAATTTCATGAAATGCTTTTGTGAGAAACGCACATGTGTTACTCTGAAATGAGAAGCGTCTGTTTGGGATATGTCAAAGTATGGTTAAAAGTGAGAACAGTGTTCCTTTTCTCTGTAGAAGCTTTACTTTGAAAGGTAATCACGATCATTTGAAAGTCAGTGAATTTCATTAAATGCTTTTGGGAGAAACGCACATGTGTTATTCTGAAATGAGAAGCGTCTGTTTGGGATATGTCAAAGTATGGTTAAAAGTGAGAACAGTGTTCCTTTTCTCTGTAGAAGCTTTACTTTGAAAGGTAATCACGATCATTTGAAAGTCATTGAATTTCAATAAATGCTTTTCGGAGAAACGCACATGTGTTACTCTAAAATGAGAATCGTCTGTTTGGGATATATCAAAGTATGGTTAAAAGTGAGAACAGTGTTCCTTTTCTCTGTAGAAGCTTTACTTTGAAAGATAATCACGTTCATTGAAAGTGTATGAATTTCATGAAATTCTTTTGTGAGAAACGCACATGTGTTACTCTGAAATGAGAAGCATCTGTTTGTTATATGTCAAAGTATGGTTAAAATTGAGAACAGTGTTCCTTTTGTCTGTAGAAGCTTTACTTTGAAAGATAATCACGTTCTTTGAATGTGTATGAATTTCATGAAATACTTTTGTGAGAAAGCACATGTGTTACTCTGCTTTTAGAAGCCACTGTTTTTGATATGTCATAGAATTGTTAGAATGAGAACTGTGTTCCTTTTCTCTGTACAAGCTTTACTTTGAAAGATAATCTCTTTCTTTTGGAAGTGTTTAATTTCATGAAATTCTTTCGTGACAAACGCACATGTGTTTCTCTGAAAAGATCCGCCATTGTTGCGGATATGGTAACGTTCGCTAGAAGTGAGAACAGTCTTCCTTTTCGTTGGAGAAGGTTTACTTTGAAAGATAATCTCATTCTTTTGAAAGTATAAAAATTTCATGAATTCCTTTTGTGAGAAACGCACATGTGTTACTATGAAATGGGACGCTGTTTTTTGCTATATGTCAAGGTATTTTAATAGTAAGAACAGTGTTCCTTTTCTCTGTAGAAGCTTTACGTTGAAAGATAATCACATTCATTTGAAAGTGTATAATTCATAAAATGCTTTTGTGAGAAACGCACATGTCTTTCTCTGAAATAATAAGCTCTTGTTTGTATATGTCACAGAACAGTTAGAAGTGAGAACTGTGTTCCTTTTCTCTGTAGAAGCTTTATTTGAAAGTTGATCACGTTCTTTTGAAAGTGTATGAATTTCATGAAATGCTTTCATGAAAAACGCATATGTGTTTCTCTGAAATTAGAAGCCATTGTTTGTGATATTTCAAGAATTGTTAGAATGAGAACTGTTTTCCATTTCTCTGTAAAAGCTTTACTTTGAAAGATAATCACATTGTTTTTTAAAGTGTATGAATTTCATTAAATGCTTTCGTGAGAAACGCACATGTGTTACTCTGTAATGAGAAGCCTTTGTTTGATATATGGCAAGGTGTTTTTAATAACTGAGAACAGTGTTCCTTTTCTCTGTAGAATCTTTACTTTGAAAGATAATCACATTCTTATTAAAGTGTATGAATTTCATGAAATGCTTTCATGAGAAACACACATGTCCTTTTCTGAAAATATCACTCATTGTTGGGGATATGTCAAAGTTAGCTAGAAGAGAGAACAGTGTTCCTTTTCTCTGTAGAAGCTTTACTTTGAAAGATAATCACGTTCTTTAAAAGTGTATGAGTTTCATAAATTGCTTTTGTGAGAAACGCACATGTTTTACTCTGAAATGGGAAGCTGTTGTTTGCTATATGTCAAAATATTGTAATAGAGAAAACAGTGTTCCTTTTCTCTGGAGAAGCTTTAATTTGAAAGATAATCATGTTCTTTTGAAAGTGTATAAATTTCATGAAATGCTTTTGTGAGAAACACACATGTGTTACTCTGAAATTAGAAGCCATTGTTTGTGATATTTCAATAATTGTTAGAATGAGAACTGTGTTCCTTTTTACTTTGAAAGATAATCATGTTGTTTTGAAAGTATATGAATTTCTAGGGTTAGGGTTAGGGTTTAGGGTTAGGTTTAGCATTAGGGTTAGGGTTTACTGTTAGGGTTAGGGGTAGGGGTTAAGGTTAGGGTTAGGGGTTAGGGTTATGGTTAGGGTTAGTGTTAGGGTTAGAAAAAAAAGAATGTTTATGAATTTCATGAAATGCTTTTTGAGAAACACACATGTGTTTCTCTGATTTTAGAAGCCACTGTTTGTGATATGTCATAGAATTGTTAGAATGAGAACAGTGTTCCTTTTCTCTGTACAAGCTTTACTTTGAAAGGTAATGACTATCATTTGAAAATCAGTTAATTTCATGAAATGCTTTCGGAAGAAACGCACATGTGTTACTCTGAAATGAGAAGCGTCTGTTTGGGATATGTGAAAGTATGGTTAAAAGTGAGAACAGTGTTCCTTTTCTCTGTAGAAGCTTTACTTTGAAAGATAATCACGTTCTTTAAAAGTGTATGAGTTTCATAAATTGCTTTTGTGAGAAACACACATGTTTTACTCTGAAATGGGAAGCTGTCTGTTTGGTATATGTCAAAATATTGTAATAGAGAAAACAGTGTTCCTTTTCTCTGGAGAAGCTTTAATTTGAAAGATAATCATGTTCTTTTGAAAGTGTATAAATTTCATGAAATGCTTTTGTGAGAAACACACATGTGTTACTCTGAAATTAGAAGCCATTGTTTGTGATATTTCAATAATTGTTAGAAGTGAGAACTGTGTTCCTTTTGCTTACTTTGAAAGATAATCATGTTGTTTTGAAAGTATATGAATTTCTAGGGTTAGGGTTAGGGTTTAGGGTTAGGTTTAGCATTAGGGTTAGGGTTTACTGTTAGGGTTAGGGGGTAGGGGTTAAGGTTAGGGTTAGGGGTTAGGGTTATGGTTAGGGTTAGTGTTAGGGTTAGAAAAAAAAGAATGTTTATGAATTTCATGAAATGCTTTTTGAGAAACACACATGTGTTTCTCTGATTTTAGAAGCCACTGTTTGTGATATGTCATAGAATTGTTAGA
>CADCXT010001830.1:0-21218 GCA_902806775.1 Microtus agrestis | reverse complement strand
TGTTTTTTCTGAAATAAATTCTGTTTGGATATATGTAAAATGCAAATGAAAGTGAGAACAGTGTTCCCACTTTTCTCTGTACAACCTTTACTTTGAAAGATAATCACGATCATTTAAAAGTCAGTGAATTTCATGAAATGCTTTTTGTGAGAAAAACGCATGTGTTACTCTGGAAATGAGAAGCGTCTGTTTGGGATATGTCAAAGTATGGTTAAAAGTGAGAACAGTGTCCCCTTTTCTCTGTAGAAGCTTTTACTTTGAAAAATAATGCATTGTTCTTTGAAAGCAAAAGAATTTTCATGAAATGCTTTTGTGAGAAACGTACATGTGTTACTCTGAAATGAGAAGCGTCTGTTTGGGATATGTCAAAGTATGGTTAAAAGTGAGAACAGTGTTCCTTTTCTCTGTAGAAGCTTTACTTTGAAAGATAATCACGATCATTTGAAAGTCAGTGAATTTCATGAAATGCTTTTGTGAGAAACGCACATGTGTTACTCTGAAATGAGAAGCGTCTGTTTGGGATATGTCAAAGTATGGTTAAAAGTGAGAACAGTGTTCCTTTTCTCTGTAGAAGCTTTACTTTGAAAGATAATCACGTTCTTTGAAAGCGTATGAATTTCATGAAATGCTTTTGTGAGAAACGCACATGTGTTACTCTGAAATGAGAAGCGTCTGTTTGGGATATGTCAAAGTATGGTTAAAAGTGAGAACAGTGTTCCTTTTCTCTGTAGAAGCTTTACTTTGAAAGATAATCATGTTCTTTGAAAGTAAATGAATTTCATGAAATGCTTTTGTGAGAAACGCACATGTGTTACTCTGAAATGAGAAGCGTCTGTTTGGGATATGTCAAAGTATGGTTAAAAGTGAGAACAGTGTTCCTTTTCTCTGTAGAAGCTTTACTTTGAAAGATAATCACGTTCTTTGAAAGTGTATGAATTTCATGAAATGCTTTTGTGAGAAACGCACATGTGTTACTCTGAAATGAGAAGCGTCTGTTTGGGATATGTCAAAGTATGGTTAAAAGTGAGAACAGTGTTCCTTTTCTCTGTAGAAGCTTTACTTTGAAAGATAATCACGATCATTTGAAAGTCAGTGAATTTCATGAAATGCTTTTGTGAGAAACGCACATGTGTTACTCTGAAATGAGAAGCGTCTGTTTGGGATATGTCAAAGTATGGTTAAAAGTGAGAACAGTGTTCCTTTTCTCTGTAGAAGCTTTACTTTGAAAGATAATCACGTTCATTTGAAAGTCAGTGAATTTCATGAAATGCTTTTGTGAGAAACGCACATGTGTTACTCTGAAATGAGAAGCGTCTGTTTGGGATATGTCAAAGTATGGTTAAAAGTGAGAACAGTGTTCCTTTTCTCTGTAGAAGCTTTACTTTGAAAGATAATCACGATCATTTGAAAGTCAGTGAATTTCATGAAATGCTTTTGTGAGAAACGCACATGTGTTACTCTGAAATGAGAAGCGTCTGTTTGGGATATGTCAAAGTATGGTTAAAAGTGAGAACAGTGTTCCTTTTCTCTGTAGAAGCTTTACTTTGAAAGATAATCACGTTCTTTTGAAAGTCAATGAATTTCATGAAATGCTTTTTGTGAGAAACGCACATGTGTTACTCTGAAATGAGAAGCGTCTGTTTGGGATATGTCAAAGTATGGTTAAAAGTGAGAACAGTGTTCCTTTTCTCTGTAGAAGCTTTACTTTGAAAGATAATCACGATCATTTGAAAGTCAGTGAATTTCATGAAATGCTTTTGTGAGAAACGCACATGTGTTACTCTGAAATGAGAAGCGTCTGTTTGGGATATGTCAAAGTATGGTTAAAAGTGAGAACAGTGTTCCTTTTCTCTGTAGAAGCTTTACTTTGAAAGGTAATCACGATCATTTGAAAGTCAGTGAATTTCATGAAATGCTTTTGTGAGAAACGCACATGTGTTACTCTGAAATGAGAAGCGTCTGTTTGGGATATGTCAAAGTATGGTTAAAAGTGAGAACAGTGTTCCTTTTCTCTGTAGAAGCTTTACTTTGAAAGGTAATCACGATCATTTGAAAGTCAGTGAATTTCATGAAATGCTTTTGTGAGAAACGCACATGTGTTACTCTGAAATGAGAAGCGTCTCTTTGGGATATGTCAAAGTATGGTTAAAAGTGAGAACAGTGTTCCTTTTCTCTGTAGAAGCTTTACTTTGAAAGATAATCACGTTCTTTGAAAGTGAATGAATTTCATGAAATGCTTTTGTGAGAAACGCACATGTGTTACTCTGAAATGAGAAGCGTCTGTTTGGGATATGTCAAAGTATGGTTAAAAGTGAGAACAGTGTTCCTTTTCTCTGTAGAAGCTTTACTTTGAAAGATAATCACGATCATTTGAAAGTCAGTGAATTTCATGAAATGCTTTTGTGAGAAACGCACATGTGTTACTCTGAAATGAGAAGCGTCTGTTTGGGATATGTCAAAGTATGGTTAAAAGTGAGAACAGTGTTCCTTTTCTCTGTAGAAGCTTTACTTTGAAAGATAATCACGATCATTTGAAAGTCAGTGAATTTCATGAAATGCTTTTGTGAGAAACGCACATGTGTTACTCTGAAATGAGAAGCGTCTGTTTGGGATATGTCAAAGTATGGTTAAAAGTGAGAACAGTGTTCCTTTTCTCTGTAGAAGCTTTACTTTGAAAGATAATCACGTTCATTTGAAAGTCAGTGAATTTCATGAAATGCTTTTGTGAGAAACGCACATGTGTTACTCTGAAATGAGAAGCGTCTGTTTTGGGATATGTCAAAGTATGGTTAAAAGTGAGAACAGTGTTCCTTTTCTCTGTAGAAGCTTTACTTTGAAAGATAATCACGTTCTTTGAAAGTCAGTGAATTTCATGAAATGCTTTTGTGAGAAACGCACATGTGTTACTCTCAAATGAGAAGCGTCTGTTTGGGATATGTCAAAGTATGGTTAAAAGTGAGAACAGTGTTCCTTTTCTCTGTAGAAGCTTTACTTTGAAAGATAATCACGTTCATTTGAAAGTCAGTGAATTTCATGAAATGCTTTCGTGAGAAACGCACATGTGTTACTCTGAAATGAGAAGCGTCTGTTTGGGATATGTCAAAGTATGGTTAAAAGTGAGAACAGTGTTCCTTTTCTCTGTAGAAGCTTTACTTTGAAAGATAATCACGTTCATTTGAAAGTGAGTGAATTTCATGAAATGCTTTTGTGAGAAACGCACATGTGTTACTCTGAAATGAGAAGCGTCTGTTTGGGATATGTCAAAGTATGGTTAAAAGTGAGAACAGTGTTCCTTTTCTCTGTAGAAGCTTTACTTTGAAAGATAATCACGTTCTTTGAAAGTGAATGAATTTCATGAAATGCTTTTGTGAGAAACGCACATGTGTTACTCTGAAATGAGAAGCGTCTGTTTGGGATATGTCAAAGTATGGTTAAAAGTGAGAACAGTGTTCCTTTTCTCTGTAGAAGCTTTACTTTGAAAGATAATCACGATCATTTTGAAAGTCAGTGAATTTCATGAAATGCTTTTGTGAGAAACGCACATGTGTTACTCTGAAATGAGAAGCGTCTGTTTGGGATATGTCAAAGTATGGTTAAAAGTGAGAACAGTGTTCCTTTTCTCTGTAGAAGCTTTACTTTGAAAGATAATCACGATCATTTGAAAGTCAGTGAATTTCATGAAATGCTTTTGTGAGAAACGCACATGTGTTACTCTGAAATGAGAAGCGTCTGTTTGGGATATGTCAAAGTATGGTTAAAAGTGAGAACAGTGTTCCTTTTCTCTGTAGAAGCTTTACTTTGAAAGATAATCACGTTCATTTGAAAGTCAGTGAATTTCATGAAATGCTTTTGTGAGAAACGCACATGTGTTACTCTGAAATGAGAAGCGTCTGTTTGGGATATGTCAAAGTATGGTTAAAAGTGAGAACAGTGTTCCTTTTCTCTGTAGAAGCTTTACTTTGAAAGATAATCACGTTCTTTGAAAGCAATGAATTTCATGAAATGCTTTTGTGAGAAACGCACATGTGTTACTCTGAAATGAGAAGCGTCTGTTTGGGATATGTCAAAGTATGGTTAAAAGTGAGAACAGTGTTCCTTTTCTCTGTAGAAGCTTTACTTTGAAAGATAATCACGTTCTTTGAAAGTCAATGAATTTCATGAAATGCTTTTGTGAGAAACGCACATGTGTTACTCTGAAATGAGAAGCGTCTGTTTGGGATATGTCAAAGTATGGTTAAAAGTGAGAACAGTGTTCCTTTTCTCTGTAGAAGCTTTACTTTGAAAGATAATCACGTTCTTTGAAAGTCAATGAATTTCATGAAATGCTTTTGTGAGAAACGCACATGTGTTACTCTGAAATGAGAAGCGTCTGTTTGGGATATGTCAAAGTATGGTTAAAAAGTGAGAACAGTGTTCCTTTTCTCTGTAGAAGCTTTACTTTGAAAGATAATCACGATCATTTGAAAGTCAGTGAATTTCATGAAATGCTTTTGTGAGAAACGCACATGTGTTACTCTGAAATGAGAAGCGTCTGTTTGGGATATGTCAAAGTATGGTTAAAAGTGAGAACAGTGTTCCTTTTCTCTGTAGAAGCTTTACTTTGAAAGATAATCACGTTCATTTTGAAAGGTAGTGAATTTCATGAAATGCTTTTGTGAGAAAACGCACATGTGTTACTCTGAAATGAGAAGCGCCTGTTTTGGGATATGTCAAAGTATGGTTAAAAGTGAGAACAGTGTTCCTTTTCTCTGTAGAAGCTTTACTTTGAAAGATAATCACGATCATTTGAAAGTCAGTGAATTTCATGAAATGCTTTTGTGAGAAACGCACATGTGTTACTCTGAAATGAGAAGCGTCTGTTTGGGATATGTCAAAGTATGGTTAAAAAGTGAGAACAGTGTTCCTTTTCTCTGTAGAAGCTTTACTTTGAAAGATAATCACGTTCTTTGAAAGTATAGGAATTTCATGAAATGCTTTTGTGAGAAACGCACATGTGTTACTCTGAAATGAGAAGCGTCTGTTTGGGATATGTCAAAGTATGGTTAAAAGTGAGAACAGTGTTCCTTTTCTCTGTAGAAGCTTTACTTTGAAAGATAATCACGATCATTTGAAAGTCAAGAAATTTCATGAAATGCTTTTTGAGAAACATGTTACCTGAATATTCTTTATGAGAAACGTACATGTGATACTCTCAAAGGAGAAGCATCTCTTTGGGATATGTCAAAGTATGGTTAAAAGTGAGAACAGTGTTCCTTTTCTCTGTAGAAGCTTTACTTTGAAAGATAATCACGTTCTTTGAAAGTGTATGAATTTCATGAAATGCTTTTGTGAGAAACGCACATGTGTTACTCTGAAATGAGAAGCGTCTGTGTGGGATATGTCAAAGTATGGTTAAATGTGAGAACAGTGTTCCTTTTCTCTGTAGAAGCTTTATTTTGAAAGATAATCACGTTCTTTTATTGAGTATGAATTTCATGAAATGCTTTTGTGAGAAACGCACTTGTGTTACTCTGAAATGAGAAGCGTCTGTTTGGGATATGTCAAAGTATGGTTAAAAGTGAGAACAGTGTTCCTTTCCTCTGTAGAAGCTTTCCTTTAAAAGATAATTATGTTCTTTGAAAGCAAAAGACTTTCATGAAATGCTTTTGTGAGAAACGCACATGTGTTACTCTGAAATGAGAAGCGTCTGTTTGGGATATGTCAAAGTATGTTTAAAAGTGAGAACAGTGTTCCTTTTCTCTGTAGAAGCTTTACTTTGAAAGATAATCATGTTCTCTGAAAGTGTATGAATTTCATGAAATTCTTTTGTGAGAAACGCACATGTGTTACTCTGAAATGAGAAGCGTCTCTTTGGGATATGTGAAGGTATGGTTAAAAGTGAGAACAGTGTTCCTTTTGTCTGTAGAAGCCTTACTTTGAAAGATAATCACGTTCTTTGAAAGTGTATGAATTTCATGAAATGCTTTTTTGAGATACGCACATGTGTTTCTCTCAAAGGAGAAGCGTCTGTTTGGGATATGTCAAAGTATGGTGAAAAGTGAGAACAGTGTTCCTTTTCTCTGTAGAAGCTTTACTTTGAAAGGTAATCACTATCATTTCAAAATCAGTGATTTTCATGTAATGCTTTCCGGAGAAACGCACATGTGTTACTCTGAAATGAGAAGCGTCAGTTTGGGATATGTCAAAGTATGGTTAAAAGTGAGAACAGTGATCCTTTTCTCTGTAGAAGCTTTACTTTGAAAGATAATCACGTTCTTTTGAAGTGTATGAATTTCATGAAATGCTTTTGTGAGAAACGCAAATATGTTACTCTGAAATGAGAAGCGTCTGTTTGGGATATGTCAAAGTATGGTTAAAAGTGAGAACAGTGTTCGTTTTCTCTGTAGAAGCTTTACTTTGAAAGATAATCCCGATCATTTGAAAGTCAGTGAATTTCATGAAATGCTTTTGTGAGAAACGCACATGTGTTACTCTGAAATGAGAAGCGTCAGTTTGGGATATGTCAAAGTATGGTTAAAAGTGAGAACAGTGATCCTTTTCTCTGTAGAAGCTTTATTTTGAAAGATAATCACGTTCTTTTGAAGTGTATGAATTTCATGAAATGCTTTTTTTGTGAACCAAACATGTGTTACTCTGACATGAGAAGCGTCTGTTTGGGATATGTCAAACTATGGTTAAAAGTGAGAACAGTGTTCCTTTTCTCTGTAGAAGCTTTACTTTGAAAGATAATCACGTTCATTGAAAGTGTATGAATTTCATGAAATGCTTTTGTGAGAAACGCACATCTGTTACTCTCAAAGGAGAAGCGTCTGTTTGGGATATGTCAAAGTATGGTTAAAAGTGAGAACACTGTTCCTTTTCTCTGTAGAAGCTTTACTTTGAAAGATAATCACGTTCTTCGAAAGCAAAAGAATTTCATGAAATGCTTTTGTGAGAAAACGCAAATGTGTTACTCTGTAATGAGAAGCGTCTCTTTGGGATATGTCCAACTATGGAAAAAAGTGAGAACAGTATTCTTTTTCACTGTAGAAGCTTTACTTTTAAAGATAAGCACCTTGTTTTGAAAGTGTATGAATTTCTAGTATTGGGGTTAGGGTAAGGGTTAGATTTAGGGTAGGTGTTAGGGTTAGGCTTAGTGTTAAGGTTAGGCTTAGGGTTAGTGTTAGTGTTAGGGTTAGGCTTAGGGTTAGTTTTGGGGTGAGGGTTTGCATTAGGGTTTATGGTTAGGATTAGTGTTAGGTTTAGAAAAAATGTGTATGAATTTCATGAAATGCTTTTGTGTGAAACACACATGTGTTTCTGAGAAATGATACGTTGTTGTTGGAGATATGTCCAAGTATAGTTAGAAATGAAAACATTCTTCCTTTTCTCTGTAGAAGCCTCACTTTGAAAGATAATAAAGTTCTATGGAAGTGTATGAATTTCATGAAATGCTTTTGTGAGAAACACACATGTGTTAAACTGAAATGTGAAGTGTCAATTTGGGATATGTCAAAGTACGGTTAAAAGTGAGAACAGTGTTCCTTTTCTCTGTAGAAGCTTTACTTTGAAAGATAATCACGTTCTTTGAAAGTGTATGAATTTCATGAAATGCTTTTGTGAGAAACGCACATGTGTTACTCTGAAATGAGAAGCGTTTGTTTGGGATATGTCAAAGTATGGTTAAAAGTGAGAACAGTGTTCCTTTTCTCTGTAGAAGCTTTACTTTGAAAGATAATCACGATCATTTGAATGTCAGTGAATTTCATGAAATGCTTTTGTGAGAAACGCACATGTGTTACTCTGAAATGAGAAGCGTCTGTTTGGGATATGTCAAAGTATGGTTAAAAGTGAGAACAGTGTTCCTTTCCTCTGTAGAAGCTTTCCTTTGAAAGATAATCACGTTCTTTGAAAGCAAAAGAATTTCATGAAATGCTTTTGTGAGAAACGCACATGTGTTACTCTGAAATGAGAAGCGTCTGTTTTGGATATGTCAAAGTATGGTTAAAAGTGAGAACAGTGTTCCTTTTCTCTGTAGAAGCTTTACTTTGAAAGATAATCATGTTCTTTGAAAGTGTATGAATTTCATGAAATGCTTTTGTGAGAAACGCACATGTGTTACTCTGAAATGAGAAGCGTCTGTTTGGGATATGTCAAAGTATGGTTAAAAGTGAGAACAGTGTTCCTTTTCTCTGTAGAAGCTTTACTTTGAAAGATAATCACGATCATTTGAAAGTCAGTGAATTTCATGAAATGCTTTTGTGAGAAACGCACATGTGTTACACTGAAATGAGAAGCGTCTGTTTGGGATATGTCAAAGTATGGTTAAAAGTGAGAACAGTATTCCTTTTCTCTGTAGAAGCTTTACTTTGAAAGATAATCACGTTCTTTGAAAGCAAAAGAATTTCATGAAATGCTTTTGTGAGAAACGCACATGTGTTACTCTGAAATGAGAAGCGTCTGTTTGGGATATGTCAAAGTATTGTTAAAAGTGAGAACAGTGTTCCTTTTCTCTGTAGAAGCTTTACATTGAAAGATAATCACGTTCTTTGAAAGCAAAAGAATTTCATGAAATGCTTTTGTGAGAAACGCACATGTGTTACTCTGAAATGAGAAGCGTCAGTTTGGGATATGTCAAAGTATGGTTAAAAGTGAGAACAGTGATCCTTTTCTCTGTAGAAGCTTTACTTTGAAAGATAATCACGTTCTTTTGAAGTGTATGAATTTCATGAAATGCTTTTGTGAGAAACGCAAATATGTTACTCTGAAATGAGAAGCGTCTGTTTGGGATATGTCAAAGTATGGTTAAAAGTGAGAACAGTGTTCCTTTTCTCTGTAGAAGCTTTACTTTGAAAGATAATCACGATCATTTGAAAGTCAGTGAATTTCATGAAATGCTTTTGTGAGAAACGCACATGTGTTACTCTGAAATCAGAAGCGTCTGTTTGGGATATGTCAAAGTATGGTTAAAAGTGAGAACAGTGTTCGTTTTCTCTGTAGAAGCTTTACTTTGAAAGATAATCACGATCATTTGAAAGTCAGTGAATTTCATGAAATGCTTTTGTGAGAAACGCACATGTGTTACTCTGAAATGAGCAGCGTCTGTTTGGGATATGTCAAAGTATGGTTAAAAGTGAGAACAGTGTTCCTTTTCTCTGTAGAAGCTTTACTTTGAAAGATAATCACGTTCTTTTAAAGTGTATGAATTTCATGAAATGCTTTTTTTGAGAACCGAACATGTGTTACTCTGACATGAGAAGCGTCTGTTTGGGATATGTCAAAGTATGGTTAAAAGTGAGAACAGTGTTCCTTTTCTCTGTAGAAGCTTTACTTTGAAAGATAATCACGTTCATTGAAAGTGTATGAATTTCATGAAATGCTTTTGTGAGAAACGCACATCTGTTACTCTCAAAGGAGAAGCGTCTGTTTGGGATATGTCAAAGTATGGTTAAAAGTGAGAACACTGTTCCTTTTCTCTGTAGAAGCTTTACTTTGAAAGATAATCACGTTCTTCGAAAGCAAAAGAATTTCATGAAATGCTTTTGTGAGAAACGCAAATGTGTTACTCTGTAATGAGAAGCGTCTCTTTGGGATATGTCCAACTATGGAAAAAAGTGAGAACAGTATTCTTTTTCACTGTAGAAGCTTTACTTTTAAAGATAAGCACCTTGTTTTGAAAGTGTATGAATTTCTAGTATTGGGGTTAGGGTAAGGGTTAGATTTAGGGTAGGTGTTAGGGTTAGGCTTAGTGTTAAGGTTAGGCTTAGGGTTAGTGTTAGTGTTAGGGTTAGGCTTAGGGTTAGTTTTGGGGTGAGGGTTTGCATTAGGGTTTATGGTTAGGATTAGTGTTAGGTTTAGAAAAAATGTGTATGAATTTCATGAAATGCTTTTGTGGAAACACACATGTGTTTCTGAGAAATGATAAGCGTTGTTGTTGGAGATATGTCCAAGTATAGTTAGAAATGAAAACATTCTTCCTTTTCTCTGTAGAAGCCTCACTTTGAAAGATAATAAAGTTCTATGGAAGTGTATGAATTTCATGAAATGCTTTTGTGAGAAACACACATGTGTTAATCTGAAATGTGAAGTGTCTATTTGGGATATGTCAAAGTATGGTTAAAAGTGAGAACAGTGTTCCTTTTCTCTGTAGAAGCTTTACTTTGAAAGATAATCACGTTCTTTGAAAGTGTATGAATTTCATGAAATGCTTTTGTGAGAAACGCACATGTGTTACTCTGAAATGAGAAGCGTCTGTTTGGGATATGTCAAAGTATGGTTAAAAGTGAGAACAGTGTTCCTTTTCTCTGTAGAAGCTTTACTTTGAAAGGTAATCACGATCATTTGAATGTCAGTGAATTTCATGAAATGCTTTTGTGAGAAACGCACATGTGTTACTCTGAAATGAGAAGCGTCTGTTTGGGATATGTCAAAGTATGGTTAAAAGTGAGAACAGTGTTCCTTTTCTCTGTAGAAGCTTTACTTTGAAAGATAATCACGTTCTTTGAAAGCAAAGAATTTCATGAAAAGCTTTAGTGAGAAACGCACATGTGTTACTCTGAAATGAGAAGCGTCTGTTTGGGATTTGTCAAAGTATGGTTAAAAGTGAGAACAGTGTTCCTTTTCTCTGTAGACGCTTTAATTTGAAAGTGTATGATATTCATGAAATGCTTTTGTGAGAAACGCACATGTGTTACTCTGAAATGAGAAGCGTCTGTTTGGGATATGTCAAAGTATGGTTAATAGTGAGAACAGTGTTCTTTTTCTCTGTAGAAGCTTTACTTTGAAAGATAATCACGTTCTTTGAAAGCAAAAGAATTTCAAGAAATGCTTTTGTGAGAAAGGCACATATTTTACCCTGAAATGAGAATCGTCTGTTTGGGATATGTCAAAGTATGGTTAAAAGTGAGAACAGTGTTCTTTTTCTCTGTAGAAGCTTTACTTTGAAAGGTAATCACGATCATTTGAAAGTCAGTGAATTTCATGAAATGCTCTTGTGAGAAACGCACATGTTTTACTCTGAAATGAGAAGTGTCTGTTTGGGATATGTCAAAGTATGGTTAAAAGTGAGAACTGTGTTCCTTTTCTCTGTAGAAGCTTTACTTTGAGAGATAATCATGTTCTCTGAAAGGGAGTGAATTTCATGAAATACTTTTGTGAGAAACGCACATGTGTTACTCTGAAATGAGAAGCGTTTGTTTGGGATATGTCAAAGTATTGTTAAACGTGAGAACAGTGATCCTTTTCTCTGTAGAAGCTTTATTTTGAAAGATAATCACGTTCTTTTGAAAGTGTATGAATTTCATGAAATGCTTTTTTGAGAACCACACATGTGTTACTCTGACATGAGAAGCGTCTGTTTGGGATATGTCAAACTATGGTTAAAAGTGAGAACAGTGTTCCTTTTCTCTGTAGAAGCTTTACTTTGAAAGATAATCACGTTCATTGAAAGTGTATGAATTTCATGAAATGCTTTTTTGAGAAACGCACATCTGTTACTCTCAAAGGAGAAGCGTCTGTTTGGGATATGTCAAAGTATGGTTAAAAGTGAGAACACTGTTCCTTTTCTCTGTAGAAGCTTTACTCTGAAAGATAATCACGTTCTTTGAAAGCAAAAGAATTTCATGAAATGCTTTTGTGAGAAAGCAAATGTGTTACTCTGTAATGAGAAGCGTCTCTTTGGGATATGTCCAACTATGGAAAAAAGTGAGAACAGTATTCTTTTTCACTGTAGAAGCTTTACTTTTGAAAGATAAGCACCTTGTTTTGAAAGTGTATGAATTTCAAGAATTGGGTTTAGGGTAGGGTTAGATTTAGGGTAGGTGTTAGGGGTTAGGCTTAGTGTTGAAGTTTGGGCTATAGGGTTAATGTTAGTGTTAGGAGTTAGGCTTAGGGTTAGTTTTGGGTGTAGAGGGGCATTAGGGTTTATGGTTAGGATTAGTGTTAGGTTTGAAAAAAAATGTGTATGAATTTCATGAAATGCTTTTGTGAGAAACACACATGTGTTACTCTGAAATGATAGCGTTGTTGTTGGAGATATGTCCAAGTATAGTTAAAAATGAAAACATTCTTCCTTTTCTCTGTAGAAGCCTCACTTTGGAAGATAATAAAGTTCATATGGAAGTGTATGAATTTCATGAAATGCTTTTGTGAGAAACGCACATGTGTTAATCTGAAATGAGAAGTGTCTATTTGGGATATGTCAAAGTATGGTTAAAAGTGAGAACAGTGTTCCTTTTCTCTGTAGAAGCTTTACTTTGAAAGATAATCACGTTCTTTGAAAGTATATGAATTTCATGAAATGCTTTTGTGAGAAACGCACATGTGTTACTCTGAAATGAGAAGCGTCTGTTTGGGATATGTCAAAGTATGGTTAAAAGTGAGAACAGTGTTCCTTTTCTCTGTAGAAGCTTTACTTTGAAAGGTAATCACGATCATTTGAATGTCAGTGAATTTCATGAAATGCTTTTGTGAGAAACGCACATGTGTTACTCTGAAATGAGAAGCGTCTGTTTGGGATATGTCAAAGTATGGTTAAAAGTGAGAACAGTGTTCCTTTTCTCTGTAGAAGCTTTACTTTGAAAGATAATCACGTTCTTTGAAAGCAAAAGAATTTCATGAAAAGCTTTAGTGAGAAACGCACATGTGTTACTCTGAAATGAGAAGCGTCTGTTTGGGATATGTCAAAGTATGGTTAAAAGTGAGAACAGTGTTCCTTATCTCTGTAGAAGCTTTAATTTGAAAGGTTTGAAAGTCAGTGATTTTCATGAAATGCTTTTGTGAGAAACGCACATGTGTTACTCTGAAATGAGAAGCGTCTGTTTGGGATATGTCAAAGTATGGTTAATAGTGAGAACAGTGTTCTTTTTATGTGCAGAAGCTTTACTTTGAAAGATAATCACGTTCTTTGAAAGCAAAAGAATTTCAAGAAATGCTTTTGTGAGAAAGGCACATATTTTACCCTGAAATGAGAATCGTCTGTTTGGGATATGTCAAAGTATGGTTAAAAGTGAGAACAGTGTTCCTTTTCACTGTAGAAGCTTTACTTTGAAAGGTAATCACGACCATTTGAAAGTCAGTGAATTTCATGAAATGCTCTTGTGAGAAACGCACATGTTTTACTCTGAAATGAGAAGTGTCTGTTTGGGATATGTCAAAGTATGGTTAAAAGTGAGAACAGTGTTCCTTTTCTCTGTAGAAGCTTTACTTTGAGAGATAATCATGTTCTCTGAAAGGGTATGAATTTCATGAAATACTTTTGTGAGAAACGCACATGTGTTACTCTGAAATGAGAAGCGTTTGTTTGGGATATGTCAAAGTATGGTTAAACGTGAGAACAGTGTTCCTTTTCTCTGTAGAAACTTTACTTTGAAAGGTAATCACGATCATTTGAAAGTCAGTGAATTTCATGAAATGCTCTTGTGAGAAACGCACATGTGCTACTCTGAAATGAGAAGCGTCTGTTTGGGATATGTCAAAGTATGGTTAAAAGTGAGAACAGTGTTCCTTTTCTTTGTAGAAGCTTTACTTTGAAAGATAATCACGTTCTTTGAAAGCAAAAGAATTTCATGAAATGCTTTTGTGAGAAACGCAAATGTGTTACTCTGAAATGAGAAGCGTCTCTTTGGGATATGTCAAAGTATGGTTAAAAGTGAGAACAGTGTTCCTTTTCTCTGTAGAAGCTTTACTTTGAAAGATAATCATGTTCACTGAGAGTATATGAATTTCATGAAATGCTTTTGTGAGAAAGGCACATGTGTTACTCTGAAATGAGAAGCGTCTGTTTGGGATATGTCAAAGTATGGTTAAAAGAGATAACAGTGTGCCTTTTCTCTCTAGAAGCTTTACTTTGAAAGATAATCACGTTCTTTGGAAGTGTATGAATTTCATGAAATGCTTTTGTGAGAAACGCACATGTGTTACTCTCAAATGTGAAGTGTCTGTTTGTGATATGTCAAAGTATGGTTAAAAGTGGGAACAGTGTTCCTTTTCTCTGTAGAAGCTTTAATTTGAAAGTGAATGAATTTCATGAAATGCTTTTGTGAGAAACGCACATGTGATACTCTGAAATGAGAAGCGTCTGTTTGGGATATGTCAAAGTATGGTTAAAAGTGAGAACAGTGTTCCTTTTCTCTGTAGAAGCTTTACTTTGAAAGGTAATCACGATCATTTGAAAGTCAGTGAATTTCATGAAATGCTTTTGTGAGAAACGCACATGTGTTACACGGAAATGAGAAGCGTCTGTTTGGGATATGTCAAAGTATGGTTAAAAGTGAGAACAGTATTCCTTTTCTCTGTAGAAGCTTTACTTTGAAAGATAATCACGTTCTTTGAAAGCAAAAGAATTTCATGAAATGCTTTTGTGAGAAACGCACATGTGTTACTCTGAAATGAGAAGCGTCTGTTTGGGATATGTCAAAGTATTGTTAAAAGTGAGAACAGTGTTCCTTTTTTCTGTAGAAGCTTTACATTGAAAGATAATCACGTTCTTTGAAAGCAAAGAATTTCATGAAATGCTTTTGTGAGAAACGCACATGTGTTACTCTGAAATGAGAAGCGTCAGTTTGGGATATGTCAAAGTATGGTTAAAAGTGAGAACAGTGATCCTTTTCTCTGTAGAAGCTTTACTTTGAAAGATAATCACGTTCTTTTGAAAGTGTATGAATTTCATGAAATGCTTTTGTGAGAAACGCAAATGTGTTACTCTGAAATGAGAAGCGTCTGTTTGGGATATGTCAAAGTATGGTTAAAAGTGAGAACAGTGTTCCTTTTCTCTGTAGAAGCTTTACTTTGAAAGATAATCACGATCATTTGAAAGTCAGTGAATTTCATGAAATGCTTTTGTGAGAAACGCACATGTGTTACTCTGAAATCAGAAGCGTCTGTTTGGGATATGTCAAAGTATGGTTAAAAGTGAGAACAGTGTTCCTTTTCTCTGTAGAAGCTTTACTTTGAAAGATAATCACGATCATTTGAAAGTCAGTGAATTTCATGAAATGCTTTTGTGAGAAACGCACATGTGTTACTCTGAAATGAGAAGCGTCTGTTTGGGATATGTCAAAGTATGTTTAAAAGTGAGAACAGTGTTCCTTTTCTCTGTAGAAGCTTTATTTTGAAAGATAATCACGTTCTTTTGAAAGTGTATGAATTTCATGAAATGCTTTTTTGAGAAACGCACATGTGTTACTCTGACATGAGAAGCGTCTGTTTGGGATATGTCAAAGTATGGTTAAAAGTGAGAACAGTGTTCCTTTTCTCTGTAGAAGCTTTACTTTGAAAGATAATCACGTTCATTGAAAGTGTATGAATTTCATGAAATGCTTTTGTGAGAAACGCACATCTGTTACTCTCAAAGGAGAAGCGTCTGTTTGGGATATGTCAAAGTATGGTTAAAAGTGAGAACAGTGTTCCTTTTCTCTGTAGAAGCTTTACTTTGAAAGGTAATCACGATCATTTGAAAGTCAGTGAATTTCATGAAATGCTTTTGTGAAAAACACAAATGTGTTACTCTGTAATGAGAAGCGTCTCTTTGGGATATGTCCAAGTATGGAAAAAAGTGAGAACAGTATTCCTTTTCTCTGTAGAAGCTTTACTTTTAAAGATAAGCACCTTGTTTTGAAAGTGTATGAATTTCTTGTAATGGGTTGGGTGGTGAGAAAGGTAGATAGTGTTAGTCTTAAATGTGTTAAGGTCTGGTTAGGGGTTAGTGTTAAAGTTATGGTTAGAAGTGAGAACAGTGTTACTTTTCTTGTAGAAGGTTTACTTTGAAGGATTATCGACGATCAGGTTTAGAAAAAATGTGTATGAATTTCATGAAATGCTTTTGTGTGAAACGCACATGTGTTCTGTGAAATGAGAAGCGTTGTTTGGGATATGTCAAAGTATAGTTAAAAATGAGAACAGTGTTCCTTTTCTCTGTAGAAGCTTTACTTTGGAAGATAATAAAGTTCTATGAAAGTGTATGAATTTCATGAAATGCTTTTGTGAGAAACGCACATGTGTTAATCTGAAATGTGAAGCGTCTGTTTGGGATATGTCAAAGTATGGTTAAAAGTGAGAACAGTGTTCCTTTTCTCTGTAGAAGCTTTACTTTGAAAGATAATCACGTTCTTTGAAAGTGAATGAATTTCATGAAATGCTTTTGTGAGAAACGCACATGTGTTACTCTGAAATGAGAAGCGTCTGTTTGGGATATGTCAAAGTATGGTTAAAAGTGAGAACAGTGTTCCTTTTCTCTGTAGAAGCTTTACTTTGAAAGATAATCACGATCATTTGAATGTCAGTGAATTTCATGAAATGCTTTTGTGAGAAACGCACATGTGTTACTCTGAAATGAGAAGCGTCTGTTTGGGATATGTCAAAGTATGGTTAAAAGTGAGAACAGTGTTCCTTTTCTCTGTAGAAGCTTTACTTTGAAAGATAATCACGTTCTTTGAAAGCAAAGAATTTCATGAAATGCTTTTGTGAGAAACGCACATGTGTTACTCTGAAATGAGAAGCGTCTGTTTGGGATATGTCAAAGTATGGTTAAAAGTGAGAACAGTGTTCCTTTTCTCTGTAGAAGCTTTAATTTGAAAGAACACTTTGAAAGCAATGAATTTCATGAAATGCTTTGTGAGAAACGCACATGTGTTAATCTGAAATGAGAAGCGTCTGTTTGGGATATGTCAAAGTATGGTTAAAAGTGACAACAGTGTTCTTTTTCTCTGTAGAAGCTTTACTTTGAAAGATAATCACGTTCATTTGAAAGCCAAAGAATTTCAAGAAATGCTTTTGTGAGAAAGGCACATATTTTACCCTGAAATGAGAAACGTCTGTTTGGGATATGTCAAAGTATGGTTAAAAGTGAGAACAGTGTTCCTTTTCTCTGTAGAAGCTTTACTTTGAAAGATAATCACGATCATTTGAAAGTCAGTGAATTTCATGAAATGCTCTTGTGAGAAACGCACATGTGTTACTCTGAAATGAGAAGCGTCTGTTTGGGATATGTCAAAGTATGGTTAAAAGTGAGAACTGTGTTCCTTTTCTCTGTAGAAGCTTTACTTTGAAAGATAATCATGTTCTCTGAAAGTATGAATTTCATGAAATGCTTTTGTGAGAAACGCACATGTGTTACTCTGAAATGAGAAGCGTTTGTTTGGGATATGTCAAAGTATGGTTAAAAGTGAGAACAGTGATCCTTTTCTCTGTAGAAGCTTTACTTTGAAAGATAATCACGTTCTTTTGAAGTGTATGAATTTCATGAAATGCTTTTTTGAGAAACGCACATGTGTTACTCTGACATGAGAAGCGTCTGTTTGGGATATGTCAAAGTATGGTTAAAAGTGAGAACAGTGTTCCTTTTCTCTGTAGAAGCTTTACTTTGAAAGATAATCACGATCATTTGAAAGTCAGTGAATTTCATGAAATGCTTTTGTGAGAAACGCACATCTGTTACTCTCAAAGTAGAAGCGTCTGTTTGGGATATGTCAAAGTATGGTTAAAAGTGAGAACAGTGTTCCTTTTCTCTGTAGAAGCTTTACTCTGAAAGATAATCACGTTCCTTGAAAGTCAAAGAATTTCATGAAATGCTTTTGTGAGAAACGCAACATGTGTTACTCTGTAATGAGAAGCGTCTCTTTGGGATATGTCCAACTATGGAAAAAGTGAGAACAGTATTCTTTTTCACTGTAGAAGCTTTACTTTTAAAGATAAGCACCTTGTTTTGAAAGTGTATGAATTTCATGAAATGGGTTTAGGGTAAAGGTAGATTGTGTTAGTTTGAAATGAGAAGCGTTGTTTGGGTTAGTGTTAAAGTTAGGGTTAAAAGTGAGGTGTTCGTTTTCTGTGTAGAGGCTTTACATTAGGGTTTTAATTAGGATCATGTTTGAAAAAGTGTATGAATTTCATGAAATGCTTTTGTGTGAAACACACATGTGTTACTCTGAAATGATAAGCGTCTGTTTTGGGATATGTCCAAGTATAGTTAAAAGTGAAAACAGTGTTCCTTTTCTCTGTAGAAGCTATACTTTGAAAGATAATCACGTTCTATGAAAGTGTATGAATTTCATGAAATGCTTTTGTGAGAAACGCACATGTGTTACTCTGAAATGAGAAGCGTCTGTTTGGGATATGTCAAAGTACGGTTAAAAGTGAGAACAGTGTTCCTTTTCTCTGTAGAAGCTTTACTTTGAAAGATAATCACGTTCTTTTGAAAGTCAATGAATTTCATGAAATGCTTTTGTGAGAAACGCACATGTGTTACTCTGAAATGAGAAGCGTCTGTTTGGGATATGTCAAAGTATGGTTAAAAGTGAGAACAGTGTTCCTTTTCTCTGTAGAAGCTTTACTTTGAAAGATAATCACGATCATTTGAATGTCAGTGAATTTCATGAAATGCTTTTGTGAGAAACGCACATGTGTTACTCTGAAATGAGAAGCGTCTGTTTGGGATATGTCAAAGTATGGTTAAAAGTGAGAACAGTGTTCCTTTTCTCTGTAGAAGCTTTACTTTGAAAGATAATCACGTTCTTTGAAACGGCAAGAATTTCATGAAATGCTTTTGTGAGAAACGCACATGTGTTACTCTGAAATGAGAAGCGTCTGTTTGGGATATGTCAAAGTATGGTTAAAAGTGAGAACAGTGTTCCTTATCTCTGTAGAAGCTTTAATTTGAAAGAACCTTTGTAGTGTGAATTTCATGAAATGCTTTTGTGAGAAACGCACATGTGTTACTCTGAAATGAGAAGCGTCTGTTTGGGATATGTCAAAGTATGGTTAAAAGTGAGAACAGTGTTCTTTTTATGTGCAGAAGCTTTACTTTGAAAGATAATCACGTTCTTTGAAAGCAAAAGAATTTCAAGAAATGCTTTTGTGAGAAAGGCACATATGTTACCCTGAAATGAGAATCGTCTGTTTGGGATATGTCAAAGTATGGTTAAAAGTGAGAACAGTGTTCCTTTTCATTGTAGAAGCTTTACTTTGAAAGGTAATCACGATCATTTGAAAGTCAGTGAATTTCATGAAATGCTTTGTGAGAAACGCACATGTTTTACTCTGAAATGAGAAGTGTCTGTTTGGGATATGTCAAAGTATGGTTAAAAGTGAGAACAGTGTTCCTTTTCTCTGTAGAAGCTTTACTTTGAAAGATAATCATGTTCTTTGAAAGTCAGTGAATTTCATGAAATGCTTTTGTGAGAAACGCACATGTGTTACTCTGAAATGAGAAGCGTCTGTTTGGGATATGTCAAAGTATGGTTAAACGTGAGAACAGTGTTCCTTTTCTCTGTAGAAGCTTTACTTTGAAAGATAATCACGATCATTTGAAAGTCAGTGAATTTCATGAAATGCTTTAGTGAGAAACGCACATGTGCTACTCTGAAATGAGAAGCGTCTGTTTTGGGATATGTCAAAGTATGGTTAAAAGTGAGAACAGTGTTCCTTTTCTTTTGTAGAAGCTTTACTTGAAAGATAATCACGTTCTTTGAAAGTAAAAGAATTTCATGAAATGCTTTTGTGAGAAACGCACATGTGTTACTCTGAAATGAGAAGCGTCTCTTTGGGATATGTCAAAGTATGGTTAAAAGTGAGAACAGTGTTCCCTTTTCTCTGTAGAAGCTTTACTTTGAAAGATAATCACGTTCATTTGAGAGTGCTATGAATTTCATGAAATGCTTTTGTGAGAAGGCACATGTGTTACTCTGAAATGAGAAGCGTCTGTTTGGGATATGTCAAAGTATGGTTAAAAGAGAGAACAGTGTTCCTTTTCTCTCTAGAAGCTTTACTTTGAAAGATAATCACGTTCTTTGAAGTGAATGAATTTCATGAAATGCTTTTGTGAGAAACGCACATGTGTTACTCTCAAATGAGAAGCGTCTGTTTGGGATATGTCAAAGTATGGTTAAAAGTGGGGAACAGTGTTCCTTTTCTCTGTAGAAGCTTTAATTTGAAAGATAATACGTCTTTGAAGTTGAATTTCATGAAATGCTTTTGTGAGAAACGCACATGTGATACTCTGAAATGAAAGCGTCTGTTTGGGATATGTCAAAGTATGGTTAAAAGTGAGAACAGTGTTCCTTTTCTCTGTAGAAGCTTTACTTTGAAAGATAATCACATTCTTTGAAAGTGTATGAATTTCATGAAATGCTTTTGTGAGAAAAGCACATGTGTTACTCTGAAATGAGAAGCGTCTGTTTGGGATATGTCAAAGTATGGTTAAAAGTGAGAACCGTTTTCCTTTTCTCTGTAGAAGCTTTACTGTGAAAGGTAGTCACGATCATTTGAAAGTGAATGAATTTCATGAAATGCTTTTGTGAGAAACGCATGTGTTACTCTGAAATGAGAAGCGTCTGTTTGGGATATGTCAAAGTATGTTAAAAGTGAGAACAGTGTTCCTTTTCTCTGTAGAAGCTTTACTTTGAAAGGGAATCACGATCACTTGAAAGTCAGTGAATTTCATGAAATGCTTTTGTGAGAAACGCACATGTGATACTCTCAAAGGAGAAGCGTCTGTTTGGGATATGTCAAAGTATGGTTAAAAGTGAGAACAGTTTTCCTTTTCTCTGTAGAAGCTTTACTTTGAAAGATAATCACGATCATTTTGAAAGTCAGTGGATTTATGAAATGCGTTTTTATGAGAAACGCACATGTGATACTCTGAAATGAGAAGCGTCTGTTTGGGATATGTCAAAGTATGGTTAAAAGTGAGAACAGTGTTCCTTTTCTCTGTAGAAGCTTTACTTTGAAAGATAATCACGTTCTTTGAAAGCAAAAGAATTTCATGAAATGCTTTTGTGAGAAACGCACATGTGTTACTCTGAAATGACAAGCGTCTGTTTGGGATATGTCAAAGTATGGTTAAAAGTGAGAACAGTGTTCCTTTTCTCTGTAGAAGCTTTACTTTGAAAGATAATCACGTTCTTTGAAAGCAAAAGAATTTCATGAAATGCTTTTGTGAAAAACGCACATGTGTTACTCTGAAATGAGAAGCGTCTGTTTGGGATATGTCAAAGTATGGTTAAAAGTGAGAACAGTGTTCCTTTTCTCTGTAGAAGCTTTACTTTGAAAGATAATCACGATCATTTGAATGTCAGTGAATTCATGAAATGCTTTAGTGAGAAACGCACATGTGTTACTCTGAAATGAGAAGCGTCTGTTTTGGATATGTAAAAGTATGGTTAAAAGTGAGAACAGTGTTCCTTTTCTCTGTAGAAACTTTACTTTAGAAAAAATAATCACGTTCCTTTGAAAGCAAAAGAATTTCA
>CADCXT010001828.1:0-70519 GCA_902806775.1 Microtus agrestis | reverse complement strand
TACTTTGAAAGATAAACGCGATCATTTGAAAGTCGTGAATTTCATGAAATGCTCTTGTAGAGAAACGCACATGTGCTACTCCTGGAAATGAGAAGCGTCTGTTTGGGGATATGTCAAAGTATGGTTAAAAGTGAGAACAGTGTTCCTTTTCTTTGTAGAAGCTTTACTTTGAAAGACAATCACGTTCTTTGGAAAGCCAGAGAATTTCATGAAAAGCTTTTGTGAGAACGTAAATGTGTTACTCTGAAATGAGAAGCGTCTCTTTGAGATATGTCAAAGTATGGTTAAAAGTGAGAACATTGTTCCTTTTCTCTGTAGAAGCTTTACTTTGAAAGATAATCATGTTCACTGAAAGTGTATGAATTTCATGAAGTGCTTTGTGAGAAAGGCACATGTGTTACTCTGAAATGAGAAGCGTCTGTTTGGGATATGGTCAAAGTATGGTTAAAAGGATAACAGTGTACCTTTTCTCTCTAGAAGCTTTACTTTGAAAGATAATTACGTTCTTTTGGAAGTGTATGAATTTCATGAAATGCTTTTGTGAGAATCGCAACATGTTTTACTCTCAAATGTGAAGTGTCTGTTTGTGATATGTCAAAGTATGGTTAAAAGTGGGAACAGTGTTCCTTTTCTCTGTAGAAGCTTTAATTTGAAAGGCCGATTTGAAAGTCAGTGAATTTCATGAAATGCTTTTGTGAGAAACGCACATGTGTTACTCAGAAATGAGAAGCGTCTCTTTGGGATATGTCAAAGTATGGTTAAAAGTGAGAACAGTGTTCCTTTTCTTTGTAGAAGCTTTACTTTGAAAGATAATCACGTTCTTTGAAAGCAAAAGAATTTCATGAAATGCTTTTGTGGAGAAAAGCACATGTTTTACCCTGAAATGAGAATCGTCTGTTTGCGATATGTCAAAGTATGGTTAAAAGTGAGAACAGTGTTCCTTTTCTCTGTAGAAGCTTTACTTTGAAAGGTAATCACGATCATTTGAATGTCAGTGAATTTCAAGAAATGCTTTTATGAGAAACGCACATGTGTTACTCTGAAATGAGAAGCGTCTGTTTGGGATATGTCAAAGTATGGTTAAACGTGAGAACAGTGTTCCCTTTTCTCTGTAGAAACTTTACTTTGAAAGATGAACACGATCATTTGAAAGTCAGTGAATTTCATGAAATGCTCTTGAGAGAAACGCACATGTTTTACTCTGAAATGAGAAGCGTCTGTTTGGGATATGTCAAAGTATGGTTAAAAGTGAGAACAGTGTTCCCTTTTCTCTGTAGAATGGTATAATTTGAAAGATAATCACATTCTTTGAAAGGGTGAGTGAATTTCATGAAATGCTTTTGTGAGAAAAGCACATGTGTTACTCTTAAATGAGAAGCGTCTGTTTGTTATATGTCAAAGTAGGGTTAAAAGTGAGAACCGTTTTGCTTTTCTCTGTAGAAGCTTTACTTTTAAATGTAATCACGTTCTTTGAAAGTGTGTGAATTTCATGAAATGCTTTTGTGAGAAACGCACATGTGTTGCTCTGAAAGGAGAAGCGTCTGTTTGTTATATGTCAAAGTATGGTTAAAAGTGAGAACAGTGTTCCTTTTGTCTGTAGAAGCTTTACTTTGAAAGATAATCACGTTCTTTGAAAGTGAGTGAATTTCATGAAATGCTTTTGTGAGAAACGCACATGTGTTACTCTGAATTGAGAAGCGTCTGTTTGGGATATGTCAAAGAATTGTTAAAAGTGAGAACAGTGTTCCTTTTCTCTGTAGAACCTCTACTTTGAAAGGGAATCACGATCATTTGAAGGTCAGTGAATTTCATGAAATGCTTTTATGAGAAACGCACATGTGATGCTCTCAAAGGAGAAGCGTCTGTTTGGGATATGTCAAAGTATGGTTAAAAGTGAGAACAGTGTTCCTTTTCTCTGTAGAAGCTTTACGTTGAAATGTAATCACGTTCTTTGAAAGCAAAGAATTTCATGAAATGCTTTTGTGAGAAACGCTACATGTGTTACTCTGAAATGAGAAGCGTCTGTTTAGGATATGTCAAAGTATGGTTAAAAGAGAGAACAGTGTTCCTTTTCTCAGTAGAAGCTTTACTTTGAAAGATAATCACGTTCCTTTGAAAGTGTATGAATTTCATGAAATGCTTTTGTGAGAAGCGCACATGTGTTACTCAGAAATGAGAAGCATCTGTTTGGGATATGTCAAAGTATGGTTAAAAGTGAGAACAGTGTTCCTTTTCTCTGTAGAAGCTTTACTTTGAAAGATAATCACGTTCTTTGAAAGTGAGTGAATTTCATGAAATGCTTTTGTGTAGAAACGCACATGTGTTTCTGTGAAATGATAAGTCGTCTGTTGGGGATATGTCAAAGTATGGTTAGAAAGAGAACATTCTTCTTTTCTCTGTAGAAGCTTTACTTTGAAAGATAATCACGTTCTTTGGAAGTGGAATGAATTTCATGAAAATGCTTTTGTGAGAAACGCACATGTGTTACTCTCAAATGTGAAGTGTCTGTTTGGGATATGTCAAAGTACGGTTAAAAGTGAGAACAGTGTTCCTTTTCTCTGTAGAAGCTTTTTACTTTGAAAGATAATCGCGATCATTTGAAAGTCGGTGAATTTCATGAAATGCTTTTGAGGGGCAGCACATGTGTTGCTTCTCGGAAAATAGAAGCGTCTGTTTCCCCGAGGTATGTTGGGGGGCAAGTATGGTTAAAAGAGAGAACGGGCAAGTGTTCCTTTTCTCTGTAAAAGCTGTACTTTGAAAAGGAATCACGATCACTTGAAAGTCAGTGAATTTCATGAAATGCTTTTGGGAGAAAGCACATGTGATACTCTCAAACGAGAAGCGTCTGTTTGGGATATGTCAAAGTATGGTTCAAAGCGAGAACGGTGTTCCTTTTCTCTGTAGAGGCTTTACTTTGAAAGGGAATCACGTTCATTGAAAGTGTATGTAATTTCATGATATGCTGATGTGGGATTGTGGTATGGGAAAATGTGTTGATTTGATAGGAGAAGCAAAAAAAAAACTGCTTGGTCGATTAGTTAAAGTATGGTGGAGTAAAGGAAAAAACCGAGGGGGAGGGGTGGGGTCAGAAGCAGCAGCTCTGCTCAGAGCCAGGGCCTTTCAGAGAGAGACACCTGGTCCATCTCTGGGGAGCTTTCGCGCTCTGAGGCAGAAGATGAAACTCACGCCGCGTTTGGGTTGGCAGGCCCAGAATCCTTCCTGCACCCCCCCCTCGTGGTTCTTCCCCCGTTAAGGGGAGGGTTAAGAGGGCGGAGGTAAAGGGCCCAGTTTTCTTTAAAAGGAAGGGGGGTTCGTTTAATGCTGGAAAAAACTTAACGGGGGGCCGCTTGGGGTGTTGGGGGCCTCAACACCCCCCCTGCTTTTTCCACCAAATGCTTTTGTGAGAAAGCACATGTGGTTACTCTGAAATGAGAAGCGTCTGTTTGGGATATACCAAAGTATGGTTATAAGTGAGAACAGTGTTCCTTTTGTCTGTAGAAGCTTTACTTTGAAAGATAATCACGTTCTTTGAAAGTGTATGAATTTCATGAAATGCTTTGTGAGAAACGCACATGTGTTACTCTGAAATGAGAAGCGTCTGTTTGGGATATATCAAAGTGTGGTTAAAAGTGAGCAAAGTGTTCCTTTTCTCTGTAGGGAGCTTTACTTTGAAAGATTATCACGTTCTTTGAAAGTGTATGAATTTCATGAAATGCTTTTGTGAGAAACGCACATGTGTTACTCTGAAATGAGAAGCGTCTGTTTGGGATATGTCAAAGTATGGTTAAAGTGAGAACAGTGTTCCTTTTCTCTCTCGAAGCTTTACTTTGAAAGGGGGAATCACGATCACTTGAAAGTCAGTGAATTTCATTAAATGCTTTTGTGAGAAACGCACATGTGTTACTCTGAAATGAGAAGCGTCTGTTTGGGATATGTCAAAGTATGGTTAAAAGTGAGAACAGTGTTCCTTTTCTCTGTAAAAGCTTTACTTTGAAAGGTAATCATGTTCGTTTGAAAGTGTAAGAATTTCATGAAATGCTTTTGTGTGAAACGCACATGTGTTACTCCTCAAAAAGAAGCATCTGTTTGGGATATGTCAAAGTATGGTTAAAAGTGAGAACATTTGTCTGTAGAAGCTTTACTTTGAAAGATAATCACGTTCTTTGAAAGTGTATGAATTTCATGAAATGCTTTGTGTGAAACACATATGTGTTTCTGTGAAATGATATGTTTTGTTGTTGGAGATATGTCCAAGTATAGTTAGAAATGAGAACATTCTTCCTTTTCTCTGTAGAAGCTTTACTTTGAAAGATAATAACGTTCTTTGAAAGTGTATGAATTTCATGAAATGCTTTTGTGAGAAACACACATGTGTTGCTCTGAAATGTGAAGTGTCTGTTTTGGAAATGTCAAAGTACGGTTAAAAGTGAGAACAGTGCTCCTTTTCTCTGTAGAAGCTTTACTTTGAAAGGGAATCACGATCATTTGAAAGTCAGTGGATTTCATGAAGTGCTTTTATGAGAAACACACATGTGATACTCTCAAAGGAGAAGTGTCTGTTTGGGATATGTCATAGTATGGTTAAAAGTGAGAACCGTTTTGCTTTTCTTTGTAGAAGCTTTACGTTGAAATGTAATCACGTTCTTTGAAAGCAAAAGAATTTCATGAAATGCTTTTGTGAGAAACGCACATGTGTTACTCTGAAATGAGAAGCGTCTGTTTGGGATATGTCAAAGTATGGTTAAAAGTGAGAACAGTGTTCCTTTTCTCTGTAGAAGCTTTACTTTGAAAGATAATCACGATCTTTGAGAGTGTATGAACTTCATGAAATGCTTTTGTGGGAAACGCACATGTGTTACTCTGAAATGAGAAGCATCTGTTTGGGATATGTCAAAGTATGGTTAAAAGTGAGAACAGTGTTCCTTTTCTCTGTAGAAGTTTTACTTTGAAAGGGAATCACGATCACTTGAAAGTCAGTGAATTTCATGAAATGCTTTTGTGAGAAACGCACATGTGATACTATCAAAGGAGAAGCGTCTGTTTGGGATATGTCAAAGTATGGTTAAAAGTGAGAACAGTGTTCCTTTTCTCTGTAGAAGCTTTACTTTGAAAGGGAATCACGATCATTTGAAAGTCAGTGGATTTCATGAAATGCTTTTATGAGAAACGCCCATGTGATACTCTCAAAGGAGAAGCGTCTGTTTGGGATATGTCAAAGTATGGTTAAAAGTGAGAACAGTGTTCCTTTTCTCTGTAGAAGCTTTACTTTGAAAGGGCATCACGATCACTTGAAAGTCAGTGAATTTCATGAAATGCTTTTGGGAGAAACGCACATGTGATACTATCAAAGGAGAAGCGTCTGTTTGGGATATGTCAAAGTATGGTTAAAAGTGAGAACAGTTTTCCTTTTCTCTGTAGAAGCTTTACTTTGTAAAGGGAATCACGATCATTTGAAAGTCAGTGGATTTCATGAAATGCTTTTGTGAGAAACACACATGTGTTACTCTCAAAAGAGAAGTGTCTGTTTGGGATATGTCAAAGTATGGTTAAAAGTGAGAACCGTGTTCCTTTTCTCTGTAGAAACTTTACTTTGAAATGTAATCACGTTCTATGAAAGTAAAAGAATTTCATGAAATGCTTTTGTAAGAAACGCACATGTGTTACTCTGAAATGAGAAGCGTCTGTTTGGGATATGTCAAAGTATGGTTAAAAGTGAGAACAGTGTTCCTTTTCTCTGTAGAAGCTTTACTTTGAAAGATAATCAAGTTCTTTGAAAGTGTATGAATTTCATGAAATGCTTTTGTGAGAAACGCACATGTGTTACTCAGAAATGAGAAGCGTCTGTTTGGGATATGTCAAAGTATGGTTAAAAGTGAGAACAGTGTTCCTTTTCTCTGTAGAAGCTTTACTTTGAAAGATAATCATGTTCTCTGAAAGTGAATGAATTTCATGAAATGCTTTTGTGAGAAACGCACATGTGTTATTCAAGAAATGAGAAGCATCTGTTTGGGTTATTTAAAAGTGAGAACAGTGTTCCTTTTCTCTGTAGAAGCTTTACTTTGAAAGGGAATCACGATCACTTGAAAGTCAGTTAATTTCATGAAATGCTTTTGGGAGCAACGCACATGTGTTACTATCAAAGGAGAAGCGTCTTTTGGGATATGTCAAAGTATGGTTAAACTGTGAGAACAGTGTTCCTTTTCTCTGTGAGAAGCTTTACTTTGAAGAGGGGAATCACGTTCATTGAAAGTGCATGAATTTCATGATATGCTTCTTGTGAGAAACTCATCAATCGTGTTGATCACCTGAAATGATTTAAGCAAAAAAAAACTGCTTGGTGATAATGTCCAAGTATGGCTTAAACCTAGTGAGAACACTGTTCCTTTTCTCCGTAGAAGCTTTACTTTTGCAAGGATAATCACGAGCAGTTTGAAAGTCAGTTATATTTCAACAAAATGCTTTTGTGAGAAATGCACATGTGTTACTCTGAAATGAGAAGCGTCTGTTTGGGATATACCAAAGTATGGTTATAAGTGAGAACAGTGTTCCTTTTGTCTGTAGAAGCTTTACTTTGAAAGATAATCACGTTCTTTGAAAGTGTATGAATTTCATGAAATGCTTTTGTGAGAAACGCACATGTGTTACTCTGAAATGAGAAGCGTCTGTTTGGGATATATCAAAGTATGGTTAAAAGTGGTTCCTTTTCTCTGTAGAAGCTTTACTTTGAAAGATTATCACGTTCTTTGAAAGTGTATGAATTTCATGAAATGCTTTTGTGAGAAACGCACATGTGTTACTCTGAAATGAGAAGCGTCTGTTTGGGATATGTCAAAGTATGGTTAAAAGTGAGAACAGTGTTCCTTTTCTCTGAAGCTTTACTTTGAAAGGGAATCACGATCACTTGAAAGTCAGTGAATTTCATTAAATGCTTTTGTGAGAAATGCACATGTGTTACTCTGAAATGAGAAGCGTCTGTTTGGGATATGTCAAAGTATGGTTAAAGTGAGAACAGTGTTCCTTTTCTCTGTAAAAGCTTTACTTTGAAATGTAATCATGTTCGTTCAAAGTGTAAGAATTTCATGAAATGCTTTTGTGTGAAACGCACATGTGTTACTCTCAAAAAAGAAGCATCTGTTTGGGATATGTCAAAGTATGGTTAAAAGTGAGAACATTTGTCTGTAGAAGCTTTACTTTGAAAGATAATCACGTTCTTTGAAAGTGTATGAATTTCATGAAATGCTTTTGTGTGAAACACATATGTGTTTCTGTGAAATGATATTTTGTTGTTGGAGATATGTCCAAGTATAGTTAGAAATGAGAACATTCTTCCTTTTCTCTGTAGAAGCTTTACTTTGAAAGATAATAACGTTCTTTGGAAGTGTATGAATTTCATGAAATGCTTTTGTGAGAAACACACATGTGTTGCTCTGAAATGTGAAGTGTCTGTTTTGGAAATGTCAAAGTACGGTTAAAAGTGAGAACAGTGCTCCTTTTCTCTGTAGAAGCTTTACTTTGAAAGGGAATCACGATCATTTGAAAGTCAGTGGATTTCATGAAGTGCTTTTATGAGAAACACACATGTGATACTCTCAAAGGAGAAGTGTCTGTTTGGGATATGTCATAGTATGGTTAAAAGTGAGAACCGTTTTGCTTTTCTTTGTAGAAGCTTTACGTTGAAATGTAATCACGTTCTTTGAAAGCAAAAAAGAATTTCATGAAATGCTTTTGTGAGAAACGCACATGTGTTACTCTGAAATGAGAAGCGTCTGTTTGGTATATGTCAAAGTATGGTTAAAAGTGAGAACAGTGTTCCTTTTCTCTGTAGAAGCTTTACTTTGAAAGATAATCACGTTCTTTGAGAGTGTATGAACTTCATGAAATGCTTTTGTGGGAAACGCACATGTGTTACTCTGAAATGAGAAGCATCTGTTTGGGATATGTCAAAGTATGGTTAAAAGTGAGAACAGTGTTCCTTTTCTCTGTAGAAGCTTTACTTTGAAAGGGAATCACGATCACTTGAAAGTCAGTGAATTTCATGAAATGCTTTTGGGAGAAACTCACATGTGATACTATCAAAGGAGAAGCGTCTGTTTGGGATATGTCAAATATGGTTAAAAGTGAGAACAGTTTTCCTTTTCTCTGTAGAAGCTTTACTTTGTAAGGGAATCACGATCATTTGAAAGTCAGTGGATTTCATGAAATGCTTTTATGAGAAACACACATGTGATACTCTCAAAAGAGAAGTGTCTGTTTGGGATATGTCAAAGTATGGTTAAAAGTGAGAACCGTTTTGCTTTTCTCTGTAGAAGCTTTACGTTGAAATGTAATCACGTTCTTTGAAAGAAAAAAGAATTTCATGAAATGCTTTTGTAAGAAACGCACATGTGTTACTCTGAAATGAGAAGCGTCTGTTTGGGATATGTCAAAGTATGGTTAAAAGTGAGAACAGTGTTCCTTTTCTCTGTAGAAGCTTTACTTTGAAAGATAATCACGTTCTTTGAAAGTGTATGAATTTCATGAAATGCTTTTGTCAGAAACGCACATGTGTTACTCAGAAATGAGAAGCGTCTGTTTGGGATATGTCAAAGTATGGTTAAAAGTGAGAACAGTGTTCCTTTTCTCTGTAGAAGCTTTACTTTGAAAGATAATCATGTTCTCTGAAAGTGTATGAATTTCATGAAATGCTTTTGTGAGAAACGCACATGTGTTATTCAGAAATGAGAAGCATCTGTTTGGTTAAAAGTGAGAACAGTGTTCCTTTTCTCTGTAGAAGTTTTACTTTGAAAGGGAATCACGATCACTTGAAAGTCAGTGAATTTCATGAAATGCTTTTGGGAGAAACGCACATGTGATACTATCAAAGGAGAAGCGTCTGTTTGGGATATGTCAAAGTATGGTTAAAAGTGAGAACAGTGTTCCTTTTCTCTGTAGAAGCTTTACCTTGAAAGGGAATCACGATCATTTGTAAGTCAGTGGATTTCATGAAATGCTTTTATGAGAAACGCCCATGTGATAGTCTCAAAGGAGAAGCGTCTGTTTGGGATATGTCAAAGTATGGTTAAAAGTGAGAACAGTGTTCCTTTTCTCTGTAGAAGCTTTACTTTGAAAGGGCATCACGATCACTTGAAAGTCAGTGAATTTCATGAAATGCTTTTGGGAGAAACGCACATGTGATACTATCAAAGGAGAAGCGTCTGTTTGGGATATGTCAAATATGGTTAAAAGTGAGAACAGTTTTCCTTTTCTCTGTAGAAGCTTTACTTTGTAAGGGAATCACGATCATTTGAAAGTCAGTGGATTTCATGAAATGCTTTTATGAGAAACACACATGTGATACTCTCAAAAGAGAAGTGTCTGTTTGGGATATGTCAAAGTATGGTTAAAAGTGAGAACCGTTTTGCTTTTCTCTGTAGAAGCTTTACGTTGAAATGTAATCACGTTCTTTGAAAGCAAAAGAATTTCATGAAATGCTTTTGTGAGAAACGCACATGTGTTACTCTGAAATGAGAAGCGTCTGTTTGGGATATGTCAAAGTATGGTTAAAAGTGAGAACAGTGTTCCTTTTCTCTGTAGAAGCTTTACTTTGAAAGATAATCACGTTCTTTGAAAGTGTATGAATTTCATGAAATGCTTTTGTCAGAAACGCACATGTGTTACTCAGAAATGAGAAGCGTCTGTTTGGGATATGTCAAAGTATGGTTAAAAGTGAGAACAGTGTTCCTTTTCTCTGTAGAAGCTTTACTTTGAAAGATAATCATGTTCTCTGAAAGTGTATGAATTTCATGAAATGCTTTTGTGAGAAACGCACATGTGTTCTTCAGAAATGAGAAGCATCTGTTTGGTTAAAAGTGAGAACAGTGTTCCTTTTCTCTGTAGAAGTTTTACTTTGAAAGGGAATCACGATCACTTGAAAGTCAGTGAATTTCATGAAATTCTTTTGTGAGAAACGCACATGTGTTACTCAGAAATGAGAAGCGTCTGTTTGGGATATGTCAGAGTATGGTTAAAAGTGAGAATAGTGTTCCTTTTCTCTGTAGAAGCTTTATTTTGAAAGATAATTACGTTCTTTTAATGAGTATGAATTTCATGAAATGCTTTTGTGAGAAACGCACATGTGTGACTCTGAAATGAGAAGCGTCTGTTTGGGATATGTCAAAGAATTGGTAAAAGTGAGAACAGTGTTCCTTTTGTCTGTAGAAGCTTTACTTTGAAAGATAATCACGTTCTTTGAAAGTGTATGAATTTCATTAAATGCTTTTGTGAGAAATGCACATGTGTTACTCTGAAATTAGAAGTGTCTGTTTGGGATATGTCAAAGTATGGTTAAAAGTGAGAACAGTGTTCCTTTTCTCTGTAGAAGCTTTACTTTGAAAGATAATCACGTTCTTTGAAGGCCAAAGTATTTCATGAAATGCTTTTGTGAGAAACTCAAATGTGTTACTCTGAAATGAGTAGCGTCTGTTTGGGATATGTCCAAGTATTGTTAAAAGTGAGGACAGTGTTCCTTTTATCTGTAGAAGCTTTACTTTGAAAGATAATTACGTTCTTTGAAAGTCAGTGAATTTCATGAAATTCTTTTGTGAGAAACGCACATGTGTGACTCTGAAATGAGAAGTGTCTGTTTGGGATATGTCAGAGTATGGTTAAAAGTGAGAACAGTGTTCCTTTTCTCTGTAGAAGCTTTATTTTGAAAGATAATTACGTTCTTTTAATGAGTATGAATTTCATGAAATGCTTTTGTGAGAAACGCACATGTGTGACTCTGAAATGAGAACCGTCTTTTTGGGATATGTCAAAGAATTGTTAAAAGTGAGAACAGTGTTCCTTTTGTCTGTAGAAGCTTTACTTTGAAAGATAATCACGTTCTTTGAAAGTGTATGAATTTCATTAAATGCTTTTGTGAGAAATGCACATGTGTTACTCTGAAATTAGAAGTGTCTGTTTGGGATATGTCAAAGTATGGTTAAAAGTGAGAACAGTGTTCCTTTTCTCTGTAGAAGCTTTACTTTGAAAGATAATCACGTTCTTTGAAAGTGTATGAATTTCATGAAATGCTTTTGTGAGAAACGCACATGTGTTACTCTGAAATGAGAAGCGTCTGTTTGGGATATGTCAAAGTATGGTTAAAAGTGAGAACAGTGTTCCTTTTCTCTGTAGAAGCTTTACTTTTAAAGATTATCACGTTCTTTGAAGGCAAAAGTATTTCATAAAATGCTTTTGTGAGAAACGCAAATGTCTTACTCTGAAATGAGTAGCGTCTTTTTGGGATATGTCCAAGTATGGTTAAAATTGAGAACAGTGTTCCTTTTCTCGGTAGAAGCTTTATTTTGAAAGATAATCACGTTCTTTGAAAGTCTGTGAATTTTATGAAATGCTTTTATGAGAAACGCACATGTGTGACTCTGTAATGAGAAGCGTCTGTTTGGGATATGTCAAAGAATGGTTAAAAGTGAGAACAGTGTTCCTTTTCTCTGTAGAAGCTTTATTTTGAAAGATAATTACGTTCTTTTAATGAGTATGAATTTCATGAAATGCTTTTGTGAGAAACGCACATGTTTTACTCTGAAATGAGAAGCGTCTGTTTGGGATATGTCAAAGTATGGTTAAAAGTGAGAACAGTGTTCCTTTTCTCTGTAGAAGCTTTACTTTGAAAGATAATCACGTTCTTTGAATGGGAATGAATTTCATGAAATGCTTTTGTGAGAAATGCACATGTGTTACTCTGAAATGAGAAACGTCTGTTTGGGATATGTCAAAGTATGGTTAAAAGTGAGAACAGTGTTCCTTTTCTCTGTAGAAGTTGTACTTTTAAAGATAATCACGTTCTTTGAAAGCAAAAGAATTTCATGAAATGCTTTTGTGAGAAACGCACATCTGTTACTCTCAAAGGAGAAGCGTCTGTTTGTGATATGTCAAAGTATGGTTAAAAGTGAGAACAGTGTTCCTTTTCTCTGTAGAAGATTTATTTTGAAAGATAATCACGTTCTTTTAATGAGTATGAATTTCATGAAATGCTTTTGTGAGAAACGCACATGTGTTACTCTGAAATGGGAAGCGTCTGTTTGGGATATGTCAAAGTATGGTTAATAGTGAGAACTGTGTTCCTTTTCTCTGTAGAAGCTTTACTTTGAAAGATAATCACGTTCTTTTGAAATCGTAAGTATTTCATTAAATGATTTCTTGAGAAATGCACATGTGTTTCTCTGAAAATATGAGCTTTTGTTGGGGATATGTCAAAGTTAGCTAGAAGAGAGAACAGTCTTCCTTTTCCTACCTTAGATTCTTTAATTTGAAAGATAATTACGTTCTTTGAAAGTGTATGTATTTTAGCTTTTGTGAGAAATGCACATGTATTACACTGAAATTGGAAGCCGTTGTTTGTGATATGTCACAGAATTGTTAGAATAAGAACTGTGTTCCTTTTCTCTGTAGATGCTTTACTTTGAAAGATATTCGCATTCTTTGGAAAGTGTAAGAATTTCATGAAATGCTTTTGTGAGAAACTCACATGCGTTAAACTGAACTGAGAAGCCTTTTTTTTGTGATATGTCAGTATTGTCAAAATATAAAACAGTGTTTCTTGTCTCTGTAGAAGCATTAGTTTGAATGATAATCATGTTGTTTTGAAAGTGTATGAATTTCATGAAATGCTTTTGTGTGAAACGCACATGTGTTTTCTGAATTGATATGTTTTGTTGGAGATATGTCAAAGTATAGTTAGAAATGAGAACAGTCTTCCATTTCTCTGTAGAAGCTTTACTTTGAAAGATAATCAATTAATTTTGAAAGTGCATGAATTTCTAGCGTTAGTGTTATGGTTAGGGTTAGGGTAAGGGTTAGGGTTAGGCTTAGGTTTAGCATTAGGGTTAGGGTTAGTGTTAGGGTTAGGTTTAGAAAAAAGAATGAGTATGAATTTCATGAAATGCTTTTGTGAGAAATGCACATGTCTTTCTCTGCAAAGATAAGACATATGTGATATGTCAAACTATAGTTAGAAGTGAGAACAGTCTTCCTTTTCTCTGTAGAAACTTTACTTTGAAAGATCATCACCTTATTTTGAAAGTGCATGAATATCTAGGGTTAGGGTTATGGTTAGGGTTAGCGTTAGGGTTAGCGTAAGGTTTAGAGTTAGGGTTAGTGTTCGGGTTAGGGTTAGGGTTTGGGTTAGGGTTATTTTTAGGGTTAGGCTTAGGTTTAGGGTTAGTGTTAGGGTTAGGGGTAGGCTTAGGGTTAGGTTTAGGGTTTTGTTAGCATTAGGGTTTATGGTTAGGGTTAGTGTTAGGTTTAGAAAAAAAGAAAGTGTATGAATTTCATGAAATGCCTTTGTGTGAAACCCACATGTGTTTCTCTTATATGATATGCTGTTGTTGGAGATATGTCACAGTATAGTTAAAAATGATAACAGTCTTCCTTTTCTCTTTAGAATATTTACTTTGAAAGATAATCACCTTGATTTGAAATTGTATGAATTTCTAGTGTTGGGGTTAGGGTTAGCATTAGGGTTAGGGTAAGGGTTAGGCTTAGGGTTAGGTTTAGGATTAGGGTTAGTGTAAGGCTTAGGGTTAGGGTTAGGTTTAGGATTAGGGTTAGTGTAAGGCTTAGGGTTAGGGTTAGGTTTAGGGTTAGGGTTAGAAATAAAAAGAATGTATATGAATTTCATGAAATGCTTTTGTGAAAAATGCACATGTCTTTTCTGCAAAGATAAGACGTTGTTTGTGATATGTCAAAGTAGAGTTAGAAGTGAGAACAGGATTCTTTTTCTCTGCATAAGCTTTATTTTGAAAGATAATCATGTTCTTTGAAAGCGTATGTATTTCATTAAATGCTTTCCTGAGAAATGCACATGTGTTTCTCTGAAAATATCAGCTTTTGTTGGGGATATGTCAAAGTTAGCTAGAAGTGAGAACAGTCTTTCTTTTCCTACTGTAGAAGCTTTACTTTGAAAGATAATCACATTCTTTTGAAAGTGTATTAATTATTGCTTTTGTGAGAAACGCACATATATTACACTGAAATTAGAAGCTGTTGTTTGTGAAATGTCACAGAATTGTTAGAATGAGAATAGTCTTCCTGTTCTCTGTAGAAGCTTTACTTTGAAAGATAAGCACCTTGTTTTGAAAGTGTATGAATTTCTAGTATTGGGGTTAGGGTAAGGGTTAGATTTAGGGTAGGTGTTAGGGTTAGGGTTAGTGTTAAGGTTAGGCTTAGGGTTAGCGTTAGTGTTAGGGTTAGGCTTAGGGTTAGGTTTAGGGTGAGGGTTTGCATTAGGGTTTAGGGTTAGGATTAGTGTTAGGTTTAGAAAAAAATGTGTATGAATTTCATGAAATGCTTTTGTGTGAAACACACATGTGTTTCTGTGAAATGATACGTTGTTGTTGGAGATATGTCCAAGTATAGTTAGAAATGAGAACATTCTTCCTTTTCTCTGTAGAAGCTTTACTTTGAAAGATAAGCACCTTGTTTTTAAAGTGTATGTATTTCTACGGATATGTGTAGGGTTAGGGTAAGGGTTAGAATTAAGGTAAGTGTTAGGTATAAGCTAAGGCTTAGGGTTAGGGTTAGGGTTAGGGTTAGGGTTAGGGTTAGTGTTAGAGTTAGGGTTAGTGTTAGGGTTAGGGTTAGTGATAGGCTTAGGGTTAGGGTTAGGGTTAAGGTTAGTGTTAGGGGTAGAAAAAAAAGAACTTTTATGAATTTCATGAAATGCTTTTGTGTGAAACGCATATGTGTTTCACTGAAATGATACATTGTTTTTGTAGATATGTCAAAGTATAATTAGAAGTGAGAACAGTCTTGCTTTTCACTGTAGAAGCTTTGCTTTGAAAGATAATCACCTTGATTTGAAAGTGTATATATTTCTACGGTTAGGGTTAGGGTAAGGGTGAGAATTAGGGTTAGGGTTAGGGTTAGGCTTAGGGTTAGAGTTAGGGTTAGGGTTAGGGTTAGAATAAGGTTTAGGTTTAGGGTTAGGGTTAGTGTTAGAAAAAAAAAATATGTATGAAATTCATGAAATGCTTTTGTGTGAAACACACATGTGTTTCACTGAAATGATACATTGTTTTTGTAGATATGTCAAAGTATAATTAGAAATGAAAACAGTCTTGCTTTTCTCTGTAGAAGCTTTACTTTGAAAGATAATCACCTTGATTTGAAAGTGTATAAATTTCTAGGGTTAGGGTTAGGGTAAGGGTGAGAATTAGGGTTAGGGTTAGGCTTAGGGTTAATGTTAGTGTTAGGGCTAGGGTTAGAATAAGATTTAGGCTTAGGGTTAGGGTTGGTGTTCGAAAAAAAGAATATGTATGAATTTCATGAAATGCTTTTGTGTAAACGCACATGTGTTTCTTTGAAATGATACGTTGTTGGAGATATGTCAAAGTATAGTTAGAAATGAGAACAGTCTTCCTTTTCTCTGTAGAATATTTACTTTGAAAGATAATCACCTTGATTTGAAATTGTATGAATTTCTAAGGTTAGGGTTAGGATTAGGGTAAGGGTTAGGGTTAGGTTTATGGTTACGTTAGGGTTAGGGTTAGGGTTAAGATTAGTGTTAGAATAAAAAAGAATATGTATTAATTTCTTGAAACGCTTTTGTGTGAAACACAAATGTGTTTCTCTGAAATGATACGTGGTTGTTGGAGATATGTCCAAGTATAGTTAGAAATGAGAACATTCTTCCTTTTCTTTGTAGAAGCTTTACTTTGAAAGATGAGCACCTTGTTTTTAACGTGTATGTATTTCTAGGGATATGTGTAGGGTTAGGGTAAGGGTTAGAATTAAGGTAAGTGTTAGGTTTAAGCTTAGGCAAAGCATTAGGGTTAGTGTTAGTGTTAGTGTTAGGGTTAGGGTTGGGGTTAGGGTTAGGCTTAGGTTTAGGGTTAGTGTTAGGGTTAGGATAAGTGATAGGCTTCGGTTTAGGGTTAGGGTTAGGGTTTTCATTAGGGTTTAAGGTTAGGGTTAGTGTTAGGTTTAGAAAAAAGAACGTGTATGAATTTCATGAATTGCTTTTTTGTGAAACGCACATGTGTTTCTCTGAATTGATATGTTGTTTTTGGAGATATGTCACAGTATAGTTAGAATTGTGAACAGTCTTCTTTTTCTCTGTAGAAGTTTTACTTTAAAGATAATCACCTTGATTTGAAAGTGTATAAATTTCCAGGGGTTAGGTTGAGGGTTATTGTTAGGGTAAAGGTTAGGCTTAGGGTTAGGTTTAGGCTTATGGTTAGGGTCAGGGTTAGGGTCAGTGTTAGGGTTAGGGTAGAAAAAAATATTTTTATGAATTTCATGAAATGCTTTTGTGTGAAACGCACATGTGTTTCACTGAAATGATACATTGTTTTTGGAGATATGTCAAAGTATAATTTGAAACGAAAACAGTCTTGCTTTTCTCTGTAGAAGCTTTACTTTGAAAGATAATCACCTCGATTTGAAAGTGTATAAATTTCTAGGGTTAGGGTTAGGGGAAGGGTGAGAATTAGGGTTAGGGTTAGGGTTAGGCTTAGAGTTAGAGTTAGTGTTAGGGTTAGGGGTTAGAATAAGGTTTAGGCTTACGTTTAGGTTTAGTGTTAGAAAAAAGAATATTTATGAATTTCATGAAATGCTTTTGTGTGAAACACACATGTTTTTCACTGAAATGATACATTGTTTTTGTAGATATGTCAAAGTATAATTAGAAATGAGAACATTTTTCCTTTTCTCTGTAGAAGCTTTACTTAGAAATCTAATCACCTTGATTTGAAAGTGTATAAATTTCTAGGGTTAGGGTTAGGGTAAGGGTGAGAATTAGGGTTAGGGTTAAGATTAGGCTTAGGTTTAGTGTTAGGGTTAGGGTTAGGGTTAGAATAAGGTTTAGGGCTTAGGGTTAGGGTTAGTGTTAGATAAAAAAGCATATGTATGAATTTCATGAAATGCTTTTTTGTAAAACGCACATGTGTTTCTTTGAAATGATACGTTGTTGGAGATATGTCAAAGTATAGTTAGAAATGAGAACAGTCTTCCTTTTCTCTGTAGAATATTCACTTTGAAAGATAATCACCTTGATTTGAAATTGTATGATTTTCTAAGGTGGGTGTTAGGGTTAGGGTAAGTGTTAGGATTAGGCTTAGGGTTAGGGTTATGTTTATGCTTACGTAAGGGCTAGGGTTAGGGTTAAGATTACTGTTAGAAAAAAAAATTATGTATGAATTTCATGAAATGCTTTTGTGAGAAACGCAGCATGTGTTACACTGAAAAGAGAAGTGTCAGTTTGGGATATGTCAAAGTATGGTTAAAAGTGAGAACAGTGTTCCTTTTCTCTGTAGAAGCTTTACTTTGAAAGATAATCACGTTCTTTGAAAGCAAAAGTATTTCATGAAATGCTTTTGTGAGAAACGCAAATGTGTTACTCTAAAATGAGAAACGTCTCTTTGGGATATGTCCAAGTATGGTTAAAAGTGAGAACAGTATTCTTTTTCTCTGTAGAAGCTTTACTTTGAAAGATAAGCACCTTGTTTTGAAAGTGTATGAATTTCTAGTATTGGGATTAGGGTAAGGGTTAGATTTAGGGTAGGTGTTAGGGTTAGGGTTAGTGTTAAGATTAAGGTTAGGGTTAGCGTTAGTGTTAGGGTTAGGTTTAGGGTGAGGGTTTGCATTAGGGTTTAGGGTTAGGATAAGTGTTAGGTTTAGAAAAAATGTGTATGAATTTCATGAAATGCTTTTGTGTGAAACACACATGTGTTTCTGTGAAATGATAAGTTGTTGTTGGAGATATGTCCAAATAGTTAGAAATGAGAACATTCTTCCTTTTCTCTGTAGAAGCTTTACTTTGAAAGATAATCACGTTCTTTGGAAGTGTATGAATTTCATGAAATGCTTTTGTGAGAAACACACATCTGTTACTCTGATATGTGAAGTGTCTGTGTGGGATATGTTAAAGTACGGTTAAAAGTGAGAACAGTGTTCCTTTTATCTGTAGAAGCTTTACTTTGAAAGATAATCACGTTCTTTGAAAGTGTATGGATTTCATGAAATGCTTTTGTGAGAAACGCACATGTGTTACTCTGAAATGAGAAGCGTCTGTTTGGGATATGTCAAAGTATGGTTAAAAGTGAGAACAGTGTTCCTTTTCTCTGTAGAAGCTTTACTTTGAAAGATAATCACGTTCTTTGAAAGCAAAAGAATTTCATGAAATTCTTTTGTGAGAAAAGCACATGTGTTAATCTGAAATGAGAGGCATCTCTTTGGGTATGTCAAAGTATGGTTAAAAGTGAGAACAGTGTTCCTTTTCTCTGTAGAAGCTTTACTTTGAAAGATAATCACGTTCTTTGAAAGTGTATGAATTTCATGAAATGCTTTTTTGATAAACAAACATGTGTTACTCTGACATGAGAAGCGTCTGTTTGGAATATGTCAAAGTATGGTTAAAAGTGAGAACAGTGTTCCTTTTCTCTGTAGAAGCTTTACTTTGAAAGGTAATCACTATCATTTGAAAGTCAGTGAATTTTATGAAATACTTTTGGGAGAAAAGCACATGTGTTACTCTGAAATGAGAAGCATCTGTTTGCTATATGTCAAAGTATGGATAAAAGTGAGAACAGGGTTCCTTTTGTCTGTAGAAGCTTTACTTTGAAAGATAATCACGTTCTTTGAAAGTGTATGAATTTCATGAAATGCTTTTGTGAGAAACGCACATGTGTTACTGTGAAATGAGAAGCGTCTGTTTGGGATATGTCTAAGTATGGTTAAAAGTGAGAACAGTGTTCCTTTTCTCTGTAGAAGCTTTACTTTGAAAGATAATCACGTTCTTTAAAAGCAAAAGTATTTCATGAAATTCTTTTGTGAGAAACGCAAATGTGTTACTCTGAAATGTGAAGCGTCTGTTTGGGATATGTCCAAGTATGGTTAAAAGTGAGAACAGTATTCTTTTTCTCTGTAGAAGCTTTACTTTGAAAGATAAGCACCTTGATTTGAAAGTATATGAATTTTTAGTTTTGGGGTTTAGGGTAAGGGTTAGATTTAGGGGTAGGTGTAAGGTTAGGGTTAGTGTTAAGATTAGGCTTAGGGTTAGCGTTAGTGTTAGGGTTAGGCTTTAGGGTGAGGGTTTGCATTAGGGTTTAGGGTTAGGATTAGTGTTAGGTTTAGAAAAAATGTGCATGAATTTCATGAAATGCTTTTGGGTGAAACACACATGTGTTTCTGTGAAATGATACGTTGTTGTTGGAGATATGTCCAAGTATAGTTAGAAATGAGAACATTCTTCCCTTTTCTCTGTAGAAGCTTTACTTTGAAAGATAATCACCTTCATTGAAAGTGTATGAATTTCATGAAATGCTTTTGTGAGAAACGCACATGTGTTGCTCTGAAATGAGAAGCGTCTGTTTGTTAAATGTAAAAGTATGGTTAAAAGTGAGAACCGTTTTGCTTTTCTCTGTAGAAGCTTTACTTTGAAAGGTAAACACTATCATTTGAAAGTCAGTGAATTTCATGAAATACTTTTGGGAGAAACGCACATGTGTTACTCTGAAATGAGAAGCGTCTGTTTGTTATAAGTCAAAGTATGGTTAAAAGTGAGAACAGTGTTCCTTTTGTCTGTAGAAGCTTTACTTTGAAAGATAATCACGTTCTTTGAAAGTCAGTGAATTTCATGAAATGCTTTTGTGAGAAATGCACATGTGTTACTCTGAAATGAGAAGCGTTTGTTTGGGATATGTCAAAGTATGGTTAAAAGTGAGAACAGTGTTCCTTTTCTCTGTAGAAGCTTTACTTGGAAAGATAATCACGTTCTTTGAAAGTGTATGAATTTCATGAAATGCTTTTGTGAGAAACGCACATCTGTTACTCTCAAAGGAGAAGCGTCTGCTTGGGATATGTCAAAGTATGGTTAAAAGTGAGAACAGTGTTCCCTTTCTCTGTAGAAGCTTTACTTTGAAAGATAATCACATTCTTAGAAAGCAAAAGAATGTCATGAACTGCTTTTGTGAGAAAAGCACATGTGTTACTCTGAAATGTGAAGTGTCTGTTGGGGATAGGTGAAATTATGTTTAAAAGTGAGAACAGTGATGCTTTTCTCTGTAGAAGCTTTACTTTGAAAGATAATCACGTTCATTGAACGTGTATGAATTTCATGAAATGCTTTTGTGAGAAACGCACATGTGTTACTCTGAAATGAGAAGTGTCTCTTTGGGATATGTCAAAGTATGGTTAAAAGTGAGAACAGTGCTCCTTTTGTCTGTAGAAGCCTTACTTTGAAAGATAATCACGTTCTATGAAAGTGTATGAATTTCATGAAATGCTTTTGTGAGAAACGCACATGTGTTACTCTGAAATGAGAAGTGTCTCTTTGGGATATGTCCAAGTATGGTTAAAAGTGAGAACAGTATTCTTTTTCTCTGTAGAAGCTTTACTTTGAAAGATAAGCACCTTGTTTTGAAAGTGTATGAATTTCTAGTATTGGGATTGGGGTAAGGGGTTAGATTTAGGGTAGGTGTTAGGTTAGGTTAGTGTTAAGATTAAGGTTAGAGTGATAACGTAGTGTTAGGGTTAGGTTTAGGGTGAGGGGTTTAGGTTTAGGGTTAGGGATAAGTAGTTAGGTTTAGAAAAAATGTGTGAATTTCATGAAATGCTTTTGTGTGAAACACACATGTGTTTCTGTGAAATGATAAGTTGTTGTTGGAGATATGTCCAAATAGTTAGAAATGAGAACATTCTTCCTTTTCTCTGTAGAAGCTTTACTTTGAAAGATAATCACGTTCTTTGGAAGTGTATGAATTTCATGAAATGCTTTTGTGAGAAACACACATCTGTTACTCTGATATGTGAAGTGTCTGTGTGGGATATGTTAAAGTACGGTTAAAAGTGAGAACAGTGTTCCTTTTATCTGTAGAAGCTTTACTTTGAAAGATAATCACGTTCTTTGAAAGTGTATGGATTTCATGAAATGCTTTTGTGAGAAACGCACATGTGTTACTCTGAAATGAGAAGCGTCTGTTTGGGATATGTCAAAGTATGGTTAAAAGTGAGAACAGTGTTACTTTTCTCTGTAGAAGCTTTACTTTGAAAGGGAATCACGATCACTTGAAAGGTCAGTGAATTTCATGAAATGCTTTTGTGAGAAATGCACATGTGTTATTCTGAAATGAGAAGCGTCTGATTGGGATATGTCAAAGTATGGTTAAAAGTGAGAACAGTGTTCCTTTTCTCTGTAGAAGCTTTACTTTGAAAGATAATCACGTTCTTTGAAAGCAAAAGAATTTCATGAAATTCTTTTGTGAGAAAAGCACATGTGTTAATCTGAAATGAGAGGCATCTCTTTGGGTATGTCAAAGTATGGTTAAAAGTGAGAACAGTGTTCCTTTTCTCTGTAGAAGCTTTACTTTGAAAGATAATCACGTTCTTTGAAAGTGTATGAATTTCATGAAATGCTTTTTGATAAACAAACATGTGTTACTCTGACATGAGAAGCGTCTGTTTGGAATATGTCAAAGTATGGTTAAAAGTGAGAACAGTGTTCCTTTTCTCTGTAGAAGCTTTACTTTGAAAGGTAATCACTATCATTTGAAAGTCAGTGAATTTTATGAAATACTTTTGGGAGAAAAGCACATGTGTTACTCTGAAATGAGAAGCATCTGTTTGCTATATGTCAAAGTATGGATAAAAGTGAGAACAGGGTTCCTTTTGTCTGTAGAAGCTTTACTTTGAAAGATAATCACGTTCTTTGAAAGTGTATGAATTTCATGAAATGCTTTTGTGAGAAACGCACATGTGTTACTGTGAAATGAGAAGCGTCTGTTTGGGATATGTCTAAGTATGGTTAAAAGTGAGAACAGTGTTCCTTTTCTCTGTAGAAGCTTTACTTTGAAAGATAATCACGTTCTTTAAAAGCAAAAAAGATTTCATGAAATTCTTTGTGAGAAACGCAAATGTGTTACTCTGAAATGTGAAGCGCCTGTTTGGGATATGTCCAAGTATGGTTAAAAGTGAGAACAGTATTCTTTTTCTCTGTAGAAGCTTTACTTTGAAAGATAAGCACCTTGATTTGAAAGTATATGAATTTTTAGTTTTGGGTTGGTTGATGGTTAGGTGAGAGGGTTAGGATTTAGTGTAGGGTAAGATTAGGTTAAGGGTTAGTGTTTAGATAGGCTTTAGGGTTAGCGTTAGGGTTATTGAGGTGAGGGTTTGCATTAGGGTTTAGGTTAGGATTAGTGTTAGGTTTAGAAAAAATGTGCATGAATTTCATGAAATGCTTTTGGGTGAAACACACATGTGTTTCTGTGAAATGATACGTTGTTGTTGGAGATATGTCCAAGTATAGTTAGAAATGAGAACATTCTTCCTTTTCTCTGTAGAAGCTTTACTTTGAAAGATAATCACCTTCATTGAAAGTGTATGAATTTCATGAAATGCTTTTGTGAGAAACGCACATGTGTTGCTCTGAAATGAGAAGCGCCTGTTTGTTAAATGTAAAAGTATGGTTAAAAGTGAGAACCGTTTTGCTTTTCTCTGTAGAAGCTTTACTTTGAAAGGTAAACACTATCGCTTTGAAAGTCAGTGAATTTCATGAAATACTTTTGGGAGAAACGTACATGTGTTACTCTGAAATGAGAAGCGTCTGTTTGTTATAAGTCAAAGTATGGTTAAAAGTGAGAACAGTGTTCCTTTTGTCTGTAGAAGCTTTACTTTGAAAGATAATCACATTCTTTGAAAGTCAGTGAATTTCATGAAATGCTTTTGTGAGAAATGCACATGTGTTACTCTGAAATGAGAAGCGTTTGTTTGGGATATGTCAAAGTATGTTTAAAAGTGAGAACAGTGTTCCTTTTCTCTGTAGAAGCTTTACTTGGAAAGATAATCACGTTCTTTGAAAGTGTATGAATTTCATGAAATGCTTTTGTGAGAAACGCACATCTGTTACTCTCAAAGGAGAAGCGCCTGCTTGGGATATGTCAAAGTATGGTTAAAAGTGAGAACAGTGTTCCCTTTCTCTGTAGAAGCTTTACTTTGAAAGATAATCACATTCTTAGAAAGCAAAAGAATGTCATGAACTGCTTTTGTGAGAAAAGCACATGTGTTACTCTGAAATGTGAAGTGTCTGTTGGGGATAGGTCAAATTATGGTTAAAAGTGAGAACAGTGATGCTTTTCTCTGTAGAAGCTTTACTTTGAAAGATAATCACGTTCATTGAACGTGTATGAATTTCATGAAATGCTTTTGTGAGAAACGCACATGTGTTACTCTGAAATGAGAAGTGTCTCTTTGGGATATGTCAAAGTATGGTTAAAAGTGAGAACAGTGTTCCTTTTGTCTGTAGAAGCCTTACTTTGAAAGATAATCACGTTCTTTGAAAGTGTATGAATTTCATGAAATGCTTTTGTGAGAAACTCACATGTGTTACTCTCAAAGGAGAAGCGTCTGTTTGGGATATGTCAAAGTATGGTTAAAAATGAGAACAGTGTTACTTTTCTCTGTAGAAGCTTTATTTTGAAAGGGAATCACGATCATTTGAAAGTCAGTGGATTTCATGAAATGCTTTTATGAGAAACGCAATGTGATACTCTCAAAGGAGAAGCGTCTGTTTGGGATATGTCAAAGTATGGTTAAAAGTGAGAATCGTTTTGCTTTTCTCTGTAGAAGCTTTACGTTTAAATGTAATCACGTTCTTTGAAAGTGTATGAATTTCATGAAATGCTTTTGTGAGAAACACACATGTGTTACTCAGAAATGAGAAGCATCTGTTTGGGATATGTCAAAGTATGGTTAAAAGTGAGAACAGTGTTCCTTTACTATGTAGAAGCTTTACTTTGAAAGATAATCACGTTCATAGAAAGTGTATGAATTTCATGAAATACTTTTAAGAAAAACGCACATGTGTTACTCTAAAATGAGAAGCGTCTGTTTGTTATATGTCAAAGTATGGTTAAAAGTGAGAACAGTGTTCCTTTTCTCTGTAGAAGCTTTTCTTTGAAAGATAATCACGTTCTTTGAAAGCAAAAGAATTTCATGAAATGCTTTTGTGAGAAACACACATGTGTTACTCTCAAATGAGAAGCGTCTGTTTGTTATATGTCAAAGTATGGTTAAAAGTGAGAACAGTGTTCCTTTTCTCTGTAGAAGCTTTACTTTGAAAGGTAAACACTATCATTTGAAAGTCAGTGAATTTCATGAAATACTTTTGGGAGAAACGCACATGTGTTACTCTGAAATGAGAAGCGTCTGTTTGTTATAAGTCAAAGTATGGTTAAAAGTGAGAACAGTGTTCCTTTTGTCTGTAGAAGCTTTACTTTGAAAGATAATCACGTTCTTTGAAAGTCAGTGAATTTCATGAAATGCTTTTGTGAGAAATGCACATGTGTTACTCTGAAATGAGAAGCGTCTGTTTGGGATATGTCAAAGTATGGTTAAAAGTGAGAACAGTGTTCCTTTTCTCTGTAGAAGCTTTACTTGGAAAGATAATCACGTTCTTTGAAAGTGTATGAATTTCATGAAATGCTTTTGTGAGAAACGCACATCTGTTACTCTCAAAGGAGAAGCGTCTGCTTGGGATATGTCAAAGTATGGTTAAAAGTGAGAACAGTGTTCCTTTTCTCTGTAGAAGCTTTACTTTGAAAGATAATCACATTCTTTGAAAGCAAAAGAATGTCATGAACTGCTTTTGTGAGAAAAGCACATGTGTTACTCTGAAATGAGAAGTGTCTGTTGGGGATAGGTCAAATTATGGTTCAAAGTGAGAACAGTGTTGCTTTTCTCTGTAGAAGCTTTACTTTGAAATATAATCACGTTCATTGAACGTTTATGAATTTCATGAAATGCTTTTGTGAGAAACGCACATGTGTTACTCTGAAATGAGAAGCGTCTTTTTGGGATATGTCAAAGTATGGTTAAAAGTGAGAACAGTGTTCCTTTTGTCTGTAGAAGCCTTACTTTGAAAGATAATCACGTTCTTTGAAAGTGTATGAATTTCATGAAATGCTTTTGTGAGAAACTCACATGTGTTACTCTCAAAGGAGAAGCGTCTGTTTGGGATATGTCAAAGTATGGTTAAAAGTGAGAACAGTGTTCCTTTTCTATGTAGAAGCTTTACTTTGAAAGATAATCACGTTCATAGAAAGTGTATGAATTTCATGAAATACTTTTATGAAAAACACACATGTGTTACTCTGAAATGAGAAGCGTCTGTTTGTTAAATGTCAAAGTATGGTTAAAAGTGAGAACAGTGTTCCTTTTCTCTGTAGAAGCTTTAATTTGAAAGAGAATCACGATCATTTGAAAGTCAGTGGATTTCATGAAATGCTTTTATGAGAAACGCACATGTGATACTCTCAAAGGAGAAGCGTCTGTTTGGAATATGTCAAAGTATGGTTAAAAGTGAGAACCGTTTTGCTTTTCTCTGTAGAAGCTTTACGTTGAAATGTAATCACGTTCTTTGAAAGTGTATGAATTTCATGAAATGCTTTTGTGAGAAACGCACATGTGTTACTCAGAAATGAGAAGCGTCTGTTTGGGATATGTCAAAGTATGGTTAAAAGTGAGAACAGTGTTCCTTTTCTCTGTAGAAGCTTTACTTTGAAAGATAATCACGTTCATTGAAAGTGTATGTATTTCATGAAATACTTTTATGAAAAACGCACATGTGTTACTCTAAAATGAGAAGCGTCTGTTTGTTATATGTCAAAAGTATGGTTAAAAGTGAGAACAGTGTTCCTTTTCCTGTAGAACTTTTCTTTGAAAGATAATCACGTTCTTTGAAAGCAAAAGAATTTCATGAAATGCTTTTGTGAGAAACGCACATGTGTTACTCAGAAATGAGAAGCGTCTGTTTGGGATATGTCAAAGTATGGTTAAAAGTGAGAACAGTGTTCCTTTTCTCTGTAGAAGCTTTACTTTGAAAGATAATCACGTTCATTTGAAAGTGTATGAATTTCATGAAATACTTTTAAGAAAAACGCACATGTGTTACTCTAAAATGAGAAGCGTCTGTTTGTTATATGTCAAAGTATGAATTAAAAGTGAGAACAATGTTCCTTTCTCCGTAGAAGCTTTTCTTTGAAAGATAATCAAGATCCTTTGAAAGTGTATGAATTTCATGAAATGCTTTGTGAGAAAAACACATGTGTTACTCTGAAATGAGAAGCGTCTGTTTGGGATATGTCAAAGTATGGTTAAAAGTGAGAACAGTGTTCCTTTTCTCCGTAGAAGCTTACTTTGAAAGATAATCACGTTTATAGAAAGTCATGAATTTCATGAAATGCTTTTGTGAAAACGCACATGTGTTGCTCTGAAATGAGAAGCGTCTGTTTGGGAAATGTCAAAGCATGAGTTAAAAGTGAGAACAGTGTTCCCTTTTCTCTGTAGAAGCTTTAATTTGAAGGTAAACACTATCATTTGAAAGTCAGTGAATTTCATGAAATACTTTTGGGAGAAACGCACATGTGTTACTCTGAAATGAGAAGCGTCTGTTTGTTATAAATATCAAAGTATGGTTAAAAGTGAGAACAGTGTTCCTTTTCTCTGTAGAAGCTTTACTTGAAAGATAATCACGCTCATTGAAAGCTCAGTGAATTTCATGAAATGCTTTGTGAGAAACGCACATCTGTTACTCTCAAAGGAGAAGCGTCTGTTTGGGATATGTAAAAGCATGGTTAAAAGTGAGAGAACAGTGTTCTTTTTCTCTGTAGAAGCTTTACTTTGAAAGATAATCACATTCATTAGAAAGTCAAAGAATGTCATGGAACTGCTTTTGTGAGAAAAGCACATGTGTTACTCTGAAATGAGAAGCGTCTGTTTGGGATATGTCAAAGTATGGTTAAAAGTGAGAACAGTGTTCCTTTTCTCCGTAGAAGCTTTACTTTGAAAGATAATCACGATCATTTGAACGTCAGTGAATTTCATGAAATGCTTTTGTGAGAAACGCACATGTGTTACTCTGAAATGAGAAGCGTCTGTTTGGGATATGTCAAAGTATGGTTAAAAGTGAGAACAGTGTTCCTTTTCTCCGTAGAAGCTTTACTTTGAAAGATAATCACGATCATTTGAAAGTCAGTGAATTTCATGAAATGCTTTTGTGAGAAACGCACATGTGTTACTCTGAAATGAGAAGCGTCTGTTTGGGATATGTCAAAGTATGGTTAAAAGTGAGAACAGTGTTCCTTTTCTCTGTAGAAGCTTTACTTTGAAAGGTAATCACGATCATTTGAAAGTCAATGGATTTCAGTGAAATGCTTTTGTGAGAAAACGCACATGTGTTACTCTGAAATGAGAAGCATCTCTTTGGGATATGTCAAAGTATGGTTAAAAGTGAGAACAGTGTTCCTTTTCTCCGTAGAAGCTTTACTTTGAAAAGGTAATCACGATCATTTGAAAGTCTATTGAATTTCATGAAATGCTTTTTGAGAAAAACCATACATATGTGTTACTCTGAAATGAGAAGCATCTGTTTGGGATATGTCAAAGTATGGTTAAAAGTGAGAACAGTGTTCCTTTTCTCCGTAGAAGCTTTACTTTGAAAGATAATCACGATCATTAGAAAGTCAATGAATTTCATGAAATACTTTATGAAAAACGCACATGTGTTACTCTGAAATGAGAAGCGTCTGTTTGGGATATGTCAAAGTATGGTTAAAAGTGAGAACAGTGTTCCTTTTCTCCGTAGAAGCTTTACTTTGAAAGATAATCACGATCATTTGAAAGTCAGTGAATTTCACGAAATGCTTTTGTGAGAAACGCACATGTGTTACTCTGAAATGAGAAGCGTCTGTTTGGGATATGTCAAAGTATGGTTAAAAGTGAGAACAGTGTTCCTTTTCTCCGTAGAAGCTTTACTTTGAAAGATAATCAAAAAAAAAAATTAAAAAAAACGATCATTTGAAAGTCAGTGAATTTCATGAAATGCTTTTGGGAGAAACGCATGTGTTACTCTGAAATGAGAAGCGTCTGTTTGGGATATGTCAAAGTATGGTTAAAAGTGAGAACAGTGTTCCTTTTCTCTGTAGAAGCTTTACTTTGAAAGATAATCACGATCATTTGAAAGTCAGTGAATTTCATGAAATGCTTTTGTGAGAAACGCACATGTGTTACTCTGAAATGAGAAGCGTCTGTTTGGGATATGTCAAAGTATGGTTAAAAGTGAGAACAGTGTTCCTTTTCTCCGTAGAAGCTTTACTTTGAAAGATAATCACGATCATTTGAAAGTCAGTGAATTTCATGAAATGCTTTTGAGAAACGCACATGTGTTACTCTGAAATGAGAAGCGTCTGTTTGGGATATAGTCAAAGTATGGTTAAAAGTGAGAACAGTGTTCCCTTTTCTCTGTAGAAGCTTTACTTTGAAGATAATCACGATCATTTGAAAGTCAGTGAATTTCATGAAATGCTTTTGTGAGAAACGCACATGTGTTACTCTGAAATGAGAAGCGTCTGTTTGGGATATGTCAAAGTATGGTTAAAAGTGAGAACAGTGTTCCTTTTCTCAGTAGAAGCTTTACTTTGAAAGATAATCACGATCATTTGAAAGTCAGTGAATTTCATGAAATGCTTTGCGAGAAACGCACATGTGTTACTCTGAAATGAGAAGCGTCTGTTTGGGATATGTCAAAGTATGGTTAAAAGTGAGAACAGTGTTCCTTTTCTCTGTAGAAGCTTTACTTTGAAAGATAATCACGATCATTTGAAAGTCAGTGAATTTCATGAAATGCTTTTGTGAGAAACGCACATGTGTTACTCTGAAATGAGAAGCGCTGTTTGGGATATGTCAAAGTATGGTTAAAAGTGAGAACAGTGTTCCTTTTCTCCGTAGAAGCTTTACTTTGAAAGATAATCACGATCATTTGAAAGTCAGTGAATTTCATGAAATGCTTTTGGGAGAAACGCACATGTGTTACTCTGAAATGAGAAGCCGTCTGTTTGGGATATGTCAAAGTATGGTTAAAAGTGAGAACAGTGTTCCTTTTCTCCGTAGAAGCTTTACTTTGAAAGATAATCAAGATCATTTGAAAGTCAGTGAATTTCATGAAATGCTTTTGGGAGAAACGCACATGTGTTACTCTGAAATGAGAAGCGTCTGTTTGGGATATGTCAAAGTGTGGTTAAAAGTGAGAACAGTGTTCCTTTTCTCCGTAGAAGCTTTACTTTGAAAGATAATCCACAGATCATTTGAAAGTCAGTGAATTTCATGAAATGCTTTTGTGGGAGAAACGCACATGTGTTACTCTGAAATGAGAAGCGTCTGTTTGGGATATGTCAAAGTATGGTTAAAAGTGAGAACAGTGTTCCTTTTCTCCGTAGACTTTACTTTGAAAGATAATCACGATCATTTGAAAGTCAGTGAATTTCATGAAATGCTTTTGTGAGAAACGCACATGTGTTACTCTGAAATGAGAAGCGTCTGTTTGGGATATGTCAAAGTATGGTTAAAAGTGAGAACAGTGTTCCTTTTCTCCGTAGAAGCTTTACTTTGAAAGATAATCACGATCATTTGAAAGTCAGTGAATTTCATGAAATGCTTTTGTGAGAAACGCACATGTGTTACTCTGAAATGAGAAGCGTCTGTTTGGGATATGTCAAAGTATGGTTAAAAGTGAGAACAGTGTTCCTTTTCTCCGTAGAAGCTTTACTTTGAAAGATAATCACGATCATTTGAAAGTCAGTGAATTTCATGAAATGCTTTTGTGAGAAACGTACATGTGTTACTCTGAAATGAGAAGCGTCTGTTTGGGATATGTCAAAGTATGGTTAAAAGTGAGAACAGTGTTCCTTTTCTCCATAGAAGCTTTACTTTGAAAGATAATCACGATCATTTGAAAGTCAGTGAATTTCATGAAATGCTTTTGTGAGAAACGCACATGTGTTACTCTGAAATGAGAAGCGTCTGTTTGGGATATGTCAAAGTATGGTTAAAAGTGAGAACAGTGTTCCTTTTCTCCGTAGAAGCTTTACTTTGAAAGATAATCACGATCATTTGAAAGTCAGTGAATTTCATGAAATGCTTTTGTGAGAAACGCACATGTGTTACTCTGAAATGAGAAGCGTCTGTTTGGGATATGTCAAAGTATGGTTAAAAGTGAGAACAGTGTTCCTTTTCTCCGTAGAAGCTTTACTTTGAAAGATAATCACGATCATTTGAAAGTCAGTGAATTTCATGAAATGCTTTTGTGAGAAACTCACATGTGTTACTCTGAAATGAGAAGCGTCTGTTTGGGATATGTCAAAGTATGGTTAAAAGTGAGAACAGTGTTCCTTTTCTCCGTAGAAGCTTTACTTTGAAAGATAATCACGATCATTTGAAAGTCAGTGAATTTCATGAAATGCTTTGGGGAGAAACGCACATGTGTTACTCTGAAATGAGAAGCGTCTGTTTGGGATATGTCAAAGTATGGTTAAAAGTGAGAACAGTGTTCCTTTTCTCCGTAGAAGCTTTACTTTGAAAGATAATCACGATCATTTGAAAGTCAGTGAATTTCATGAAATGCTTTTGTGAGAAACGCACATGTGTTACTCTGAAATGAGAAGCGTCTGTTTGGGATATGTCAAAGTATGGTTAAAAGTGAGAACAGTGTTCCTTTTCTCCGTAGAAGCTTTACTTTGAAAGATAATCACGATCATTTGAAAGTCAGTGAATTTCATGAAATGCTTTTGTGAGAAACGCACATGTGTTACTCTGAAATGAGAAGCGTCTGTTTGGGATATGTCAAAGTATGGTTAAAAGTGAGAACAGTGTTCCTTTTCTCCGTAGAAGCTTTACTTTGAAAGATAATCACGATCATTTGAAAGTCAGTGAATTTCATGAAATGCTTTTGTGAGAAACGCACATGTGTTACTCTGAAATGAGAAGCGTCTGTTTGGGATATGTCAAAGTATGGTTAAAAGTGAGAACAGTGTTCCTTTTCTCCGTAGAAGCTTTCCTTTGAAAGATAATCACGATCATTTGAAAGTCAGTGAATTTCATGAAATGCTTTTGTGAGAAACGCACATGTGTTACTCTGAAATGAGAAGCGTCTGTTTGGGATATGTCAAAGTATGGTTAAAAGTGAGAACAGTGTTCCTTTTCTCCGTAGAAGCTTTACTTTGAAAGATAATCACGATCATTTGAAAGTCAGTGAATTTCATGAAATGCTTTTGTGAGAAACGCACATGTGTTACTCTGAAATGAGAAGCGTCTGTTTGGGATATGTCAAAGTATGGTTAAAAGTGAGAACAGTGTTCCTTTTCTCCGTAGAAGCTTTACTTTGAAAGATAATCACGATCATTTGAAAGTCAGTAAATTTCATGAAATGCTTTTGGGAGAAACACATGTGTTACTCTGAAATGAGAAGCGTCTGTTTGGGATATGTCAAAGTATGGTTAAAAGTGAGAACAGTGTTCCTTTTCTCCGTAGAAGCTTTACTTTGAAAGATAATCACGATCATTTGAAAGTCAGTGAATTTCATGAAATGCTTTTGTGAGAAACGCATGTGTTACTCTGAAATGAGAAGCGTCTGTTTGGGATATGTCAAAGTATGGTTAAAAGTGAGAACAGTGTTCCTTTTCTCCATAGAAGCTTTACTTTGAAAGATAATCACGATCATTTGAAAGTCAGTGAATTTCATGAAATGCTTTTGGGAGAAACGCACATGTGTTACTCTGAAATGAGAAGCGTCTGTTTAGGATATGTCAAAGTATGGTTAAAAGTGAGAACAGTGTTCCTTTTCTCCGTAGAAGCTTTACTTTGAAAGATAATCACGATCATTTGAAAGTCAGTGAATTTCATGAAATGCTTTTGTGAGAAACGCACATGTGTTACTCTGAAATGAGAAGCGTCTGTTTGGGATATGTCAAAGTATGGTTAAAAGTGAGAACAGTGTTCCTTTTCTCCGTAGAAGCTTTACTTTGAAAGATAATCACGATCATTTGAAAGTCAGTGAATTTCATGAAATGCTTTTGTGAGAAACGCACTGTGTTACTCTGAAATGAGAAGCGTCTGTTTGGGGATATGTCAAAGTATGGTTAAAAGTGAGAACAGTGTTCCTTTTCTCCGTAGAAGCTTTACTTTGAAAGATAATCACGATCATTTGAAAGTCAGTGAATTTCATGAAATGCTTTTGGGAGAAACGCACATGTGTTACTCTGAAATGAGAAGCGTCTGTTTGGGATATGTCAAAGTATGGTTAAAAGTGAGAACAGTGTTCCTTTTCTCCGTAGAAGCTTTACTTTGAAAGATAATCACGATCATTTGAAAGTCAGTGAATTTCATGAAATGCTTTTGTGAGAAACGCACATGTGTTACTCTGAAATGAGAAGCGTCTGTTTGGGATATGTCAAAGTATGGTTAAAAGTGAGAACAGTGTTCCTTTTCTCCGTAGAAGCTTTACTTTGAAAGATAATCACGATCATTTGAAAGTCAGTGAATTTCATGAAATGCTTTGGTGAGAAACGCACATGTGTTACTCTGAAATGAGAAGCGTCTGTTTGGGATATGTCAAAGTATGGTTAAAAGTGAGAACAGTGTTCCTTTTCTCCGTAGAAGCTTTACTTTGAAAGATAATCACGATCATTTGAAAGTCAGTGAATTTCATGAAATGCTTTTGGGAAAAACGCACATGTGTTACTCTGAAATGAGAAGCGTCTGTTTGGGATATGTCAAAGTATGGTTAAAAGTGAGAACAGTGTTCCTTTTCTCCGTAGAAGCTTTACTTTGAAAGATAATCACGATCATTTGAAAGTCAGTGAATTTCATGAAATGCTTTTGTGAGAAACGCACATGTGTTACTCTGAAATGAGAAGCGTCTGTTTGGGATATGTCAAAGTATGGTTAAAAGTGAGAACAGTGTTCCTTTTCTCCGTAGAAGCTTTACTTTGAAAGATAATCACGATCATTTGAAAGTCAGTGAATTTCATGAAATGCTTTTGTGAGAAACGCACATGTGTTACTCTGAAATGAGAAGCGTCTGTTTGGGATATGTCAAAGTATGGTTAAAAGTGAGAACAGTGTTCCTTTTCTCCGTAGAAGCTTTACTTTGAAAGATAATCACGATCATTTGAAAGTCAGTGAATTTCATGAAATGCTTTTGTGAGAAACGCACATGTGTTACTCTGAAATGAGAAGCGTCTGTTTGGGATATGTCAAAGTATGGTTAAAAGTGAGAACAGTGTTCCTTTTCTCCGTAGAAGCTTTACTTTGAAAGATAATCACGATCATTTGAAAGTCAGTGAATTTCATGAAATGCTTTTGTGAGAAACGCACATGTGTTACTCTGAAATGAGAAGCGTCTGTTTGGGATATGTCAAAGTATGGTTAAAAGTGAGAACAGTGTTCCTTTTCTCCGTAGAAGCTTTACTTTGAAAGATAATCACGATCATTTGAAAGTCAGTGAATTTCATGAAATGCTTTTGGGAGAAACGCACATGTGTTACTCTGAAATGAGAAGCGTCTGTTTGGGATATGTCAAAGTATGGTTAAAAGTGAGAACAGTGTTCCTTTTCTCCGTAGAAGCTTTACTTTGAAAGATAATCACGATCATTTGAAAGTCAGTGAATTTCATGAAATGCTTTTGTGAGAAAACGCACATGTGTTACTCTGAAATGAGAAGCGTCTGTTTGGGATATGTCAAAGTATGGTTAAAAGTGAGAACAGTGTTCCTTTTCTCCGTAGAAGCTTTACTTTGAAAGATAATCACGATCATTTGAAAGTCAGTGAATTTCATGAAATGCTTTTGTGAGAAACGCACATGTGTTACTCTGAAATGAGAAGCGTCTGTTTGGGATATGTCAAAGTATGGTTAAAAGTGAGAACAGTGTTCCTTTCCCGTAAAGCTTTTTAAAAAAAAAAATAATCAATTATTTAAAATTTATAAATTTTTTAAAATGCTTTTGTGAGAAAGCACATGTGTTACTCTGAAATGAGAAGCGTCTGTTTGGGATATGTCAAAGTATGGTTAAAAGTGAGAACAGTGTTCCTTTTCTCCGTAGAAGCTTTACTTTGAAAGATAATCACGATCATTTGAAAGTCAGTGAATTTCATGAAATGCTTTTGTGAGAAACGCACATGTGTTACTCTGAAATGAGAAGCGTCTGTTTGGGATATGTCAAAGTATGGTTAAAAGTGAGAACAGTGTTCCTTTTCTCCGTAGAAGCTTTACTTTGAAAGATAATCACGATCATTTGAAAGTCAGTGAATTTCATGAAATGCTTTTGTGAGAAACGCACATGTGTTACTCTGAAATGAGAAGCGTCTGTTTGGGATATGTCAAAGTATGGTTAAAAGTGAGAACAGTGTTCCTTTTCTCCGTAGAAGCTTTACTTTGAAAGATAATCACGATCATTTGAAAGTCAGTGAATTTCATGAAATGCTTTTGGGAGAAACGCACATGTGTTACTCTGAAATGAGAAGCGTCTGTTTGGGATATGTCAAAGTATGGTTAAAAGTGAGAACAGTGTTCCTTTTCTCCGTAGAAGCTTTACTTTGAAAGATAATCACGATCATTTGAAAGTCAGTGAATTTCATGAAATGCTTTTGGGAGAAACGCACATGTGTTACTCTGAAATGAGAAGCGTCTGTTTGGGATATGTCAAAGTATGGTTAAAAGTGAGAACAGTGTTCCTTTTCTCCGTAGAAGCTTTACTTTGAAAGATAATCACGATCATTTGAAAGTCAGTGAATTTCATGAAATGCTTTTGTGAGAAACGCACATGTGTTACTCTGAAATGAGAAGCGTCTGTTTGGGATATGTCAAAGTATGGTTAAAAGTGAGAACAGTGTTCCTTTTCTCCGTAGAAGCTTTACTTTGAAAGATAATCACGATCATTTGAAAGTCAGTGAATTTCATGAAATGCTTTTGTGAGAAACGCACATGTGTTACTCTGAAATGAGAAGCGTCTGTTTGGGATATGTCAAAGTATGGTTAAAAGTGAGAACAGTGTTCCTTTTCTCCGTAGAAGCTTTACTTTGAAAGATAATCACGATCATTTGAAAGTCAGTGAATTTCATGAAATGCTTTTGGGAGAAACGCACATGTGTTACTCTGAAATGAGAAGCGTCTGTTTGGGATATGTCAAAGTATGGTTAAAAGTGAGAACAGTGTTCCTTTTCTCCGTAGAAGCTTTACTTTGAAAGATAATCACGATCATTTGAAAGTCAGTGAATTTCATGAAATGCTTTTGTGAGAAACGCACATGTGTTACTCTGAAATGAGAAGCGTCTGTTTGGGATATGTCAAAGTATGGTTAAAAGTGAGAACAGTGTTCCTTTTCTCCGTAGAAGCTTTACTTTGAAAGATAATCACGATCATTTGAAAGTCAGTGAATTTCATGAAATGCTTTTGTGAGAAACGCACATGTGTTACTCTGAAATGAGAAGCGTCTGTTTGGGATATGTCAAAGTATGGTTAAAAGTGAGAACAGTGTTCCTTTTCTCCGTAGAAGCTTTACTTTGAAAGATAATCACGATCATTTGAAAGTCAGTGAATTTCATGAAATGCTTTTGTGAGAAACGCACATGTGTTACTCTGAAATGAGAAGCGTCTGTTTGGGATATGTCAAAGTATGGTTAAAAGTGAGAACAGTGTTCCTTTTCTCCGTAGAAGCTTTACTTTGAAAGATAATCACGATCATTTGAAAGTCAGTGAATTTCATGAAATGCTTTTGTGAGAAACGCACATGTGTTACTCTGAAATGAGAAGCGTCTGTTTGGGATATGTCAAAGTATGGTTAAAAGTGAGAACAGTGTTCCTTTTCTCCGTAGAAGCTTTACTTTGAAAGATAATCACGATCATTTGAAAGTCAGTGAATTTCATGAAATGCTTTTGTGAGAAACGCACATGTGTTACTCTGAAATGAGAAGCGTCTGTTTGGGATATGTCAAAGTATGGTTAAAAGTGAGAACAGTGTTCCTTTTCTCCGTAGAAGCTTTACTTTGAAAGATAATCACGATCATTTGAAAGTCAGTGAATTTCATGAAATGCTTTTGTGAGAAACGCACATGTGTTACTCTGAAATGAGAAGCGTCTGTTTGGGATATGTCAAAGTATGGTTAAAAGTGAGAACAGTGTTCCTTTTCTCCGTAGAAGCTTTACTTTGAAAGATAATCACGATCATTTGAAAGTCAGTGAATTTCATGAAATGCTTTTGGGAGAAACGCACATGTGTTACTCTGAAATGAGAAGCGTCTGTTTGGGATATGTCAAAGTATGGTTAAAAGTGAGAACAGTGTTCCTTTTCTCCGTAGAAGCTTTACTTTGAAAGATAATCACGATCATTTGAAAGTCAGTGAATTTCATGAAATGCTTTTGTGAGAAACGCACATGTGTTACTCTGAAATGAGAAGCGTCTGTTTGGGATATGTCAAAGTATGGTTAAAAGTGAGAACAGTGTTCCTTTTCTCCGTAGAAGCTTTACTTTGAAAGATAATCACGATCATTTGAAAGTCAGTGAATTTCATGAAATGCTTTTGTGAGAAACGCACATGTGTTACTCTGAAATGAGAAGCGTCTGTTTGGGATATGTCAAAGTATGGTTAAAAGTGAGAACAGTGTTCCTTTTCTCCGTAGAAGCTTTACTTTGAAAGATAATCACGATCATTTGAAAGTCAGTGAATTTCATGAAATGCTTTTGTGAGAAACGCACATGTGTTACTCTGAAATGAGAAGCGTCTGTTTGGGATATGTCAAAGTATGGTTAAAAGTGAGAACAGTGTTCCTTTTCTCCGTAGAAGCTTTACTTTGAAAGATAATCACGATCATTTGAAAGTCAGTGAATTTCATGAAATGCTTTTGTGAGAAACGCACATGTGTTACTCTGAAATGAGAAGCGTCTGTTTGGGATATGTCAAAGTATGGTTAAAAGTGAGAACAGTGTTCCTTTTCTCCGTAGAAGCTTTACTTTGAAAGATAATCACGATCATTTGAAAGTCAGTGAATTTCATGAAATGCTTTTGTGAGAAACGCACATGTGTTACTCTGAAATGAGAAGCGTCTGTTTGGGATATGTCAAAGTATGGTTAAAAGTGAGAACAGTGTTCCTTTTCTCCGTAGAAGCTTTACTTTGAAAGATAATCACGATCATTTGAAAGTCAGTGAATTTCATGAAATGCTTTTGGGAGAAACGCACATGTGTTACTCTGAAATGAGAAGCGTCTGTTTGGGATATGTCAAAGTATGGTTAAAAGTGAGAACAGTGTTCCTTTTCTCCGTAGAAGCTTTACTTTGAAAGATAATCACGATCATTTGAAAGTCAGTGAATTTCATGAAATGCTTTTGGGAGAAACGCACATGTGTTACTCTGAAATGAGAAGCGTCTGTTTGGGATATGTCAAAGTATGGTTAAAAGTGAGAACAGTGTTCCTTTTCTCCGTAGAAGCTTTACTTTGAAAGATAATCACGATCATTTGAAAGTCAGTGAATTTCATGAAATGCTTTTGTGAGAAACGCACATGTGTTACTCTGAAATGAGAAGCGTCTGTTTGGGATATGTCAAAGTATGGTTAAAAGTGAGAACAGTGTTCCTTTTCTCCGTAGAAGCTTTACTTTGAAAGATAATCACGATCATTTGAAAGTCAGTGAATTTCATGAAATGCTTTTGTGAGAAACGCACATGTGTTACTCTGAAATGAGAAGCGTCTGTTTGGGATATGTCAAAGTATGGTTAAAAGTGAGAACAGTGTTCCTTTTCTCCGTAGAAGCTTTACTTTGAAAGATAATCACGATCATTTGAAAGTCAGTGAATTTCATGAAATGCTTTTGTGAGAAACGCACATGTGTTACTCTGAAATGAGAAGCGTCTGTTTGGGATATGTCAAAGTATGGTTAAAAGTGAGAACAGTGTTCCTTTTCTCCGTAGAAGCTTTACTTTGAAAGATAATCACGATCATTTGAAAGTCAGTGAATTTCATGAAATGCTTTTGTGAGAAACGCACATGTGTTACTCTGAAATGAGAAGCGTCTGTTTGGGATATGTCAAAGTATGGTTAAAAGTGAGAACAGTGTTCCTTTTCTCCGTAGAAGCTTTACTTTGAAAGATAATCACGATCATTTGAAAGTCAGTGAATTTCATGAAATGCTTTTGTGAGAAACGCACATGTGTTACTCTGAAATGAGAAGCGTCTGTTTGGGATATGTCAAAGTATGGTTAAAAGTGAGAACAGTGTTCCTTTTCTCCGTAGAAGCTTTACTTTGAAAGATAATCACGATCATTTGAAAGTCAGTGAATTTCATGAAATGCTTTTGGGAGAAACGCACATGTGTTACTCTGAAATGAGAAGCGTCTGTTTGGGATATGTCAAAGTATGGTTAAAAGTGAGAACAGTGTTCCTTTTCTCCGTAGAAGCTTTACTTTGAAAGATAATCACGATCATTTGAAAGTCAGTGAATTTCATGAAATGCTTTTGTGAGAAACGCACATGTGTTACTCTGAAATGAGAAGCGTCTGTTTGGGATATGTCAAAGTATGGTTAAAAGTGAGAACAGTGTTCCTTTTCTCCGTAGAAGCTTTACTTTGAAAGATAATCACGATCATTTGAAAGTCAGTGAATTTCATGAAATGCTTTTGTGAGAAACGCACATGTGTTACTCTGAAATGAGAAGCGTCTGTTTGGGATATGTCAAAGTATGGTTAAAAGTGAGAACAGTGTTCCTTTTCTCCGTAGAAGCTTTACTTTGAAAGATAATCACGATCATTTGAAAGTCAGTGAATTTCATGAAATGCTTTTGTGAGAAACGCACATGTGTTACTCTGAAATGAGAAGCGTCTGTTTGGGATATGTCAAAGTATGGTTAAAAGTGAGAACAGTGTTCCTTTTCTCCGTAGAAGCTTTACTTTGAAAGATAATCACGATCATTTGAAAGTCAGTGAATTTCATGAAATGCTTTTGTGAGAAACGCACATGTGTTACTCTGAAATGAGAAGCGTCTGTTTGGGATATGTCAAAGTATGGTTAAAAGTGAGAACAGTGTTCCTTTTCTCCGTAGAAGCTTTACTTTGAAAGATAATCACGATCATTTGAAAGTCAGTGAATTTCATGAAATGCTTTTGTGAGAAACGCACATGTGTTACTCTGAAATGAGAAGCGTCTGTTTGGGATATGTCAAAGTATGGTTAAAAGTGAGAACAGTGTTCCTTTTCTCCGTAGAAGCTTTACTTTGAAAGATAATCACGATCATTTGAAAGTCAGTGAATTTCATGAAATGCTTTTGTGAGAAACGCACATGTGTTACTCTGAAATGAGAAGCGTCTGTTTGGGATATGTCAAAGTATGGTTAAAAGTGAGAACAGTGTTCCTTTTCTCCGTAGAAGCTTTACTTTGAAAGATAATCACGATCATTTGAAAGTCAGTGAATTTCATGAAATGCTTTTGTGAGAAACGCACATGTGTTACTCTGAAATGAGAAGCGTCTGTTTGGGATATGTCAAAGTATGGTTAAAAGTGAGAACAGTGTTCCTTTTCTCCGTAGAAGCTTTACTTTGAAAGATAATCACGATCATTTGAAAGTCAGTGAATTTCATGAAATGCTTTTGTGAGAAACGCACATGTGTTACTCTGAAATGAGAAGCGTCTGTTTGGGATATGTCAAAGTATGGTTAAAAGTGAGAACAGTGTTCCTTTTCTCCGTAGAAGCTTTACTTTGAAAGATAATCACGATCATTTGAAAGTCAGTGAATTTCATGAAATGCTTTTGTGAGAAACGCACATGTGTTACTCTGAAATGAGAAGCGTCTGTTTGGGATATGTCAAAGTATGGTTAAAAGTGAGAACAGTGTTCCTTTTCTCCGTAGAAGCTTTACTTTGAAAGATAATCACGATCATTTGAAAGTCAGTGAATTTCATGAAATGCTTTTGGGAGAAACGCACATGTGTTACTCTGAAATGAGAAGCGTCTGTTTGGGATATGTCAAAGTATGGTTAAAAGTGAGAACAGTGTTCCTTTTCTCCGTAGAAGCTTTACTTTGAAAGATAATCACGATCATTTGAAAGTCAGTGAATTTCATGAAATGCTTTTGTGAGAAACGCACATGTGTTACTCTGAAATGAGAAGCGTCTGTTTGGGATATGTCAAAGTATGGTTAAAAGTGAGAACAGTGTTCCTTTTCTCCGTAGAAGCTTTACTTTGAAAGATAATCACGATCATTTGAAAGTCAGTGAATTTCATGAAATGCTTTTGTGAGAAACGCACATGTGTTACTCTGAAATGAGAAGCGTCTGTTTGGGATATGTCAAAGTATGGTTAAAAGTGAGAACAGTGTTCCTTTTCTCCGTAGAAGCTTTACTTTGAAAGATAATCACGATCATTTGAAAGTCAGTGAATTTCATGAAATGCTTTTGTGAGAAACGCACATGTGTTACTCTGAAATGAGAAGCGTCTGTTTGGGATATGTCAAAGTATGGTTAAAAGTGAGAACAGTGTTCCTTTTCTCCGTAGAAGCTTTACTTTGAAAGATAATCACGATCATTTGAAAGTCAGTGAATTTCATGAAATGCTTTTGTGAGAAACGCACATGTGTTACTCTGAAATGAGAAGCGTCTGTTTGGGATATGTCAAAGTATGGTTAAAAGTGAGAACAGTGTTCCTTTTCTCCGTAGAAGCTTTACTTTGAAAGATAATCACGATCATTTGAAAGTCAGTGAATTTCATGAAATGCTTTTGTGAGAAACGCACATGTGTTACTCTGAAATGAGAAGCGTCTGTTTGGGATATGTCAAAGTATGGTTAAAAGTGAGAACAGTGTTCCTTTTCTCCGTAGAAGCTTTACTTTGAAAGATAATCACGATCATTTGAAAGTCAGTGAATTTCATGAAATGCTTTTGTGAGAAACGCACATGTGTTACTCTGAAATGAGAAGCGTCTGTTTGGGATATGTCAAAGTATGGTTAAAAGTGAGAACAGTGTTCCTTTTCTCCGTAGAAGCTTTACTTTGAAAGATAATCACGATCATTTGAAAGTCAGTGAATTTCATGAAATGCTTTTGTGAGAAACGCACATGTGTTACTCTGAAATGAGAAGCGTCTGTTTGGGATATGTCAAAGTATGGTTAAAAGTGAGAACAGTGTTCCTTTTCTCCGTAGAAGCTTTACTTTGAAAGATAATCACGATCATTTGAAAGTCAGTGAATTTCATGAAATGCTTTTGTGAGAAACGCACATGTGTTACTCTGAAATGAGAAGCGTCTGTTTGGGATATGTCAAAGTATGGTTAAAAGTGAGAACAGTGTTCCTTTTCTCCGTAGAAGCTTTACTTTGAAAGATAATCACGATCATTTGAAAGTCAGTGAATTTCATGAAATGCTTTTGGGAGAAACGCACATGTGTTACTCTGAAATGAGAAGCGTCTGTTTGGGATATGTCAAAGTATGGTTAAAAGTGAGAACAGTGTTCCTTTTCTCCGTAGAAGCTTTACTTTGAAAGATAATCACGATCATTTGAAAGTCAGTGAATTTCATGAAATGCTTTTGTGAGAAACGCACATGTGTTACTCTGAAATGAGAAGCGTCTGTTTGGGATATGTCAAAGTATGGTTAAAAGTGAGAACAGTGTTCCTTTTCTCCGTAGAAGCTTTACTTTGAAAGATAATCACGATCATTTGAAAGTCAGTGAATTTCATGAAATGCTTTTGTGAGAAACGCACATGTGTTACTCTGAAATGAGAAGCGTCTGTTTGGGATATGTCAAAGTATGGTTAAAAGTGAGAACAGTGTTCCTTTTCTCCGTAGAAGCTTTACTTTGAAAGATAATCACGATCATTTGAAAGTCAGTGAATTTCATGAAATGCTTTTGTGAGAAACGCACATGTGTTACTCTGAAATGAGAAGCGTCTGTTTGGGATATGTCAAAGTATGGTTAAAAGTGAGAACAGTGTTCCTTTTCTCCGTAGAAGCTTTACTTTGAAAGATAATCACGATCATTTGAAAGTCAGTGAATTTCATGAAATGCTTTTGTGAGAAACGCACATGTGTTACTCTGAAATGAGAAGCGTCTGTTTGGGATATGTCAAAGTATGGTTAAAAGTGAGAACAGTGTTCCTTTTCTCCGTAGAAGCTTTACTTTGAAAGATAATCACGATCATTTGAAAGTCAGTGAATTTCATGAAATGCTTTTGTGAGAAACGCACATGTGTTACTCTGAAATGAGAAGCGTCTGTTTGGGATATGTCAAAGTATGGTTAAAAGTGAGAACAGTGTTCCTTTTCTCCGTAGAAGCTTTACTTTGAAAGATAATCACGATCATTTGAAAGTCAGTGAATTTCATGAAATGCTTTTGTGAGAAACGCACATGTGTTACTCTGAAATGAGAAGCGTCTGTTTGGGATATGTCAAAGTATGGTTAAAAGTGAGAACAGTGTTCCTTTTCTCCGTAGAAGCTTTACTTTGAAAGATAATCACGATCATTTGAAAGTCAGTGAATTTCATGAAATGCTTTTGTGAGAAACGCACATGTGTTACTCTGAAATGAGAAGCGTCTGTTTGGGATATGTCAAAGTATGGTTAAAAGTGAGAACAGTGTTCCTTTTCTCCGTAGAAGCTTTACTTTGAAAGATAATCACGATCATTTGAAAGTCAGTGAATTTCATGAAATGCTTTTGTGAGAAACGCACATGTGTTACTCTGAAATGAGAAGCGTCTGTTTGGGATATGTCAAAGTATGGTTAAAAGTGAGAACAGTGTTCCTTTTCTCCGTAGAAGCTTTACTTTGAAAGATAATCACGATCATTTGAAAGTCAGTGAATTTCATGAAATGCTTTTGGGAGAAACGCACATGTGTTACTCTGAAATGAGAAGCGTCTGTTTGGGATATGTCAAAGTATGGTTAAAAGTGAGAACAGTGTTCCTTTTCTCCGTAGAAGCTTTACTTTGAAAGATAATCACGATCATTTGAAAGTCAGTGAATTTCATGAAATGCTTTTGGGAGAAACGCACATGTGTTACTCTGAAATGAGAAGCGTCTGTTTGGGATATGTCAAAGTATGGTTAAAAGTGAGAACAGTGTTCCTTTTCTCCGTAGAAGCTTTACTTTGAAAGATAATCACGATCATTTGAAAGTCAGTGAATTTCATGAAATGCTTTTGTGAGAAACGCACATGTGTTACTCTGAAATGAGAAGCGTCTGTTTGGGATATGTCAAAGTATGGTTAAAAGTGAGAACAGTGTTCCTTTTCTCCGTAGAAGCTTTACTTTGAAAGATAATCACGATCATTTGAAAGTCAGTGAATTTCATGAAATGCTTTTGTGAGAAACGCACATGTGTTACTCTGAAATGAGAAGCGTCTGTTTGGGATATGTCAAAGTATGGTTAAAAGTGAGAACAGTGTTCCTTTTCTCCGTAGAAGCTTTACTTTGAAAGATAATCACGATCATTTGAAAGTCAGTGAATTTCATGAAATGCTTTTGGGAGAAACGCACATGTGTTACTCTGAAATGAGAAGCGTCTGTTTGGGATATGTCAAAGTATGGTTAAAAGTGAGAACAGTGTTCCTTTTCTCCGTAGAAGCTTTACTTTGAAAGATAATCACGATCATTTGAAAGTCAGTGAATTTCATGAAATGCTTTTGTGAGAAACGCACATGTGTTACTCTGAAATGAGAAGCGTCTGTTTGGGATATGTCAAAGTATGGTTAAAAGTGAGAACAGTGTTCCTTTTCTCCGTAGAAGCTTTACTTTGAAAGATAATCACGATCATTTGAAAGTCAGTGAATTTCATGAAATGCTTTTGTGAGAAACGCACATGTGTTACTCTGAAATGAGAAGCGTCTGTTTGGGATATGTCAAAGTATGGTTAAAAGTGAGAACAGTGTTCCTTTTCTCCGTAGAAGCTTTACTTTGAAAGATAATCACGATCATTTGAAAGTCAGTGAATTTCATGAAATGCTTTTGGGAGAAACGCACATGTGTTACTCTGAAATGAGAAGCGTCTGTTTGGGATATGTCAAAGTATGGTTAAAAGTGAGAACAGTGTTCCTTTTCTCCGTAGAAGCTTTACTTTGAAAGATAATCACGATCATTTGAAAGTCAGTGAATTTCATGAAATGCTTTTGTGAGAAACGCACATGTGTTACTCTGAAATGAGAAGCGTCTGTTTGGGATATGTCAAAGTATGGTTAAAAGTGAGAACAGTGTTCCTTTTCTCCGTAGAAGCTTTACTTTGAAAGATAATCACGATCATTTGAAAGTCAGTGAATTTCATGAAATGCTTTTGTGAGAAACGCACATGTGTTACTCTGAAATGAGAAGCGTCTGTTTGGGATATGTCAAAGTATGGTTAAAAGTGAGAACAGTGTTCCTTTTCTCCGTAGAAGCTTTACTTTGAAAGATAATCACGATCATTTGAAAGTCAGTGAATTTCATGAAATGCTTTTGTGAGAAACGCACATGTGTTACTCTGAAATGAGAAGCGTCTGTTTGGGATATGTCAAAGTATGGTTAAAAGTGAGAACAGTGTTCCTTTTCTCCGTAGAAGCTTTACTTTGAAAGATAATCACGATCATTTGAAAGTCAGTGAATTTCATGAAATGCTTTTGGGAGAAACGCACATGTGTTACTCTGAAATGAGAAGCGTCTGTTTGGGATATGTCAAAGTATGGTTAAAAGTGAGAACAGTGTTCCTTTTCTCCGTAGAAGCTTTACTTTGAAAGATAATCACGATCATTTGAAAGTCAGTGAATTTCATGAAATGCTTTTGTGAGAAACGCACATGTGTTACTCTGAAATGAGAAGCGTCTGTTTGGGATATGTCAAAGTATGGTTAAAAGTGAGAACAGTGTTCCTTTTCTCCGTAGAAGCTTTACTTTGAAAGATAATCACGATCATTTGAAAGTCAGTGAATTTCATGAAATGCTTTTGTGAGAAACGCACATGTGTTACTCTGAAATGAGAAGCGTCTGTTTGGGATATGTCAAAGTATGGTTAAAAGTGAGAACAGTGTTCCTTTTCTCCGTAGAAGCTTTACTTTGAAAGATAATCACGATCATTTGAAAGTCAGTGAATTTCATGAAATGCTTTTGGGAGAAACGCACATGTGTTACTCTGAAATGAGAAGCGTCTGTTTGGGATATGTCAAAGTATGGTTAAAAGTGAGAACAGTGTTCCTTTTCTCCGTAGAAGCTTTACTTTGAAAGATAATCACGATCATTTGAAAGTCAGTGAATTTCATGAAATGCTTTTGTGAGAAACGCACATGTGTTACTCTGAAATGAGAAGCGTCTGTTTGGGATATGTCAAAGTATGGTTAAAAGTGAGAACAGTGTTCCTTTTCTCCGTAGAAGCTTTACTTTGAAAGATAATCACGATCATTTGAAAGTCAGTGAATTTCATGAAATGCTTTTGTGAGAAACGCACATGTGTTACTCTGAAATGAGAAGCGTCTGTTTGGGATATGTCAAAGTATGGTTAAAAGTGAGAACAGTGTTCCTTTTCTCCGTAGAAGCTTTACTTTGAAAGATAATCACGATCATTTGAAAGTCAGTGAATTTCATGAAATGCTTTTGTGAGAAACGCACATGTGTTACTCTGAAATGAGAAGCGTCTGTTTGGGATATGTCAAAGTATGGTTAAAAGTGAGAACAGTGTTCCTTTTCTCCGTAGAAGCTTTACTTTGAAAGATAATCACGATCATTTGAAAGTCAGTGAATTTCATGAAATGCTTTTGTGAGAAACGCACATGTGTTACTCTGAAATGAGAAGCGTCTGTTTGGGATATGTCAAAGTATGGTTAAAAGTGAGAACAGTGTTCCTTTTCTCCGTAGAAGCTTTACTTTGAAAGATAATCACGATCATTTGAAAGTCAGTGAATTTCATGAAATGCTTTTGTGAGAAACGCACATGTGTTACTCTGAAATGAGAAGCGTCTGTTTGGGATATGTCAAAGTATGGTTAAAAGTGAGAACAGTGTTCCTTTTCTCCGTAGAAGCTTTACTTTGAAAGATAATCACGATCATTTGAAAGTCAGTGAATTTCATGAAATGCTTTTGTGAGAAACGCACATGTGTTACTCTGAAATGAGAAGCGTCTGTTTGGGATATGTCAAAGTATGGTTAAAAGTGAGAACAGTGTTCCTTTTCTCCGTAGAAGCTTTACTTTGAAAGATAATCACGATCATTTGAAAGTCAGTGAATTTCATGAAATGCTTTTGTGAGAAACGCACATGTGTTACTCTGAAATGAGAAGCGTCTGTTTGGGATATGTCAAAGTATGGTTAAAAGTGAGAACAGTGTTCCTTTTCTCCGTAGAAGCTTTACTTTGAAAGATAATCACGATCATTTGAAAGTCAGTGAATTTCATGAAATGCTTTTGTGAGAAACGCACATGTGTTACTCTGAAATGAGAAGCGTCTGTTTGGGATATGTCAAAGTATGGTTAAAAGTGAGAACAGTGTTCCTTTTCTCCGTAGAAGCTTTACTTTGAAAGATAATCACGATCATTTGAAAGTCAGTGAATTTCATGAAATGCTTTTGTGAGAAACGCACATGTGTTACTCTGAAATGAGAAGCGTCTGTTTGGGATATGTCAAAGTATGGTTAAAAGTGAGAACAGTGTTCCTTTTCTCCGTAGAAGCTTTACTTTGAAAGATAATCACGATCATTTGAAAGTCAGTGAATTTCATGAAATGCTTTTGGGAGAAACGCACATGTGTTACTCTGAAATGAGAAGCGTCTGTTTGGGATATGTCAAAGTATGGTTAAAAGTGAGAACAGTGTTCCTTTTCTCCGTAGAAGCTTTACTTTGAAAGATAATCACGATCATTTGAAAGTCAGTGAATTTCATGAAATGCTTTTGGGAGAAACGCACATGTGTTACTCTGAAATGAGAAGCGTCTGTTTGGGATATGTCAAAGTATGGTTAAAAGTGAGAACAGTGTTCCTTTTCTCCGTAGAAGCTTTACTTTGAAAGATAATCACGATCATTTGAAAGTCAGTGAATTTCATGAAATGCTTTTGGGAGAAACGCACATGTGTTACTCTGAAATGAGAAGCGTCTGTTTGGGATATGTCAAAGTATGGTTAAAAGTGAGAACAGTGTTCCTTTTCTCCGTAGAAGCTTTACTTTGAAAGATAATCACGATCATTTGAAAGTCAGTGAATTTCATGAAATGCTTTTGTGAGAAACGCACATGTGTTACTCTGAAATGAGAAGCGTCTGTTTGGGATATGTCAAAGTATGGTTAAAAGTGAGAACAGTGTTCCTTTTCTCCGTAGAAGCTTTACTTTGAAAGATAATCACGATCATTTGAAAGTCAGTGAATTTCATGAAATGCTTTTGTGAGAAACGCACATGTGTTACTCTGAAATGAGAAGCGTCTGTTTGGGATATGTCAAAGTATGGTTAAAAGTGAGAACAGTGTTCCTTTTCTCCGTAGAAGCTTTACTTTGAAAGATAATCACGATCATTTGAAAGTCAGTGAATTTCATGAAATGCTTTTGTGAGAAACGCACATGTGTTACTCTGAAATGAGAAGCGTCTGTTTGGGATATGTCAAAGTATGGTTAAAAGTGAGAACAGTGTTCCTTTTCTCCGTAGAAGCTTTACTTTGAAAGATAATCACGATCATTTGAAAGTCAGTGAATTTCATGAAATGCTTTTGTGAGAAACGCACATGTGTTACTCTGAAATGAGAAGCGTCTGTTTGGGATATGTCAAAGTATGGTTAAAAGTGAGAACAGTGTTCCTTTTCTCCGTAGAAGCTTTACTTTGAAAGATAATCACGATCATTTGAAAGTCAGTGAATTTCATGAAATGCTTTTGGGAGAAACGCACATGTGTTACTCTGAAATGAGAAGCGTCTGTTTGGGATATGTCAAAGTATGGTTAAAAGTGAGAACAGTGTTCCTTTTCTCCGTAGAAGCTTTACTTTGAAAGATAATCACGATCATTTGAAAGTCAGTGAATTTCATGAAATGCTTTTGTGAGAAACGCACATGTGTTACTCTGAAATGAGAAGCGTCTGTTTGGGATATGTCAAAGTATGGTTAAAAGTGAGAACAGTGTTCCTTTTCTCCGTAGAAGCTTTACTTTGAAAGATAATCACGATCATTTGAAAGTCAGTGAATTTCATGAAATGCTTTTGTGAGAAACGCACATGTGTTACTCTGAAATGAGAAGCGTCTGTTTGGGATATGTCAAAGTATGGTTAAAAGTGAGAACAGTGTTCCTTTTCTCCGTAGAAGCTTTACTTTGAAAGATAATCACGATCATTTGAAAGTCAGTGAATTTCATGAAATGCTTTTGTGAGAAACGCACATGTGTTACTCTGAAATGAGAAGCGTCTGTTTGGGATATGTCAAAGTATGGTTAAAAGTGAGAACAGTGTTCCTTTTCTCCGTAGAAGCTTTACTTTGAAAGATAATCACGATCATTTGAAAGTCAGTGAATTTCATGAAATGCTTTTGTGAGAAACGCACATGTGTTACTCTGAAATGAGAAGCGTCTGTTTGGGATATGTCAAAGTATGGTTAAAAGTGAGAACAGTGTTCCTTTTCTCCGTAGAAGCTTTACTTTGAAAGATAATCACGATCATTTGAAAGTCAGTGAATTTCATGAAATGCTTTTGGGAGAAACGCACATGTGTTACTCTGAAATGAGAAGCGTCTGTTTGGGATATGTCAAAGTATGGTTAAAAGTGAGAACAGTGTTCCTTTTCTCCGTAGAAGCTTTACTTTGAAAGATAATCACGATCATTTGAAAGTCAGTGAATTTCATGAAATGCTTTTGGGAGAAACGCACATGTGTTACTCTGAAATGAGAAGCGTCTGTTTGGGATATGTCAAAGTATGGTTAAAAGTGAGAACAGTGTTCCTTTTCTCCGTAGAAGCTTTACTTTGAAAGATAATCACGATCATTTGAAAGTCAGTGAATTTCATGAAATGCTTTTGTGAGAAACGCACATGTGTTACTCTGAAATGAGAAGCGTCTGTTTGGGATATGTCAAAGTATGGTTAAAAGTGAGAACAGTGTTCCTTTTCTCCGTAGAAGCTTTACTTTGAAAGATAATCACGATCATTTGAAAGTCAGTGAATTTCATGAAATGCTTTTGTGAGAAACGCACATGTGTTACTCTGAAATGAGAAGCGTCTGTTTGGGATATGTCAAAGTATGGTTAAAAGTGAGAACAGTGTTCCTTTTCTCCGTAGAAGCTTTACTTTGAAAGATAATCACGATCATTTGAAAGTCAGTGAATTTCATGAAATGCTTTTGTGAGAAACGCACATGTGTTACTCTGAAATGAGAAGCGTCTGTTTGGGATATGTCAAAGTATGGTTAAAAGTGAGAACAGTGTTCCTTTTCTCCGTAGAAGCTTTACTTTGAAAGATAATCACGATCATTTGAAAGTCAGTGAATTTCATGAAATGCTTTTGTGAGAAACGCACATGTGTTACTCTGAAATGAGAAGCGTCTGTTTGGGATATGTCAAAGTATGGTTAAAAGTGAGAACAGTGTTCCTTTTCTCCGTAGAAGCTTTACTTTGAAAGATAATCACGATCATTTGAAAGTCAGTGAATTTCATGAAATGCTTTTGTGAGAAACGCACATGTGTTACTCTGAAATGAGAAGCGTCTGTTTGGGATATGTCAAAGTATGGTTAAAAGTGAGAACAGTGTTCCTTTTCTCCGTAGAAGCTTTACTTTGAAAGATAATCACGATCATTTGAAAGTCAGTGAATTTCATGAAATGCTTTTGTGAGAAACGCACATGTGTTACTCTGAAATGAGAAGCGTCTGTTTGGGATATGTCAAAGTATGGTTAAAAGTGAGAACAGTGTTCCTTTTCTCCGTAGAAGCTTTACTTTGAAAGATAATCACGATCATTTGAAAGTCAGTGAATTTCATGAAATGCTTTTGTGAGAAACGCACATGTGTTACTCTGAAATGAGAAGCGTCTGTTTGGGATATGTCAAAGTATGGTTAAAAGTGAGAACAGTGTTCCTTTTCTCCGTAGAAGCTTTACTTTGAAAGATAATCACGATCATTTGAAAGTCAGTGAATTTCATGAAATGCTTTTGTGAGAAACGCACATGTGTTACTCTGAAATGAGAAGCGTCTGTTTGGGATATGTCAAAGTATGGTTAAAAGTGAGAACAGTGTTCCTTTTCTCCGTAGAAGCTTTACTTTGAAAGATAATCACGATCATTTGAAAGTCAGTGAATTTCATGAAATGCTTTTGTGAGAAACGCACATGTGTTACTCTGAAATGAGAAGCGTCTGTTTGGGATATGTCAAAGTATGGTTAAAAGTGAGAACAGTGTTCCTTTTCTCCGTAGAAGCTTTACTTTGAAAGATAATCACGATCATTTGAAAGTCAGTGAATTTCATGAAATGCTTTTGTGAGAAACGCACATGTGTTACTCTGAAATGAGAAGCGTCTGTTTGGGATATGTCAAAGTATGGTTAAAAGTGAGAACAGTGTTCCTTTTCTCCGTAGAAGCTTTACTTTGAAAGATAATCACGATCATTTGAAAGTCAGTGAATTTCATGAAATGCTTTTGTGAGAAACGCACATGTGTTACTCTGAAATGAGAAGCGTCTGTTTGGGATATGTCAAAGTATGGTTAAAAGTGAGAACAGTGTTCCTTTTCTCCGTAGAAGCTTTACTTTGAAAGATAATCACGATCATTTGAAAGTCAGTGAATTTCATGAAATGCTTTTGTGAGAAACGCACATGTGTTACTCTGAAATGAGAAGCGTCTGTTTGGGATATGTCAAAGTATGGTTAAAAGTGAGAACAGTGTTCCTTTTCTCCGTAGAAGCTTTACTTTGAAAGATAATCACGATCATTTGAAAGTCAGTGAATTTCATGAAATGCTTTTGTGAGAAACGCACATGTGTTACTCTGAAATGAGAAGCGTCTGTTTGGGATATGTCAAAGTATGGTTAAAAGTGAGAACAGTGTTCCTTTTCTCCGTAGAAGCTTTACTTTGAAAGATAATCACGATCATTTGAAAGTCAGTGAATTTCATGAAATGCTTTTGTGAGAAACGCACATGTGTTACTCTGAAATGAGAAGCGTCTGTTTGGGATATGTCAAAGTATGGTTAAAAGTGAGAACAGTGTTCCTTTTCTCCGTAGAAGCTTTACTTTGAAAGATAATCACGATCATTTGAAAGTCAGTGAATTTCATGAAATGCTTTTGGGAGAAACGCACATGTGTTACTCTGAAATGAGAAGCGTCTGTTTGGGATATGTCAAAGTATGGTTAAAAGTGAGAACAGTGTTCCTTTTCTCCGTAGAAGCTTTACTTTGAAAGATAATCACGATCATTTGAAAGTCAGTGAATTTCATGAAATGCTTTTGTGAGAAACGCACATGTGTTACTCTGAAATGAGAAGCGTCTGTTTGGGATATGTCAAAGTATGGTTAAAAGTGAGAACAGTGTTCCTTTTCTCCGTAGAAGCTTTACTTTGAAAGATAATCACGATCATTTGAAAGTCAGTGAATTTCATGAAATGCTTTTGTGAGAAACGCACATGTGTTACTCTGAAATGAGAAGCGTCTGTTTGGGATATGTCAAAGTATGGTTAAAAGTGAGAACAGTGTTCCTTTTCTCCGTAGAAGCTTTACTTTGAAAGATAATCACGATCATTTGAAAGTCAGTGAATTTCATGAAATGCTTTTGTGAGAAACGCACATGTGTTACTCTGAAATGAGAAGCGTCTGTTTGGGATATGTCAAAGTATGGTTAAAAGTGAGAACAGTGTTCCTTTTCTCCGTAGAAGCTTTACTTTGAAAGATAATCACGATCATTTGAAAGTCAGTGAATTTCATGAAATGCTTTTGTGAGAAACGCACATGTGTTACTCTGAAATGAGAAGCGTCTGTTTGGGATATGTCAAAGTATGGTTAAAAGTGAGAACAGTGTTCCTTTTCTCCGTAGAAGCTTTACTTTGAAAGATAATCACGATCATTTGAAAGTCAGTGAATTTCATGAAATGCTTTTGTGAGAAACGCACATGTGTTACTCTGAAATGAGAAGCGTCTGTTTGGGATATGTCAAAGTATGGTTAAAAGTGAGAACAGTGTTCCTTTTCTCCGTAGAAGCTTTACTTTGAAAGATAATCACGATCATTTGAAAGTCAGTGAATTTCATGAAATGCTTTTGGGAGAAACGCACATGTGTTACTCTGAAATGAGAAGCGTCTGTTTGGGATATGTCAAAGTATGGTTAAAAGTGAGAACAGTGTTCCTTTTCTCCGTAGAAGCTTTACTTTGAAAGATAATCACGATCATTTGAAAGTCAGTGAATTTCATGAAATGCTTTTGTGAGAAACGCACATGTGTTACTCTGAAATGAGAAGCGTCTGTTTGGGATATGTCAAAGTATGGTTAAAAGTGAGAACAGTGTTCCTTTTCTCCGTAGAAGCTTTACTTTGAAAGATAATCACGATCATTTGAAAGTCAGTGAATTTCATGAAATGCTTTTGTGAGAAACGCACATGTGTTACTCTGAAATGAGAAGCGTCTGTTTGGGATATGTCAAAGTATGGTTAAAAGTGAGAACAGTGTTCCTTTTCTCCGTAGAAGCTTTACTTTGAAAGATAATCACGATCATTTGAAAGTCAGTGAATTTCATGAAATGCTTTTGTGAGAAACGCACATGTGTTACTCTGAAATGAGAAGCGTCTGTTTGGGATATGTCAAAGTATGGTTAAAAGTGAGAACAGTGTTCCTTTTCTCCGTAGAAGCTTTACTTTGAAAGATAATCACGATCATTTGAAAGTCAGTGAATTTCATGAAATGCTTTTGGGAGAAACGCACATGTGTTACTCTGAAATGAGAAGCGTCTGTTTGGGATATGTCAAAGTATGGTTAAAAGTGAGAACAGTGTTCCTTTTCTCCGTAGAAGCTTTACTTTGAAAGATAATCACGATCATTTGAAAGTCAGTGAATTTCATGAAATGCTTTTGGGAGAAACGCACATGTGTTACTCTGAAATGAGAAGCGTCTGTTTGGGATATGTCAAAGTATGGTTAAAAGTGAGAACAGTGTTCCTTTTCTCCGTAGAAGCTTTACTTTGAAAGATAATCACGATCATTTGAAAGTCAGTGAATTTCATGAAATGCTTTTGTGAGAAACGCACATGTGTTACTCTGAAATGAGAAGCGTCTGTTTGGGATATGTCAAAGTATGGTTAAAAGTGAGAACAGTGTTCCTTTTCTCCGTAGAAGCTTTACTTTGAAAGATAATCACGATCATTTGAAAGTCAGTGAATTTCATGAAATGCTTTTGGGAGAAACGCACATGTGTTACTCTGAAATGAGAAGCGTCTGTTTGGGATATGTCAAAGTATGGTTAAAAGTGAGAACAGTGTTCCTTTTCTCCGTAGAAGCTTTACTTTGAAAGATAATCACGATCATTTGAAAGTCAGTGAATTTCATGAAATGCTTTTGTGAGAAACGCACATGTGTTACTCTGAAATGAGAAGCGTCTGTTTGGGATATGTCAAAGTATGGTTAAAAGTGAGAACAGTGTTCCTTTTCTCCGTAGAAGCTTTACTTTGAAAGATAATCACGATCATTTGAAAGTCAGTGAATTTCATGAAATGCTTTTGTGAGAAACGCACATGTGTTACTCTGAAATGAGAAGCGTCTGTTTGGGATATGTCAAAGTATGGTTAAAAGTGAGAACAGTGTTCCTTTTCTCCGTAGAAGCTTTACTTTGAAAGATAATCACGATCATTTGAAAGTCAGTGAATTTCATGAAATGCTTTTGTGAGAAACGCACATGTGTTACTCTGAAATGAGAAGCGTCTGTTTGGGATATGTCAAAGTATGGTTAAAAGTGAGAACAGTGTTCCTTTTCTCCGTAGAAGCTTTACTTTGAAAGATAATCACGATCATTTGAAAGTCAGTGAATTTCATGAAATGCTTTTGTGAGAAACGCACATGTGTTACTCTGAAATGAGAAGCGTCTGTTTGGGATATGTCAAAGTATGGTTAAAAGTGAGAACAGTGTTCCTTTTCTCCGTAGAAGCTTTACTTTGAAAGATAATCACGATCATTTGAAAGTCAGTGAATTTCATGAAATGCTTTTGTGAGAAACGCACATGTGTTACTCTGAAATGAGAAGCGTCTGTTTGGGATATGTCAAAGTATGGTTAAAAGTGAGAACAGTGTTCCTTTTCTCCGTAGAAGCTTTACTTTGAAAGATAATCACGATCATTTGAAAGTCAGTGAATTTCATGAAATGCTTTTGTGAGAAACGCACATGTGTTACTCTGAAATGAGAAGCGTCTGTTTGGGATATGTCAAAGTATGGTTAAAAGTGAGAACAGTGTTCCTTTTCTCCGTAGAAGCTTTACTTTGAAAGATAATCACGATCATTTGAAAGTCAGTGAATTTCATGAAATGCTTTTGTGAGAAACGCACATGTGTTACTCTGAAATGAGAAGCGTCTGTTTGGGATATGTCAAAGTATGGTTAAAAGTGAGAACAGTGTTCCTTTTCTCCGTAGAAGCTTTACTTTGAAAGATAATCACGATCATTTGAAAGTCAGTGAATTTCATGAAATGCTTTTGTGAGAAACGCACATGTGTTACTCTGAAATGAGAAGCGTCTGTTTGGGATATGTCAAAGTATGGTTAAAAGTGAGAACAGTGTTCCTTTTCTCCGTAGAAGCTTTACTTTGAAAGATAATCACGATCATTTGAAAGTCAGTGAATTTCATGAAATGCTTTTGTGAGAAACGCACATGTGTTACTCTGAAATGAGAAGCGTCTGTTTGGGATATGTCAAAGTATGGTTAAAAGTGAGAACAGTGTTCCTTTTCTCCGTAGAAGCTTTACTTTGAAAGATAATCACGATCATTTGAAAGTCAGTGAATTTCATGAAATGCTTTTGTGAGAAACGCACATGTGTTACTCTGAAATGAGAAGCGTCTGTTTGGGATATGTCAAAGTATGGTTAAAAGTGAGAACAGTGTTCCTTTTCTCCGTAGAAGCTTTACTTTGAAAGATAATCACGATCATTTGAAAGTCAGTGAATTTCATGAAATGCTTTTGTGAGAAACGCACATGTGTTACTCTGAAATGAGAAGCGTCTGTTTGGGATATGTCAAAGTATGGTTAAAAGTGAGAACAGTGTTCCTTTTCTCCGTAGAAGCTTTACTTTGAAAGATAATCACGATCATTTGAAAGTCAGTGAATTTCATGAAATGCTTTTGGGAGAAACGCACATGTGTTACTCTGAAATGAGAAGCGTCTGTTTGGGATATGTCAAAGTATGGTTAAAAGTGAGAACAGTGTTCCTTTTCTCCGTAGAAGCTTTACTTTGAAAGATAATCACGATCATTTGAAAGTCAGTGAATTTCATGAAATGCTTTTGTGAGAAACGCACATGTGTTACTCTGAAATGAGAAGCGTCTGTTTGGGATATGTCAAAGTATGGTTAAAAGTGAGAACAGTGTTCCTTTTCTCCGTAGAAGCTTTACTTTGAAAGATAATCACGATCATTTGAAAGTCAGTGAATTTCATGAAATGCTTTTGTGAGAAACGCACATGTGTTACTCTGAAATGAGAAGCGTCTGTTTGGGATATGTCAAAGTATGGTTAAAAGTGAGAACAGTGTTCCTTTTCTCCGTAGAAGCTTTACTTTGAAAGATAATCACGATCATTTGAAAGTCAGTGAATTTCATGAAATGCTTTTGTGAGAAACGCACATGTGTTACTCTGAAATGAGAAGCGTCTGTTTGGGATATGTCAAAGTATGGTTAAAAGTGAGAACAGTGTTCCTTTTCTCCGTAGAAGCTTTACTTTGAAAGATAATCACGATCATTTGAAAGTCAGTGAATTTCATGAAATGCTTTTGTGAGAAACGCACATGTGTTACTCTGAAATGAGAAGCGTCTGTTTGGGATATGTCAAAGTATGGTTAAAAGTGAGAACAGTGTTCCTTTTCTCCGTAGAAGCTTTACTTTGAAAGATAATCACGATCATTTGAAAGTCAGTGAATTTCATGAAATGCTTTTGGGAGAAACGCACATGTGTTACTCTGAAATGAGAAGCGTCTGTTTGGGATATGTCAAAGTATGGTTAAAAGTGAGAACAGTGTTCCTTTTCTCCGTAGAAGCTTTACTTTGAAAGATAATCACGATCATTTGAAAGTCAGTGAATTTCATGAAATGCTTTTGTGAGAAACGCACATGTGTTACTCTGAAATGAGAAGCGTCTGTTTGGGATATGTCAAAGTATGGTTAAAAGTGAGAACAGTGTTCCTTTTCTCCGTAGAAGCTTTACTTTGAAAGATAATCACGATCATTTGAAAGTCAGTGAATTTCATGAAATGCTTTTGTGAGAAACGCACATGTGTTACTCTGAAATGAGAAGCGTCTGTTTGGGATATGTCAAAGTATGGTTAAAAGTGAGAACAGTGTTCCTTTTCTCCGTAGAAGCTTTACTTTGAAAGATAATCACGATCATTTGAAAGTCAGTGAATTTCATGAAATGCTTTTGTGAGAAACGCACATGTGTTACTCTGAAATGAGAAGCGTCTGTTTGGGATATGTCAAAGTATGGTTAAAAGTGAGAACAGTGTTCCTTTTCTCCGTAGAAGCTTTACTTTGAAAGATAATCACGATCATTTGAAAGTCAGTGAATTTCATGAAATGCTTTTGTGAGAAACGCACATGTGTTACTCTGAAATGAGAAGCGTCTGTTTGGGATATGTCAAAGTATGGTTAAAAGTGAGAACAGTGTTCCTTTTCTCCGTAGAAGCTTTACTTTGAAAGATAATCACGATCATTTGAAAGTCAGTGAATTTCATGAAATGCTTTTGTGAGAAACGCACATGTGTTACTCTGAAATGAGAAGCGTCTGTTTGGGATATGTCAAAGTATGGTTAAAAGTGAGAACAGTGTTCCTTTTCTCCGTAGAAGCTTTACTTTGAAAGATAATCACGATCATTTGAAAGTCAGTGAATTTCATGAAATGCTTTTGGGAGAAACGCACATGTGTTACTCTGAAATGAGAAGCGTCTGTTTGGGATATGTCAAAGTATGGTTAAAAGTGAGAACAGTGTTCCTTTTCTCCGTAGAAGCTTTACTTTGAAAGATAATCACGATCATTTGAAAGTCAGTGAATTTCATGAAATGCTTTTGTGAGAAACGCACATGTGTTACTCTGAAATGAGAAGCGTCTGTTTGGGATATGTCAAAGTATGGTTAAAAGTGAGAACAGTGTTCCTTTTCTCCGTAGAAGCTTTACTTTGAAAGATAATCACGATCATTTGAAAGTCAGTGAATTTCATGAAATGCTTTTGTGAGAAACGCACATGTGTTACTCTGAAATGAGAAGCGTCTGTTTGGGATATGTCAAAGTATGGTTAAAAGTGAGAACAGTGTTCCTTTTCTCCGTAGAAGCTTTACTTTGAAAGATAATCACGATCATTTGAAAGTCAGTGAATTTCATGAAATGCTTTTGTGAGAAACGCACATGTGTTACTCTGAAATGAGAAGCGTCTGTTTGGGATATGTCAAAGTATGGTTAAAAGTGAGAACAGTGTTCCTTTTCTCCGTAGAAGCTTTACTTTGAAAGATAATCACGATCATTTGAAAGTCAGTGAATTTCATGAAATGCTTTTGTGAGAAACGCACATGTGTTACTCTGAAATGAGAAGCGTCTGTTTGGGATATGTCAAAGTATGGTTAAAAGTGAGAACAGTGTTCCTTTTCTCCGTAGAAGCTTTACTTTGAAAGATAATCACGATCATTTGAAAGTCAGTGAATTTCATGAAATGCTTTTGTGAGAAACGCACATGTGTTACTCTGAAATGAGAAGCGTCTGTTTGGGATATGTCAAAGTATGGTTAAAAGTGAGAACAGTGTTCCTTTTCTCCGTAGAAGCTTTACTTTGAAAGATAATCACGATCATTTGAAAGTCAGTGAATTTCATGAAATGCTTTTGTGAGAAACGCACATGTGTTACTCTGAAATGAGAAGCGTCTGTTTGGGATATGTCAAAGTATGGTTAAAAGTGAGAACAGTGTTCCTTTTCTCCGTAGAAGCTTTACTTTGAAAGATAATCACGATCATTTGAAAGTCAGTGAATTTCATGAAATGCTTTTGTGAGAAACGCACATGTGTTACTCTGAAATGAGAAGCGTCTGTTTGGGATATGTCAAAGTATGGTTAAAAGTGAGAACAGTGTTCCTTTTCTCCGTAGAAGCTTTACTTTGAAAGATAATCACGATCATTTGAAAGTCAGTGAATTTCATGAAATGCTTTTGTGAGAAACGCACATGTGTTACTCTGAAATGAGAAGCGTCTGTTTGGGATATGTCAAAGTATGGTTAAAAGTGAGAACAGTGTTCCTTTTCTCCGTAGAAGCTTTACTTTGAAAGATAATCACGATCATTTGAAAGTCAGTGAATTTCATGAAATGCTTTTGTGAGAAACGCACATGTGTTACTCTGAAATGAGAAGCGTCTGTTTGGGATATGTCAAAGTATGGTTAAAAGTGAGAACAGTGTTCCTTTTCTCCGTAGAAGCTTTACTTTGAAAGATAATCACGATCATTTGAAAGTCAGTGAATTTCATGAAATGCTTTTGTGAGAAACGCACATGTGTTACTCTGAAATGAGAAGCGTCTGTTTGGGATATGTCAAAGTATGGTTAAAAGTGAGAACAGTGTTCCTTTTCTCCGTAGAAGCTTTACTTTGAAAGATAATCACGATCATTTGAAAGTCAGTGAATTTCATGAAATGCTTTTGTGAGAAACGCACATGTGTTACTCTGAAATGAGAAGCGTCTGTTTGGGATATGTCAAAGTATGGTTAAAAGTGAGAACAGTGTTCCTTTTCTCCGTAGAAGCTTTACTTTGAAAGATAATCACGATCATTTGAAAGTCAGTGAATTTCATGAAATGCTTTTGTGAGAAACGCACATGTGTTACTCTGAAATGAGAAGCGTCTGTTTGGGATATGTCAAAGTATGGTTAAAAGTGAGAACAGTGTTCCTTTTCTCCGTAGAAGCTTTACTTTGAAAGATAATCACGATCATTTGAAAGTCAGTGAATTTCATGAAATGCTTTTGTGAGAAACGCACATGTGTTACTCTGAAATGAGAAGCGTCTGTTTGGGATATGTCAAAGTATGGTTAAAAGTGAGAACAGTGTTCCTTTTCTCCGTAGAAGCTTTACTTTGAAAGATAATCACGATCATTTGAAAGTCAGTGAATTTCATGAAATGCTTTTGTGAGAAACGCACATGTGTTACTCTGAAATGAGAAGCGTCTGTTTGGGATATGTCAAAGTATGGTTAAAAGTGAGAACAGTGTTCCTTTTCTCCGTAGAAGCTTTACTTTGAAAGATAATCACGATCATTTGAAAGTCAGTGAATTTCATGAAATGCTTTTGTGAGAAACGCACATGTGTTACTCTGAAATGAGAAGCGTCTGTTTGGGATATGTCAAAGTATGGTTAAAAGTGAGAACAGTGTTCCTTTTCTCCGTAGAAGCTTTACTTTGAAAGATAATCACGATCATTTGAAAGTCAGTGAATTTCATGAAATGCTTTTGGTGAGAAACGCACATGTGTTACTCTGAAATGAGAAGCGTCTGTTTGGGATATGTCAAAGTATGGTTAAAAGTGAGAACAGTGTTCCTTTTCTCCGTAGAAGCTTTACTTTGAAAGATAATCACGATCATTTGAAAGTCAGTGAATTTCATGAAATGCTTTTGTGAGAAACGCACATGTGTTACTCTGAAATGAGAAGCGTCTGTTTGGGATATGTCAAAGTATGGTTAAAAGTGAGAACAGTGTTCCTTTTCTCCGTAGAAGCTTTACTTTGAAAGATAATCACGATCATTTGAAAGTCAGTGAATTTCATGAAATGCTTTTGTGAGAAACGCACATGTGTTACTCTGAAATGAGAAGCGTCTGTTTGGGATATGTCAAAGTATGGTTAAAAGTGAGAACAGTGTTCCTTTTCTCCGTAGAAGCTTTACTTTGAAAGATAATCACGATCATTTGAAAGTCAGTGAATTTCATGAAATGCTTTTGTGAGAAACGCACATGTGTTACTCTGAAATGAGAAGCGTCTGTTTGGGATATGTCAAAGTATGGTTAAAAGTGAGAACAGTGTTCCTTTTCTCCGTAGAAGCTTTACTTTGAAAGATAATCACGATCATTTGAAAGTCAGTGAATTTCATGAAATGCTTTTGTGAGAAACGCACATGTGTTACTCTGAAATGAGAAGCGTCTGTTTGGGATATGTCAAAGTATGGTTAAAAGTGAGAACAGTGTTCCTTTTCTCCGTAGAAGCTTTACTTTGAAAGATAATCACGATCATTTGAAAGTCAGTGAATTTCATGAAATGCTTTTGGGAGAAACGCACATGTGTTACTCTGAAATGAGAAGCGTCTGTTTGGGATATGTCAAAGTATGGTTAAAAGTGAGAACAGTGTTCCTTTTCTCCGTAGAAGCTTTACTTTGAAAGATAATCACGATCATTTGAAAGTCAGTGAATTTCATGAAATGCTTTTGGGAGAAACGCACATGTGTTACTCTGAAATGAGAAGCGTCTGTTTGGGATATGTCAAAGTATGGTTAAAAGTGAGAACAGTGTTCCTTTTCTCCGTAGAAGCTTTACTTTGAAAGATAATCACGATCATTTGAAAGTCAGTGAATTTCATGAAATGCTTTTGTGAGAAACGCACATGTGTTACTCTGAAATGAGAAGCGTCTGTTTGGGATATGTCAAAGTATGGTTAAAAGTGAGAACAGTGTTCCTTTTCTCCGTAGAAGCTTTACTTTGAAAGATAATCACGATCATTTGAAAGTCAGTGAATTTCATGAAATGCTTTTGTGAGAAACGCACATGTGTTACTCTGAAATGAGAAGCGTCTGTTTGGGATATGTCAAAGTATGGTTAAAAGTGAGAACAGTGTTCCTTTTCTCCGTAGAAGCTTTACTTTGAAAGATAATCACGATCATTTGAAAGTCAGTGAATTTCATGAAATGCTTTTGTGAGAAACGCACATGTGTTACTCTGAAATGAGAAGCGTCTGTTTGGGATATGTCAAAGTATGGTTAAAAGTGAGAACAGTGTTCCTTTTCTCCGTAGAAGCTTTACTTTGAAAGATAATCACGATCATTTGAAAGTCAGTGAATTTCATGAAATGCTTTTGTGAGAAACGCACATGTGTTACTCTGAAATGAGAAGCGTCTGTTTGGGATATGTCAAAGTATGGTTAAAAGTGAGAACAGTGTTCCTTTTCTCCGTAGAAGCTTTACTTTGAAAGATAATCACGATCATTTGAAAGTCAGTGAATTTCATGAAATGCTTTTGTGAGAAACGCACATGTGTTACTCTGAAATGAGAAGCGTCTGTTTGGGATATGTCAAAGTATGGTTAAAAGTGAGAACAGTGTTCCTTTTCTCCGTAGAAGCTTTACTTTGAAAGATAATCACGATCATTTGAAAGTCAGTGAATTTCATGAAATGCTTTTGTGAGAAACGCACATGTGTTACTCTGAAATGAGAAGCGTCTGTTTGGGATATGTCAAAGTATGGTTAAAAGTGAGAACAGTGTTCCTTTTCTCCGTAGAAGCTTTACTTTGAAAGATAATCACGATCATTTGAAAGTCAGTGAATTTCATGAAATGCTTTTGTGAGAAACGCACATGTGTTACTCTGAAATGAGAAGCGTCTGTTTGGGATATGTCAAAGTATGGTTAAAAGTGAGAACAGTGTTCCTTTTCTCCGTAGAAGCTTTACTTTGAAAGATAATCACGATCATTTGAAAGTCAGTGAATTTCATGAAATGCTTTTGTGAGAAACGCACATGTGTTACTCTGAAATGAGAAGCGTCTGTTTGGGATATGTCAAAGTATGGTTAAAAGTGAGAACAGTGTTCCTTTTCTCCGTAGAAGCTTTACTTTGAAAGATAATCACGATCATTTGAAAGTCAGTGAATTTCATGAAATGCTTTTGTGAGAAACGCACATGTGTTACTCTGAAATGAGAAGCGTCTGTTTGGGATATGTCAAAGTATGGTTAAAAGTGAGAACAGTGTTCCTTTTCTCCGTAGAAGCTTTACTTTGAAAGATAATCACGATCATTTGAAAGTCAGTGAATTTCATGAAATGCTTTTGGGAGAAACGCACATGTGTTACTCTGAAATGAGAAGCGTCTGTTTGGGATATGTCAAAGTATGGTTAAAAGTGAGAACAGTGTTCCTTTTCTCCGTAGAAGCTTTACTTTGAAAGATAATCACGATCATTTGAAAGTCAGTGAATTTCATGAAATGCTTTTGTGAGAAACGCACATGTGTTACTCTGAAATGAGAAGCGTCTGTTTGGGATATGTCAAAGTATGGTTAAAAGTGAGAACAGTGTTCCTTTTCTCCGTAGAAGCTTTACTTTGAAAGATAATCACGATCATTTGAAAGTCAGTGAATTTCATGAAATGCTTTTGTGAGAAACGCACATGTGTTACTCTGAAATGAGAAGCGTCTGTTTGGGATATGTCAAAGTATGGTTAAAAGTGAGAACAGTGTTCCTTTTCTCCGTAGAAGCTTTACTTTGAAAGATAATCACGATCATTTGAAAGTCAGTGAATTTCATGAAATGCTTTTGTGAGAAACGCACATGTGTTACTCTGAAATGAGAAGCGTCTGTTTGGGATATGTCAAAGTATGGTTAAAAGTGAGAACAGTGTTCCTTTTCTCCGTAGAAGCTTTACTTTGAAAGATAATCACGATCATTTGAAAGTCAGTGAATTTCATGAAATGCTTTTGTGAGAAACGCACATGTGTTACTCTGAAATGAGAAGCGTCTGTTTGGGATATGTCAAAGTATGGTTAAAAGTGAGAACAGTGTTCCTTTTCTCCGTAGAAGCTTTACTTTGAAAGATAATCACGATCATTTGAAAGTCAGTGAATTTCATGAAATGCTTTTGGGAGAAACGCACATGTGTTACTCTGAAATGAGAAGCGTCTGTTTGGGATATGTCAAAGTATGGTTAAAAGTGAGAACAGTGTTCCTTTTCTCCGTAGAAGCTTTACTTTGAAAGATAATCACGATCATTTGAAAGTCAGTGAATTTCATGAAATGCTTTTGTGAGAAACGCACATGTGTTACTCTGAAATGAGAAGCGTCTGTTTGGGATATGTCAAAGTATGGTTAAAAGTGAGAACAGTGTTCCTTTTCTCCGTAGAAGCTTTACTTTGAAAGATAATCACGATCATTTGAAAGTCAGTGAATTTCATGAAATGCTTTTGTGAGAAACGCACATGTGTTACTCTGAAATGAGAAGCGTCTGTTTGGGATATGTCAAAGTATGGTTAAAAGTGAGAACAGTGTTCCTTTTCTCCGTAGAAGCTTTACTTTGAAAGATAATCACGATCATTTGAAAGTCAGTGAATTTCATGAAATGCTTTTGTGAGAAACGCACATGTGTTACTCTGAAATGAGAAGCGTCTGTTTGGGATATGTCAAAGTATGGTTAAAAGTGAGAACAGTGTTCCTTTTCTCCGTAGAAGCTTTACTTTGAAAGATAATCACGATCATTTGAAAGTCAGTGAATTTCATGAAATGCTTTTGTGAGAAACGCACATGTGTTACTCTGAAATGAGAAGCGTCTGTTTGGGATATGTCAAAGTATGGTTAAAAGTGAGAACAGTGTTCCTTTTCTCCGTAGAAGCTTTACTTTGAAAGATAATCACGATCATTTGAAAGTCAGTGAATTTCATGAAATGCTTTTGTGAGAAACGCACATGTGTTACTCTGAAATGAGAAGCGTCTGTTTGGGATATGTCAAAGTATGGTTAAAAGTGAGAACAGTGTTCCTTTTCTCCGTAGAAGCTTTACTTTGAAAGATAATCACGATCATTTGAAAGTCAGTGAATTTCATGAAATGCTTTTGTGAGAAACGCACATGTGTTACTCTGAAATGAGAAGCGTCTGTTTGGGATATGTCAAAGTATGGTTAAAAGTGAGAACAGTGTTCCTTTTCTCCGTAGAAGCTTTACTTTGAAAGATAATCACGATCATTTGAAAGTCAGTGAATTTCATGAAATGCTTTTGGGAGAAACGCACATGTGTTACTCTGAAATGAGAAGCGTCTGTTTGGGATATGTCAAAGTATGGTTAAAAGTGAGAACAGTGTTCCTTTTCTCCGTAGAAGCTTTACTTTGAAAGATAATCACGATCATTTGAAAGTCAGTGAATTTCATGAAATGCTTTTGTGAGAAACGCACATGTGTTACTCTGAAATGAGAAGCGTCTGTTTGGGATATGTCAAAGTATGGTTAAAAGTGAGAACAGTGTTCCTTTTCTCCGTAGAAGCTTTACTTTGAAAGATAATCACGATCATTTGAAAGTCAGTGAATTTCATGAAATGCTTTTGTGAGAAACGCACATGTGTTACTCTGAAATGAGAAGCGTCTGTTTGGGATATGTCAAAGTATGGTTAAAAGTGAGAACAGTGTTCCTTTTCTCCGTAGAAGCTTTACTTTGAAAGATAATCACGATCATTTGAAAGTCAGTGAATTTCATGAAATGCTTTTGTGAGAAACGCACATGTGTTACTCTGAAATGAGAAGCGTCTGTTTGGGATATGTCAAAGTATGGTTAAAAGTGAGAACAGTGTTCCTTTTCTCCGTAGAAGCTTTACTTTGAAAGATAATCACGATCATTTGAAAGTCAGTGAATTTCATGAAATGCTTTTGTGAGAAACGCACATGTGTTACTCTGAAATGAGAAGCGTCTGTTTGGGATATGTCAAAGTATGGTTAAAAGTGAGAACAGTGTTCCTTTTCTCCGTAGAAGCTTTACTTTGAAAGATAATCACGATCATTTGAAAGTCAGTGAATTTCATGAAATGCTTTTGGGAGAAACGCACATGTGTTACTCTGAAATGAGAAGCGTCTGTTTGGGATATGTCAAAGTATGGTTAAAAGTGAGAACAGTGTTCCTTTTCTCCGTAGAAGCTTTACTTTGAAAGATAATCACGATCATTTGAAAGTCAGTGAATTTCATGAAATGCTTTTGGGAGAAACGCACATGTGTTACTCTGAAATGAGAAGCGTCTGTTTGGGATATGTCAAAGTATGGTTAAAAGTGAGAACAGTGTTCCTTTTCTCCGTAGAAGCTTTACTTTGAAAGATAATCACGATCATTTGAAAGTCAGTGAATTTCATGAAATGCTTTTGTGAGAAACGCACATGTGTTACTCTGAAATGAGAAGCGTCTGTTTGGGATATGTCAAAGTATGGTTAAAAGTGAGAACAGTGTTCCTTTTCTCCGTAGAAGCTTTACTTTGAAAGATAATCACGATCATTTGAAAGTCAGTGAATTTCATGAAATGCTTTTGTGAGAAACGCACATGTGTTACTCTGAAATGAGAAGCGTCTGTTTGGGATATGTCAAAGTATGGTTAAAAGTGAGAACAGTGTTCCTTTTCTCCGTAGAAGCTTTACTTTGAAAGATAATCACGATCATTTGAAAGTCAGTGAATTTCATGAAATGCTTTTGTGAGAAACGCACATGTGTTACTCTGAAATGAGAAGCGTCTGTTTGGGATATGTCAAAGTATGGTTAAAAGTGAGAACAGTGTTCCTTTTCTCCGTAGAAGCTTTACTTTGAAAGATAATCACGATCATTTGAAAGTCAGTGAATTTCATGAAATGCTTTTGTGAGAAACGCACATGTGTTACTCTGAAATGAGAAGCGTCTGTTTGGGATATGTCAAAGTATGGTTAAAAGTGAGAACAGTGTTCCTTTTCTCCGTAGAAGCTTTACTTTGAAAGATAATCACGATCATTTGAAAGTCAGTGAATTTCATGAAATGCTTTTGGGAGAAACGCACATGTGTTACTCTGAAATGAGAAGCGTCTGTTTGGGATATGTCAAAGTATGGTTAAAAGTGAGAACAGTGTTCCTTTTCTCCGTAGAAGCTTTACTTTGAAAGATAATCACGATCATTTGAAAGTCAGTGAATTTCATGAAATGCTTTTGTGAGAAACGCACATGTGTTACTCTGAAATGAGAAGCGTCTGTTTGGGATATGTCAAAGTATGGTTAAAAGTGAGAACAGTGTTCCTTTTCTCCGTAGAAGCTTTACTTTGAAAGATAATCACGATCATTTGAAAGTCAGTGAATTTCATGAAATGCTTTTGTGAGAAACGCACATGTGTTACTCTGAAATGAGAAGCGTCTGTTTGGGATATGTCAAAGTATGGTTAAAAGTGAGAACAGTGTTCCTTTTCTCCGTAGAAGCTTTACTTTGAAAGATAATCACGATCATTTGAAAGTCAGTGAATTTCATGAAATGCTTTTGGGAGAAACGCACATGTGTTACTCTGAAATGAGAAGCGTCTGTTTGGGATATGTCAAAGTATGGTTAAAAGTGAGAACAGTGTTCCTTTTCTCCGTAGAAGCTTTACTTTGAAAGATAATCACGATCATTTGAAAGTCAGTGAATTTCATGAAATGCTTTTGTGAGAAACGCACATGTGTTACTCTGAAATGAGAAGCGTCTGTTTGGGATATGTCAAAGTATGGTTAAAAGTGAGAACAGTGTTCCTTTTCTCCGTAGAAGCTTTACTTTGAAAGATAATCACGATCATTTGAAAGTCAGTGAATTTCATGAAATGCTTTTGTGAGAAACGCACATGTGTTACTCTGAAATGAGAAGCGTCTGTTTGGGATATGTCAAAGTATGGTTAAAAGTGAGAACAGTGTTCCTTTTCTCCGTAGAAGCTTTACTTTGAAAGATAATCACGATCATTTGAAAGTCAGTGAATTTCATGAAATGCTTTTGGGAGAAACGCACATGTGTTACTCTGAAATGAGAAGCGTCTGTTTGGGATATGTCAAAGTATGGTTAAAAGTGAGAACAGTGTTCCTTTTCTCCGTAGAAGCTTTACTTTGAAAGATAATCACGATCATTTGAAAGTCAGTGAATTTCATGAAATGCTTTTGTGAGAAACGCACATGTGTTACTCTGAAATGAGAAGCGTCTGTTTGGGATATGTCAAAGTATGGTTAAAAGTGAGAACAGTGTTCCTTTTCTCCGTAGAAGCTTTACTTTGAAAGATAATCACGATCATTTGAAAGTCAGTGAATTTCATGAAATGCTTTTGTGAGAAACGCACATGTGTTACTCTGAAATGAGAAGCGTCTGTTTGGGATATGTCAAAGTATGGTTAAAAGTGAGAACAGTGTTCCTTTTCTCCGTAGAAGCTTTACTTTGAAAGATAATCACGATCATTTGAAAGTCAGTGAATTTCATGAAATGCTTTTGTGAGAAACGCACATGTGTTACTCTGAAATGAGAAGCGTCTGTTTGGGATATGTCAAAGTATGGTTAAAAGTGAGAACAGTGTTCCTTTTCTCCGTAGAAGCTTTACTTTGAAAGATAATCACGATCATTTGAAAGTCAGTGAATTTCATGAAATGCTTTTGTGAGAAACGCACATGTGTTACTCTGAAATGAGAAGCGTCTGTTTGGGATATGTCAAAGTATGGTTAAAAGTGAGAACAGTGTTCCTTTTCTCCGTAGAAGCTTTACTTTGAAAGATAATCACGATCATTTGAAAGTCAGTGAATTTCATGAAATGCTTTTGGGAGAAACGCACATGTGTTACTCTGAAATGAGAAGCGTCTGTTTGGGATATGTCAAAGTATGGTTAAAAGTGAGAACAGTGTTCCTTTTCTCCGTAGAAGCTTTACTTTGAAAGATAATCACGATCATTTGAAAGTCAGTGAATTTCATGAAATGCTTTTGTGAGAAACGCACATGTGTTACTCTGAAATGAGAAGCGTCTGTTTGGGATATGTCAAAGTATGGTTAAAAGTGAGAACAGTGTTCCTTTTCTCCGTAGAAGCTTTACTTTGAAAGATAATCACGATCATTTGAAAGTCAGTGAATTTCATGAAATGCTTTTGTGAGAAACGCACATGTGTTACTCTGAAATGAGAAGCGTCTGTTTGGGATATGTCAAAGTATGGTTAAAAGTGAGAACAGTGTTCCTTTTCTCCGTAGAAGCTTTACTTTGAAAGATAATCACGATCATTTGAAAGTCAGTGAATTTCATGAAATGCTTTTGGGAGAAACGCACATGTGTTACTCTGAAATGAGAAGCGTCTGTTTGGGATATGTCAAAGTATGGTTAAAAGTGAGAACAGTGTTCCTTTTCTCCGTAGAAGCTTTACTTTGAAAGATAATCACGATCATTTGAAAGTCAGTGAATTTCATGAAATGCTTTTGTGAGAAACGCACATGTGTTACTCTGAAATGAGAAGCGTCTGTTTGGGATATGTCAAAGTATGGTTAAAAGTGAGAACAGTGTTCCTTTTCTCCGTAGAAGCTTTACTTTGAAAGATAATCACGATCATTTGAAAGTCAGTGAATTTCATGAAATGCTTTTGTGAGAAACGCACATGTGTTACTCTGAAATGAGAAGCGTCTGTTTGGGATATGTCAAAGTATGGTTAAAAGTGAGAACAGTGTTCCTTTTCTCCGTAGAAGCTTTACTTTGAAAGATAATCACGATCATTTGAAAGTCAGTGAATTTCATGAAATGCTTTTGTGGAGAAACGCACATGTGTTACTCTGAAATGAGAAGCGTCTGTTTGGGATATGTCAAAGTATGGTTAAAAGTGAGAACAGTGTTCCTTTTCTCCGTAGAAGCTTTACTTTGAAAGATAATCACGATCATTTGAAAGTCAGTGAATTTCATGAAATGCTTTTGTGAGAAACGCACATGTGTTACTCTGAAATGAGAAGCGTCTGTTTGGGATATGTCAAAGTATGGTTAAAAGTGAGAACAGTGTTCCTTTTCTCCGTAGAAGCTTTACTTTGAAAGATAATCACGATCATTTGAAAGTCAGTGAATTTCATGAAATGCTTTTGTGAGAAACGCACATGTGTTACTCTGAAATGAGAAGCGTCTGTTTGGGATATGTCAAAGTATGGTTAAAAGTGAGAACAGTGTTCCTTTTCTCCGTAGAAGCTTTACTTTGAAAGATAATCACGATCATTTGAAAGTCAGTGAATTTCATGAAATGCTTTTGTGAGAAACGCACATGTGTTACTCTGAAATGAGAAGCGTCTGTTTGGGATATGTCAAAGTATGGTTAAAAGTGAGAACAGTGTTCCTTTTCTCCGTAGAAGCTTTACTTTGAAAGATAATCACGATCATTTGAAAGTCAGTGAATTTCATGAAATGCTTTTGTGAGAAACGCACATGTGTTACTCTGAAATGAGAAGCGTCTGTTTGGGATATGTCAAAGTATGGTTAAAAGTGAGAACAGTGTTCCTTTTCTCCGTAGAAGCTTTACTTTGAAAGATAATCACGATCATTTGAAAGTCAGTGAATTTCATGAAATGCTTTTGTGAGAAACGCACATGTGTTACTCTGAAATGAGAAGCGTCTGTTTGGGATATGTCAAAGTATGGTTAAAAGTGAGAACAGTGTTCCTTTTCTCCGTAGAAGCTTTACTTTGAAAGATAATCACGATCATTTGAAAGTCAGTGAATTTCATGAAATGCTTTTGGGAGAAACGCACATGTGTTACTCTGAAATGAGAAGCGTCTGTTTGGGATATGTCAAAGTATGGTTAAAAGTGAGAACAGTGTTCCTTTTCTCCGTAGAAGCTTTACTTTGAAAGATAATCACGATCATTTGAAAGTCAGTGAATTTCATGAAATGCTTTTGTGAGAAACGCACATGTGTTACTCTGAAATGAGAAGCGTCTGTTTGGGATATGTCAAAGTATGGTTAAAAGTGAGAACAGTGTTCCTTTTCTCCGTAGAAGCTTTACTTTGAAAGATAATCACGATCATTTGAAAGTCAGTGAATTTCATGAAATGCTTTTGTGAGAAACGCACATGTGTTACTCTGAAATGAGAAGCGTCTGTTTGGGATATGTCAAAGTATGGTTAAAAGTGAGAACAGTGTTCCTTTTCTCCGTAGAAGCTTTACTTTGAAAGATAATCACGATCATTTGAAAGTCAGTGAATTTCATGAAATGCTTTTGTGAGAAACGCACATGTGTTACTCTGAAATGAGAAGCGTCTGTTTGGGATATGTCAAAGTATGGTTAAAAGTGAGAACAGTGTTCCTTTTCTCCGTAGAAGCTTTACTTTGAAAGATAATCACGATCATTTGAAAGTCAGTGAATTTCATGAAATGCTTTTGGGAGAAACGCACATGTGTTACTCTGAAATGAGAAGCGTCTGTTTGGGATATGTCAAAGTATGGTTAAAAGTGAGAACAGTGTTCCTTTTCTCCGTAGAAGCTTTACTTTGAAAGATAATCACGATCATTTGAAAGTCAGTGAATTTCATGAAATGCTTTTGTGAGAAACGCACATGTGTTACTCTGAAATGAGAAGCGTCTGTTTGGGATATGTCAAAGTATGGTTAAAAGTGAGAACAGTGTTCCTTTTCTCCGTAGAAGCTTTACTTTGAAAGATAATCACGATCATTTGAAAGTCAGTGAATTTCATGAAATGCTTTTGTGAGAAACGCACATGTGTTACTCTGAAATGAGAAGCGTCTGTTTGGGATATGTCAAAGTATGGTTAAAAGTGAGAACAGTGTTCCTTTTCTCCGTAGAAGCTTTACTTTGAAAGATAATCACGATCATTTGAAAGTCAGTGAATTTCATGAAATGCTTTTGG
>CADCXT010001826.1:0-184024 GCA_902806775.1 Microtus agrestis | reverse complement strand
AAAGGAGCATTGTGATGCTGATAATAGAGCATTGTGAGCTGACAATAAATGTGAGACCCGTGATGACACAATGGGCTCTGATTATACAATGGAGCAATTGTGACGACACAATGGAAGACTCCTGATGTCACAATGTGATACACAACGGAGCCTGTATTTAAAACAATGGAGCACTGTGATGACACAATCGAGCACTATGATGACAAAAGGGAGCATTTGTGGATGCCAAAATAGAGCATAGGATGACAAATGAGATGTGTGATGGCCACAATGGGCTCCGTGATTATACAATGGAGCACTGTAGATGGATACAATGGAGGAATTATGATGTCAGCAACGTGATGACAACGGAGCTCTCGTGGATGAAAACAATGGAGCACCGTGATGACAGGCCAACTGCACCGTGATGTCAAAGAAAATGTTACACTCGCATGACACAATGGAGCACTATGATGAGACAATGGATCACTGCAGATGACAAATGAAGCGATCATAATATGAGCAATGGATCGTGATGACATAATCGATAATGTGATGACACAATTGAGCAACTGTAATGTTACAATGGAGCACCGTGATGACAGAAATGGAGCACTTTAATGTGAGAAATTGATCCTGGTGATGACAAAATGGAGCTCTGGTGATGTCACAATGGAGCATTGTGTTGACAAAGCGGACTTCTGTGATGACAAAATGACACTGTGATGACATATTGGAGCAATTTTCGTGATGACAAATGGATGTCGTGATGATACAATGGATCACTGTGGGATGACTTACTAGAGCACCGTGATAACAAATGGCATTGGTGGATGATGAAATAGACCACCGTGATGACAGAATGGAGCACTAAGATGAGACAAATGGAGCATCAGGATGACACAATGGGAAGTGTCTATGGATGAAAGCACAAGGGATAATTTTTAATGAAGGTAATACCGATCACCGTGATGATAGCAGTGGTTAACGTGTGACGACACAATGGGAGCAATTGTAACGTCACAATGGTTAATCGTGATGATAGAATGGAGTACTTCTTAATGAAATTGATCCTGATGACAAAAATGGAATTCTGTGACGTCGCTGCGCGAGCATCAGGATGACAAAACCTGACCCTGCGGATGACAAAAATGGAGCAACGGATGACAAATGGATCATTGTGATCACACAGTGAACACCAGATGACACAATCAGAGCACTGTGATAACAATGGAGCACTCATGACGATACAGTGGAGTACCGTGATAACAAATGGTGCACTGTGATGACACAATGGAGCACCCGTGATGACACAATGAGCAATCGTGATGACACAATGGATCACCGGGTGATGATACAATTGAGCCCCCAGATGACAATGTATCACTGTGATGAGCAATGTATATCAGGGTGACAAAATGGCTAAATTAGATGACACAATGGAGCACTATGTTGAGAGATAACGGATCAATGTGATGACACAACGGAACTTCAAAGGTCAGCAAATGGCTAAAATGTCATGATAAAAAGGAGCTCTGTGGGATGACAAATGGAGCACCAGATGACACAATGGAGCAACTGACTGCTAATGAGGTGCATTGTGATGTATTAAATGAGCATTGTGATGATGAGTGAGGCGACTGTGATGACACAGTGGAACACTCTGTGATGACAAATGGACCTCTGATGACACAATTGAGCACTGTGATGACACAATGGAGCAAATGGGATGACACAATTGGAGCAATTCTGAGATTATATATAAATGGGGCCACCGTTATTACACAATGGAGTCATGTGAGACACAATGAGCACTGGTGGATGACACAATGAAGTCCTGTATCGCGCTGTTGATTCCGGGATTACACAAATGTATCAATGTGATGAATAAATGGAGCATTTGAGGTTTAGCTAAGCAATGGAGCAAATGTGATGACACAATGGAGCACTATGATGAGAAAATTGATCACTGTATTGACATGATAGGAGCACAGTGATGACACAATGGAGTACGATGACAATAAATGATAAATGTGATGACACAATGGATCTCTGATTGGCATAATAATAGAGCATCAAATGACATACAATGGATTATTGTGATGACAAACCGAGTGACCGCGCTTGAGGTAACGGCAAATTGCAGATGGACAATAAAAGAAGCACTCTGATGAGACAATGGACTTCGTGATTGGGATACACCGAGCACCCGTATTGACACAAATGGAGCAAACGTGATGACAATGACACCGAGCATAAGATGAAGTAATCATATTACAGAAACGGAGCCATGGATAGATACAATGGAGCACTGTGATGACATGTTCGAAGCTCCGTGATTACACAATGGAGCACCGTAATGACACAATGGATCACCATAATTAAATTGATAATGCGCTTACATAGTGGGCAAAATCGGGGATGTGATATAATGAAGCACCTGATGATACAATGAGTTCTGTGATGACAATTGAGCAATTGTGATGACAATAAATGGAGCAAATGGATGAAGGCAATGGAGCAACGGATTATACAATGAGCAATCGTATCACACAATGGAGCTATGGAGGACATAATGGAGCACCTGATGCCACCGACACTGATAACAGGCGCTCTGTAATGACACAATGGAGCACTGTAATGATACAATGGACTCACCGATGGATAATAATGCAAAAGAACGTGATTGATATAATGGGTACTGTGATGATAAGCAAAGGATACCGGTGATTATACAAATGACACTCATGATTACAATGGAGCCTATGCTTGAGGACACAAATATACTTACACCAGCTGAGCACTGTGGGATTAAAGCAAATGGAGCCTGTAATGACAATGGAGCCTCTGTATTAATAATGGAGGACTGTGTGATATCACAATGGAGCAATTGTAAATGTGCCACAATGGAGCAACTATGATGACACAAAAAGAGCACTGTAATATCAAATGAGCAACGGATGACACAATGAGGCAAATGCGACGACACACAAATGGAGAATCGTATTTGAAGGCAAAGTGGGGCTAACGTGATGAGAAAACGGAATATCAGGATGACTTAATTGAGATTTGTGATGACACAATTGTGCACTTGATGACACAATGGAGTCTGTAATGACAAAATGTAGCACTATGATGACAATAAATGGAGCACCAGGATGACACACACAGGTCATTGTGATGACACAGCAAACACTGTCACATACAAATGGAGCACTGTGATAACACAATTGGAGCACCATGATGACATAGTGGAGCACCGTGATAATACAAATGGTGCACTGTGATGACACAACTGAGCACAGTACGACACAATGGAGCACTGTGCTGATACAAATGGATCATTGTGAAGATGCCAATTGAGCACTGTGATGAAACAATGCATCACTGTGATGATATAAATGGAGAACTGCGATGACAAATGTGGTGCAATCGTATTTGACAATGGAGCACTATAATGAGACAATGGATCACTATGATGACATAATGGAGCACGGCATTGACAGTGGAGCACTATGATGCCACAATGGATATATATTTACACAATGGAACACTCTTGATGAGAAATTGATCCTCGTGATGACAAGGAGCACTAAGATGCTCAAGCAATGGAGCACTTTGATGACACAATGTGTAGCTCAGGATGTGTCACAATGGAGCAATGTGACGAGACACAGTAGAGCACTGTGATGACACAAGGGAGCCTCGTGGACATGCTAAATGGAGCACCGTGATACACTTGAGATCTGTGATGACAAAATGGAGCACTATCATGACAGAGTGCAGTACCGTGGATGAGACAATGATAATTTGATAACACAATGTAGCACTGGAGATTATTAAAATAGATCATTGTGTCTTCACAGGAACAAATGGATGACACAATCATGAGCACCGTGATAACAAAAAGGGAGCACTTATGATGACAAAGACACCTCAGATAATACAATGGTCCACCTCTGATGACACAATGGAGCACTCATGATGAGACAAATGGATCACCAGATGACATAATGGAGCAATGGTTAAGTGACACAATGGAGCACTGGTGATGACAATGGATCACCGTGATGACACAAATGTATCACTGTGATGAATAACAATGGAACTGTGGTGACAATGGAGCACCGGGTGATGATACAATGGAGCACTGGGATGACAAATGGAGCACTATGGATGAGAGACAATGGATCAATGTGATGACATAATGGAGCAAGGCAGATGACACAATGGATAACCGTGGATGCTCACAATGGAGCACCCTGATGACACAATGGAGCACTTTTGATGAGAAATTGGTCCCGTCATGACACAATGGAGCACTGTGATGTCACAATGGAGCACTATAATGACACAATGGAGCTCTGTAAAGTTGTCACAATATAAATGCTTATGACAAAACTGTGCCTAGTGATGATAAATGGAGCACTGTGGATGACACAATGGAGCACTGGACACAATGAGCACTGTGGATGCCATAATGAGGAATTGTGATGGCAAATGGTTATCAGATGACATAGTGAAGAATTTGTGATGACAAGCAGTGGAGCACTGTGATGACTAAATGGACCTCTGTGATGACAATACAATGGAGCACTCGTTGAGAAATTGAACCCTGAAGACAAATGGAGCACTGTGGATGTCACAATAGAGCACTGTGATGACACAAATGTAGCTTCCGGATGTCACAATGGAAGCAAATGTGATGACAATGTATCTCGTGATGAACAATGAACATTGTGGTGATACAATGGAGCACCGTGGATAATGCATACACACCACCTGATGACACAACGGGAGCACTCATGATGAGACAAATGGATCACCAGATGACATAATGGAGCATACATACAATGGATACACCGTGGATGAGAATGGATCACCGTGAAGGACAATGCATCACTGTGATTGTGAACAAATGGAAGACATCGTGGCATGCCGAATGAGCACTGTGGATGACACAAATGGAGCACTTGCGATGAGAAATGATCACTGTGATGACATAAATGGATAATGGTGATGACACAATGGAGAACTGGGATGGTCACAATGGAGCACTGTGATGTCACAATGGAGCACTCTTTGATGAGAAATTGATCCCGTGAGACACAATGATACCGTGGATGTCACAATGGGAGCACTGTAATGACATACTGGAGCCTGTGTTGTCACAATGGAGCAATGCCGCGACAAACGGTGCTCAGTGATGACAAAAATGGAGCAATTGCATGACACAATGGAGCATCGATCCACAATGAGCAATTGCAGCCATAATGAGGTACTGTGACAGTAAATGGAGTAATGCATGATAGTGAAGCACTGCGGATGATACAGTGTAAGAGCACCTCCGTGGATGACCAGTGGACTCCCGTGATGCATGGCTAACTGAGCACCTCGGATGACAATGGATAAATGTGATGATAAAATGGAGCACCAGGATTATACAATGGAAGCACTGTTATTACACAATGGAGCTATGTGAGGACAATAATGAGCAATTGTGGATGACAGCTAACGAAGCTCCAGGATTACACACAATTAACACTCTGTAAATTACCATTAAATGGATCACCGGATGCTGCAAATTGAGCAACTGTTTGATAGTCTTGCACCCGACGATACAACGAGCATACTGATGAGAGGAATGGAGTTCCTGTGACTTACACAAAATCGAGCAATCGTGATGACAATGGAGCAAATGGAACACCAATGAGCACCGTATTATACAATGGAGCACTGTGATTAAAAATGCAAATGGCGTGGAGGACATTAATGAGAACTCAGATGTCACACTGGAGCACTGTGATGAACAGTGGCGCCTTAGTACACAATATACCGTAATGACACAATGGATCACCGTGATGAATGGTTGTCGCACTGTGATGACATAATGGTACCGTGATGACACAAAGGAGCACCGGATTACATAAATGGAGTACCGATTACAAAATGGAGCTATATGGAGGACACAATGGAGCACTCCGATCACATTGCTTAACGTAGGACTAACAATGAGCCCTGTAATGACAATGTTTTATTCTGTATCATCAGGGGCTACAATGGAGGACCGTGACATCACAATGGATATAATGCCACAATGATAAATTATGTTGATACAACAGAGCACTGATAATGCTGAAATGGAGCACTTGATGACAATGAGGGCAAATGGATGACACAACAGAAATTGGGTGATGACAAAATGAAGCACGGTGGGATGAGATAAATGGAATACTGATTAATGAACAATATAGAGCCTTTGTGATGACAAAATGGAGCAATTGTGATGAAACAATGGAGAACTGAATGAGCAAATGGACTACTCATCATGGCACAGCATAGCACTGTGATTATAAAAATGGAGCACTCGCATGTATACAATGTACAATTGAAGATGACAAGCAATAGATCATAAAGTGATGATGATATGGAACACTCGCAGGATGCCGACAGTGGAATGGATATCACAATGGAGTTAATCAAGATTGGCACAGGAGCACCGTTATCCCACAATGGCGATCGCAGATGACAATAACTATACGCAGTGATGATTAATAACCGAGACCGCGTTTGACACAATGCATCAGACGACGCAACTGAGTTAATCAAAGTATAACATACTGGTGCACCGACGACAAAACGGAGAAGGTCCGACGACAAACAGATACCGTGATGACAAAATGGAGCAATGTGGATGCAGCGTTGAGCCGTGTGATGCCACGAATGATGACTGTGGATGAAAATTGAAGCATCAGGATGACAACACAATAGATCACCAAAGCACACAATTTGGAGCACTTTATTTATTACCTATGGAGCAATTGAGATGAAAAACAATGGAGCTCTGGTGATGACACAAATGGATCTCTCTGATTTACAATGGAGATCAGGTGTCGGTTATTGTCGCATAATTGCACAGACAAAACTGAGCACTGGCGTTGAGGTGCATAGTGCACTGTGATGACACAAAAAAGCAAATTACGAGACAAATGGACCTCTCTATTACAATAATCAGAGCACTGTGATAACAGCACTGAGATCTGTGATGACAAATGGAGCACTAACATGACAGAGTGTAATTGCATGACACAATGGAGGCCTCCGTGATGACACAGTGAGCAATGTGATGAATACAGATCAGCCAGATCAGACTGTGGAACACCGTGATGACAATGGAGAACCGTGATAACAAATGGGAGCGCACTGATAACACAAATGGGTGTACTGTGACATACAACGATACTGTGACACAATGGACAGGAGACAATAATGATCACTCGTGATGATACAATGTGATAACTGTGGATGATACAAATGGAGGACCCAATATCAAAGCAAAGGGCAAATTCGTGGATGACACAAATGGAGCCATGTGAGGACAAATAGGTATGCACCGTACGCCACATGGAGCACTGCATGATACAACGGATACTCCATGATATCGCACAATGGGAGCATCAAAGGTTTGGAGCACAGTGATGACACAATGGAGCACTGTGGATTAGAAAATGGACTTAATTAGTTGACAATGGAGCACGGTAATGACACTCCATAAGGTACTAGGATGACAACAACATATCGTGATATATAATGAAGCACTGTATTTATTTATTATGATTTTCAGCTTCAATGAGATTTGAGATGACAATGGGACACTGACATACAACATACTATTACAGACAAATGGAGAATTTGAGGACACAATGGAGCTCTGTGATGACACAATGGAGCTTTAGGATGACACAATGGAGCACTGAGATTGCTAGTAATGGAAATCAGTGAGGAATCAAAGGAGCACCTGATGCCTAATTGAGTAAATATGATGACACAATACATTGTGTTGACACAATGAGTACTGTAGATGATGACGAATGAAGCACCGTGATAATACGGTGGTTCCCAGCTTACAAATGGAGATTTGTGATGGATACAACACGCCCAGACATGACAAAAATGGAGCACTATGATGACATTGTAGCACCGTGATGAAAACGGAGCACCGTGATGAAACAATGGAGCACCATGATGATACAACAGATCAGATGATATAACACCGTGGACACACAACGGAGCACCATGATATATTAATTGGAAATTCATGACGACATATGGTTAATTACGATAACAAAACTGTGCACTGCGATGACAAAATCCATCACCGTGGTGATACATCATGCACGATGACAAAACGGAGTACCGTGATGACACAATGGTTGTTCGTGATGGTACAATGGAGCACCATGATGAGACAATGGAGCACATACATGACTCTATAGAGCACCATGATGAGATATTGATCACTGGTATACACAACGTGGAGCAATTACCGGTGACACAACAAAGAAAACGTTTGAGCTACAATGAGCATTTTGAGGATATAACGAGCACTGCGAGGACACAGGAGTACTGTGATAAACACAATGGAGCACTGTGGATGACAAGGGAGGCACTAAGGATGCCACATTAGAGCACTGTGATTACACAATGAGACCCGTGATGACACAATGGGGCCTCTGTGATTAAAAACTATACTGTGTTGACATGAATGGAGGTCTGTGAGGCCACAATCTGATGCACACAACAGAGCCCTGTGATGACACAATGGAGCAATTCCGTGATGACACAATCATACTAGTGATGTCACAATAGAGCACTGTGATGAGGAATGGGAGAATCTGAGGACACAATGGAGCTCAATGACATGAATGGAAGTACTCGTGATAACACAACTGGAGCACTGTGATGTCAAATGATAGCACCGTGATGACAATAACTATAACCGTGATGAGACAATGGATAACTGGTATGACACAATGGAGCACTTCATGATGTCACAATGAAGCACTTTATTGAGAAATTGATCTTTTGTGATGACATAATGGAGCACTGTGATACGCATTGATAATTATGATATTGGAGATTCACAGGGTCACAATGAGCATCTCTGATGATAAAACGGAGCTCTGTGAGGACAAAATGGAGCACCGTGCTGACAATGGAGCACCGTGATGCCACATCGGTAGCACTGTGGATACAAGACAATGAGGCACTTCGTGACGGCACAATGGGAGCCATGGATGACATAGTGAAGAACTGTGATGATATATTGAGCACTGTGATAACCAGTTTGAGCTTGATGAAAAAATGAGCACTGGGATGACATAAAAGGATAATGGCGACTTGCCAGTGGAGCACTGGTGGAGGACACAATGGTGCACTGTGGTTGACACAATGGATATTAGGAACGATACAAATGGAGCACCATGGATGACAATGATCTCTGTGATTACACAATTGAGCACTGTAATGACACAATGGATCATCGTGGATGACAAAACTGAGTACCACGTAATGGCACCCTCGTGGATGACAATGGAATCTATAGAGACAGTCTGACCCCTCAGGATGACAATTGAGTAAATGTGATGACATTAAATTGAGCAAATGTGATGATACAATATAATTCTGGTGATTACACAAAGGAGCTCTGTGGAGGACACAATGGAGCACTGGATGTCATGAATTCGGGAGCACAATGATGAACAGTGGAGCTCAGTAAAATCACACAATGGAGCATTGTGATGACACAATGGAAGGACTGTAATGACACAATGAAGCACTATGATGAGAGAATGGAGCACTATGATGACACAATGGCGCACTCTGATGACACAATGGATCACTGTGATGATACAATGGAGCATTTTGATGACATAATGTACCACTCTGATAAAACATTGGAGCACGGGGATGATAAAATTGAGCTCTGTGATGACACAATGGAATATTGTGATGACATAATGGACCACTGGGATGACACACTGGAGCAGTGTGATGACACAATGGAGCTCTGTGATGACACGATGGAGCTCTGTGATGAGAAAATGGAGTACAAAGAGGACACTGTGGAGCACTGTGATGACACAATGGAGCACTGTGATGACATAATCAAGCACTGTGATGACACAATTGAGCTTTGTGATGACACAATGTAGCTCTGTGATAACACAATGGAGCTCTGTGATGTTACAATGGAGCAATGTGATGACAGAATGGAACACTGTGATGACACAATGGAGCTCTGTGATGACATAATAGACCACTGTGATGACACTATGGAGCTTTGTGATGACAAAATGGAGCACTATAAGGACACAATGGAGCAGTGTGATGACTAAATGGAGTCTTCGATAACAAAATGGAGCACTATAATGACACAGTGTAGCACTGTGTTGACAAAATGGAGCACTGTGTGGACATAATGGAGCATTGTAATAACACAATGGATCACTGTGATGACAATGGAGCACGGTGATGACACATTGGAGCATTTTGATGATGCAATGGAGCCCTTTGATGATATAATGGAGCACTGTGATGACACAATGGAGGTCTGTGATGTCACAATAGAGCAAAGTGATGACAGAATGGAGCACTGTGATGCCACAATGGAGCTCTGTGATGACATAATGGACCACTGTGATGACACTGGAGCTCTGTGATGACAAAATGGAGCACTATAAGGACACAATGGAGCTCTGTGAGGACACAATGGAGCACTGTGATGTCACAATAGAGCACTGTGATGATACAATGGAGCACAGTGATATCACAATGGAGCACTGTGATGTCACTATGGAGCTCTGTGATGACACAGTGGAGCACTGTGATATCACAATGGAGCAATATGATGACAAATTGGAGCACTGTGATATCACAGTCGAGCACTATGACGACACCATGGAGCTATGTGAAGACACAATGGAGCGCTGTGATGTCACAATGGAGCATGTTATGATACAATGGAGCACTGTGATATCACAATGGAGAACTGTGATGTCACTATGGACCACTGTGATGACAAAATGGCTCACTGTGATGAGACAATGGATCACTGTGATGACACAATGGAGCACTGTGATGTCACAATGGAGTACTATGATGAACAATGGAGCTCTGTGATGACACAATGGAGCACTGTGATGACACAATGGAGCACTGTGATGTCACAATGGAGCACTATGATGAACAATGGAGCTCTTTGATGTCACAATGGTGCAGTGTGATGACACATTGGAGCACTCTGATGAGACAATGGAGCTCTGTGATGACACAATGGAGCACTTTGATGACAGAATGGAGCACTGAGATGACGCAATGGAGCACTGTGATGTCATTATGGAGCTCTGTGATAACACAATGGAGCACTGTGAAGACACAATGGATCTCTGTGATGACACAGTGGAGCACTATTATGACACAATGGAACACTGTGATATCACAATGGAGCACTCTGATGACACAATGGAGCACTGTGTTATCACAATGTAGCTCTGTGATGACACCATGGAGCTATGTGAGGACACAATGGAGCACTGTGATGTCACAATGGAGCACTATGATGATACAATGGAGCACTGTGATGTCACTATGGAGCACTGTGATGACTAAACGGAGTACAGTGATGAGACAATGGATCACTGTGATGACACAATTGAGCACTGTGATATCACAATGGAGCACTATGATGAACAATGGAGCTCTGTGATGACACAATGGAGCACTGTGATGACACATGGAGCATTGTGATGACAATGTAGCTCTTCGATGATACTATGGAACACTGTGATGACACAATGGACCTCTTTGATGTCACAATGTTGCACTGTGCTGACACAATGGAGCCCTCTGATGAGACAATGGAGCTCTGTGATGACACAGTGGAGCACTAAGATGAGACAATGGAGCAATATGATGACACAATGGAGCACTGTGATGACACAATTGATCACTGTGGTGATACAATGGAGCATTTTGATGACATAATGGCCCACTCTGGTGAAACAGTGGAGCACTGTGATGACAAAATTGAGCTGTGAGATGACACAATGGAGCATGGTGATGACATAATGGACCACTGTGATGACACACTTTAGCAGTGTGCTGACACAATGCAGCACTCTGATGACACGATGGAACTCTGTGATGAGAAAATAGAGTACAAAGAAGACACAATGTAGCACTTTAATGACATAATGGAGGACTGTGATGACATTATCGAGCACTGTGATGACACAATGGTGCATTGTGATGACAAAATGAAGCTCTGTGATAACATAATGGAGCTCTGTGATGACACATGGAGCACTATGATGACAAAATGGAGCTATGTGAGGACAAAATGCAGCACAGTGATGTCACAATGGAGCACTATGATGAACAATGTAGCTGTGCGATGACACAATGGAGCACTGTGATAACATAATGGACCACTATGATGACACAATGGAGCATTGTGATGACACAATGGAGCTCTGTGATGACACAATGGAGCCTGTGAAGAGCTTTGATGTCACAATGGAGCATTGTGATGACATAATGGACCACTGTCATGACACACTGGAGTAGTGTGATGAAACAATGGAGCTCTTTGATGACGCAATGGAGCACTATGAGGCATGATGGAGCTCTGTGATGAGAAAAAGTAGTACTAAGAGGACACAATGGAGCACTATGATGACACAATTGAGCACTGTGATGAAATAATCTAGCACTGTGGTGACACAATGGAGTATTGTTATGACAAAATGGACCTCTGTGATGACATAATGGAGCTCTGTGATGACACATGGAGCACTAAGATGACAAAAATGGAGCTATGTGATGACACAATGTAGCTCTGTGATGACACAATGGAGCTCTGTGATGTCACAATGGAGCAATGTGGTGACAGAATGGAGCATTGTGATGACACAATGGAGCTCTGTGTTGACATAATGGACCAATGTGATGACACTATGGAGCTCTGTGATGACAAAATGGAACACTATAAGGACACAATGGAGCAGTGTGTGACACAATGGAGCACTGTGATGACAGAATGGAGCATTGTGATGACAAAATGTATCACTGTGATGACACAATAGAGCACTGTGATGTCACAATGGAGCACTGTGATGACACATTGGAGCATATTCATGACACAATGGAGCTCTGTGATGACACAATGGAACACTGTGATTACACAATGGAGCTATGTGAGGACACAATGGAGCACCCTTATGTCAAAATGGAGCTCTGTGATGACGTAATGGAGCTCTGTATGACACAATGGAGCACTCTGATTACACAATGGAGCTATGTGAGGACACAATGTAGCACTGTGATGATACAATGGAGCACTGTGGTATCACAATAGAGCATTATGATGTCACTATGGAGCACTGTGATGACAAAATGGAGCTCTGTGATGACACAATGGAGCACTTTGCTGATACAATGGAGCATTGTGATGACAAAAGGGACCACTGGGATGACACAGTGGAGCACTGTGTTGACACAATGGAGCTCTGTGATGACACAATGGTGCATTGTGATGACATAAAGAAGCACTGTGATAACACAGTGGAGCACTATGATGTCACAATGGAACACTGTGGTAACACAATGGAGCACGGTGATGACAGAGTGCAGCACTATGATGACACAATGGAGCACCGTGATGACACAATGGAGCACTGTGATGACTAAATGGAGTCTTCGATAACAAAATGGAACAGTATAATGACACAGTGTAGCACTGTGTTGAGAAAATGGAGCACTATGATGACAAAATGTCGCTTTGTGATGACACAGTGGAGCACTGTGATGAATAAATGGAGTCTTCGATAACAAAATGGAGCACTATAATGACACAGTGTAGCACTGTGTTGACAAAATGGAGCACTATGATGACACAATGGAGCACTGTGATGACACAATGGATCACTGTGATGACAAAATGGAGAACGGTGATGACACATTGGAGCATTTTGATGACACAATGGAGCTCTGTGATGATATAATGGAGCACTGTGATGACACAATTGATAACTGTGATGACACATTGGAGCACTGTGATGAAAAAATGGAGCACTGTGATTATGAAATAGACCACTGTGATGCCACAATTGAGCACTATGATAAGACAGTGGAGCAATATGATGACTCTATGGAGCACTAAGATGAGATAATGGATCACTGGGATGACACAATGGAGCACGGTCATAACACATTGGAGCACTGTGATAAAACAATGGAGCACTATAATATCACAATGGAGCACTATGATGACACAATGGAGCTATGTGAGGACAAAAAGGAGCACTATGATGTCACAATGGAGCACTGTGATGATACAATGGAGCACTGTGAAATCACAAGGGAGCACTGTGATGTGACTATGGAGCACGGTGATGAAACAATGGAGCACTGTGATTAGACAATGGATCACTGTGATGAACAATGGAGCACTGTGATGTCACCATGGAGAACTATGATGAACAATGGAGCTCTGTGATGATACAATGTAGCATTGTGTGACAATGTAGCTCTTCGATATACAATGGAGCACTATGATGACACAATGGAGTTTGTGATGACAAAATGGAGCACTATGATGACACAGTGTAGCACTGTGATGAAAAATGGAACACTGTGATGACACAAAGGAGCACTGTGATGAAACAATAGATCATTGTGATGACACAGTAGAACACTGTGATGACACAATGGAGCACTCTGATAACACAGTGGAGCACTATTGTGACACAATGGAGCATTTTGATGATATAATGATCACTGTGATGACACAGTGGAGCACTGTGATAACACAATGGAGCACTATGATGACACAATGCAGCAGTGTGATGACATAATTGTGCACTGTGATGACGCAATGGACCACTGTGATTATACAAAGGTGCACTGTGATTAAACAATGGAGCTATGTGAGGACCAATGGAACACTCTGATGTCACACTGCAGCACTGTGAATAACAATGGAGCTCTGTAATGGCACAATGGAGCTCAGCAATGACACAGTGGAGGACTGTGATATCACAATGGAGCACTGTAATGCCACAATAGAGCACTGTGATGACACAATAGACAACTGTGATATCACAATGGAGCACTGAGATGTCACATTGGAGCACTGTGATGACACAATGGAGCACTGTAAAATCACAATGGAGCACTGTGATGATAAAACGGAGATATTTGAGTACAAAAAGGAGCACTGTGATGTCACAATGGAGCACTGTGATGATACAATGGAACACTGTGATATCACAATGGAGCAATGTGATGTCACTATGGAGTACTATGATGAGATAATGGATCACTGTGATGACACAATGGACCACTGTGCTGATACAATGGAGCATTGTGATGACATAATGGACAACTGGGATGACACAGTGGAGCACTATGTTGACACAATGGAGCTCTGTGATGACACAATGGAGCATTGTGATGACATAATGAAGCACTGTGATGACACAGTGGAGCATTGTGATGTCACAATGGAACACGGTGATAAGACAATGGAGCATGGTGATGACAGAGTGTAGCACTATGATGAAACAATGGAGCACCGTAATGACACAATGGCGCACTGTGATGTAACAATGTAGCACTGTGATGAAACAATGATGCATTGTGATGACAAAATGGAGCATTGTGATGACACAATGTCGCTTTGTGATGACATTGTGGAGCACTATGATGACTAAATAGAGTCTTCAATAACAAAATGGAGCACTATAATGACACCGTGTAGCAATGTGTTGACAAAATGAAGCACTGTGATGACACAATGGAGCACTATGATGACACATTGGATCACTGTGATGACAAAATAGAGCACAGTGATGACACATTGGAGCATTTGATGACACAATGGAGCTCTGTGATGATATAATGGAGCACTGTGATGACACAATTGTGTAATTGATGACACAATGGAGTCTGTAATGACAAAATGTAGCACTATGATGACACAATATAGCACAGTGATGAAAAAATGGAGCACTGTGATGACACAATGGTGCACTGTGATGACACAATAGATCATTGTGATGACACAGTAGAACACTGTGATGACACAATGGAGCACTATAATGACACAGTGGAGCACTGTGGTGACACAATGGAGCATTTTGATGATATAATGAGCACTGTGATGACACAGTGGAGCACTATGATGCCAAAATAGAGCATTGGGATGACACAATGGAGATCTGTGATGACACAATGGAGATCTGTGATGACACAATGGGGCTCTGTGTTTATACAATGGAGCACTGTGATGACACAATGGAGGTCTGTGATTTCACAATGTGATGACACAACAGAGCTCTGTGATGACACAATGGAGCACTGTGATGACACAATGAAGCACTGTGATGACATAATTGTGCACTGTGATGACACAATGGACCACTGTGATTATACAAAGGAGCACTGGGATTAAACAATGGAGCTATGTGAGGACCAATGGAGGACTCTGATGTCACACTGCAGCACTGTGAATAACAATGGAGCTCTATAATGGCACAATGGAGCTTTGCAATGACACAATGGAGGACTGTGATATCACAAGGGAGCCCTATAATGCCACAATGCAGCACTGTGATGACAAAATAGACAACTGTGATATCACAATGGAGCACTGAGATGTCACATTGGAGCACTGTGATGACACAATGGAGCTCTGTAATATCACAATGGAGCACTATGATGACACAATGGAGCTATTTGAGGACAAAATGGAGCACTGTGATGTCACAATGGAGCACTGTGATGATACAATGGAGCACTGTGATATCACAATGGAGCACTATTATGAAAAATGGAGCTCTGTGATGACAAAATGGAGCACTGTGATGATATAATGGAGCACTGTGATGACATAATGGACCACTAGGATGACACAGTGGAGCACTGTGATGAAAAAATGGAGCACTGTGATGACACAATAGATCATTGAGATGACACGGTAGAACACTGTGATAACACAATGGAGCACTCTATTAACACAGTGGAGCAATGTTGTGACACAATGGAGCATTTTGATGATATAATGAGCACTGTGATGGCACAGTGGAGCACTGTGATAACACAATGGAGAACTGTGATGACACAATGGAGCACTGTGATTAGACAATGGATCACTGTGATGACAAAATGGAGCACTGTGATGTCACAATGGAGCACGGTGCTCACACAATAAGGAATTGTGATGACACAATGTGGCATTGTGATGACATAATGAAGCACTGTGATGACACATTGGAGCCTTTTGATGACACAATGGAGATTTGTGATGACACAATGAAGCACTATGATGACACAATGGAGTCTCTGATGACAAATTGGAGCACTATGATGACACAGTGTAGCACTGTGATGAAAAAATGGAGCACTGTGATGACACAATGGAGCACTGTGATGACACAATAGATCACTGTGATGACACAGTAGAACACTGTGATGACACAATGGAGCACTATGATGACACAGTGGAGCACTTTGGTGACACAATGGAGACTTTTGATCATATAATGAGCACGTGATGACACAGTGGAGCACTGTGATAACACAATGGAGCACTGTGATGACACAAGGGAGCACCATGATGCCAAAATAGAGCATTGTGATGACACAATGTAGATCTGTGATGACGCAATGGGGCTCTGTGATTATACAATGGAGCACTGTGATGACACAATGGAGGTCTGTGATGTCACAATATGATGACACAACGGAGTTCTCTGATGACACAATTGCACGTGATACGCAGCACTGTGATGACATATTAGTGCACTGTCATTACGCAATGGACCACTGTGATTATACAAAGGAGCACTGTGATTAAACAATGGAGCTATGTGAGGACCAATGGAGCACTCTGATGTCACACTGCAGCACTGTGAATTACAATGGAGCCCTCTAATGGCACAATGGAGCTCTTCAATGACACAATGGAGGACTGTGATATCACAATGGATCATTGTAATGCCACAATGGAGCACTGCGATGACAAAATAGACAACTGTGATATCACAATGGAGCACTGAGATGTCACATTGGAGCACTGTGATGACACAATGGAGCTCTGTAATATCACAATGGAGCACTATAATGACACAATGGAGCTATTTGAGGACAAAAAGGAGCAATGTGATGTCACAATGGAGCACTATGATGATACAATGGAGCACTTTGATATCACAATGGAGCACTTTTATGAAAAATGGAGCTCTGTGATGACACAATGGAGCACTGTGATGACACATGGATCTCTGTGATGACCACTGGAGCTTTGTAATGACACAATGGAGCACTGTGATGATACAATGGAACACTGTGATATCACAAAGGAGAAATGTGATGTCAATATGGAGCACTGTGATGACACAATGGAGCACTGTGATGATACAATGGAGCACTGTGATAACATAATGGACCACTAGGATGACACAGTGGAGCACTGTGATGAAAAAAATGGAGCACTGTGATGACACAAAGGAGCACTGTGATGACACAATAGATCACTATGATGACACAGTAGAAAACTGTGATGACACAATGGAGCACTCTATTAACACAGTGGAGCAATGTTGTGACACAATGGAGCACTTTGATGATATAATGAGCACTGTGATGACACAGTGGAGCACTGTGATAACACAATGGAGAACTGTGATGACACAATGGAGCACTGTGATTAGACAATGGATCACTGTGATGACAAAATGGAGCACTGTGATGTCACAATGGAGCACGGTGCTCACACAATAAGGAATTGTGATGACAAAATGTGGCATTGTGATGACAAAATGTAGATCTGTGATGACACAATGTGGCTCTGTGATTATACAATGGAGCACTGTGATGACACAATGAGGTCTGTGATGTCACAGTGTGATGACACAATGGAGCACTGTGATGACAAAATGGAGCACTGTGATGATACAATGAAGCACTGTGATGACATAATGGACCACTAGGATGACACTGTGGAGCACTGTGATGAAAAAAATGGAGCATTGTGATGACACAAAGGAGCACTGTGATGACACAATAGATCATTCTGATGACACAGTATAACACTGTGATGACACAATGGAGCACTCTATTAACACAGTAGAGCAATGTTGTGACAAAATGGAGCACTTTGATGATATAATGAGCACTGTGATGACACAGTGGAGCACTGTGATAACACAATGGAGCACTGTGATGACACAATGGAGCACTGTGATGCCACATTAGAGCATTGTGATGACACAATGTTGATCTGTGATGACACAATGGGGGTGTGTGATTATACAATGGAGCACTATGATGACACAAAGGAGGTCTGTGATGTCACAATGTGATGACACAACAGAGCTCTTTGATGACACAATGGAGCTCTGTGATGACATATGGAGCACTGTGATGACACAATGCAGCACTGTGACGATATAATGGTGCACTGTGATGAGGCAATGGACCACTGTGATTATACAAAGGAGCACTGTGATTAAACAATGGAGCTATGTGAGGACCAATGGAGCATTCTGATGTCACACTGCAGCACTGTGAATAACAATGGAGCTCTCTAATGGCACAATGGAGCTCTTCAATGACACAATGGAGGACTGTGATATCACAATAGAGCACTGTAGTGGCAAAATGGAGCACTGTGATGACACAATAGACAACTGTGATATCACAATGGAGCACTGAGATGTCACAATGGAGCACTGTGAAGATACAATGGAGCACTGTGATATCACAATGGAGCACTGTGATGAACAATGGAGCTCTGTGATGAAACAGTGGAGCAATGTGATGTCACTATGTATCACTGTGATGACACAATGGAGCACTGTGAAGACACAATGGAGCACTTTGCTGATACAATGGAGCACTGCCATGACACAATAGACAACTGTGATATCACAATGGAGCACTGAGATGTCACATTGCAGCATTGTGATGACAGAATGGAGCACTGTAATATCACAATGGAGTACTATGATGACACAATGGAGCTATTTGAGGACAAAAAGGAGCACTGTGATGTCACAATGGAGCACTATGATGATACAATGGAGCACTGTGATATCACAATGGAGCACTGTTATGAACAACGGAGCCCTGTGATGACACAATGGAGCACTGTGATGATACAATGGAGCACTGTGATGACATAATGGACCACTGTGATGACACATTGGAGCACAGTGATGACAAAATGGAGCACTGTGATGATGAAATAGACCACTGTGATGACAATATGGAACACTATGATGAGACAATGGAGCACTATGATGACTCTATGCGGCACTATGATGAGATAATGGATCACTGGGATGACACAATGGAGCACGGTCATGACACAATGGAGCACTGTGATGACAAAATGGAGCACTGTGATGACACAATGGAGCTATGTGAGGACAAAAAGGACTGTGATGTCACAATGGAGCACTGTGATGTTCCTATGTAGCACTGTGATGACACAATGGAACACTGTGATTAGATAATAGATCACTGTGATGACAAAATGGAGCACTATGATGTCACAATGGAGCACTGTGATGACACAATACGGCATTGTGATGACACAATGGAGCATTGTGATGACATAATGAAGCACTGTGATGACACAGTGGAGCCCTTTGATGACACAATGGAGATTTGCGATGACACAATGGAGCACTGTGATGACACAATGGAGTCTGAAATGACAAAATGGAGCACTATGATGACACAATGGAGCTATTTGAGGACCAAAAGGAGCACTGTGATGTCACAATGGAGCACTGTGATGATACAATGGAGCACTGTGATATCACAATGGAGCACTGTTATGAACAATGGAGCCCTGTGATGACACAATGGAGCACTGTGATGATAAAATGGAGCACTATGATGACATAATGGACCACTGTGATGACACATTGGAGCACTGTGATGACAAAATGGAGCACTGTGATGATGAAATAGACCACTGTGATAACAATATGGAGCACTATGATGAGACAATGGAGCACTATGATGACTCTATGCGGCACTATGATGAGATAATGGATCACTGGGATGACACAATGGAGCACGGTCATGACACAATGGAGCACTGTGATGACAAAATGGAGCACTGTGATGACAAAATGGAGCACTGTGAGGACAAAAAGGACTATGTGATGACACAATGGAGCACTGTGATGTTACAATGGAGCACTGTGATATCACAATGGAGCACTGTGATGTTCCTATGGAGCACTTTGATGACACAATGGAACACTGTGATTAGACAATGGATCACTGTGATGACACAATGGAGCACTATGATGTCACAATGGAGCACTGTGATGACACAATACGGCATTGTGATGACACAATGGAGCACTATTAAGAAAAATGCAGCTCTGTGATGACACAATGGAGCACTGTGATGACACAATGGAGTCTCTAATGACAAAATGGAGCACTATGATGACACAGTGTAGCACAGTGATGAAAAAAATGGAGCACTGTAATGACACAATGGAGCACTATGATGACACAATAGATCATTGTGATGACACAGTAGAACACTGTGATGACACAATGGAGCACTGTGATGACACAGTGGAGCACTGTGGTGAAACAATGGAGCATTTTGATGATATAATGAGCACTGTGATGACACAGTGGAGCACTGTGATAACACAATGGAGCACAGTGATGACAAAAGGGAGCACTATGATGCCACAATAGAGCATTGTGATGACACAATGGAGATCTGTGATGACACAAAGGGGCTCTGTGATTATACAATGGAGCACTATGATGACACAAAGGAGGTCTGTGATGTCACAATGTGATGACACAACAGAGCTCTTTGATGACACAATGGAGCACTGTGATGACACAATGCAGCACTGTGATGACAAATTGGAGCACTATATTATCACAACGGAGCACTGTGATGACACAATGGAGCTATGTGAGGACAAAAAGGACTGTGACGTCACAATGGAGCACTGTGATGATACAATGGAGCACTATGATATCACAATGGAGCACTGTGATGTTCCTATGGAACACTGTGATGACATAATGGAGCACTGTGATTAGACAATGGATCAATGTGATGACACAATGGAGCACTATGATGTCACAATGGAGCACTGTGATGACACAATACGGCATTGTGATGACACAATGGAGCATTGTGATGACATAATGAAGCACGGTGATGACACAGAGGAGCCCTTTTATAACACATTGGAGATTAGTTATGACACAATGGAGCACTGTGATGACACAATGGAGTCTGTAATGACAAAATGGAGCACTATGATGACACAGTATAGCACAGTGATGAAAAAAATGGAGTACTGTGATGACACAATGGAGCACTATGATGACACACTAGATCATTGTGATGACCCAGTAGAACACTGTGATGACACAATGGAGCACTATGATGACACAGTGGGGCACTGTGGTGACACAATGGAGACTTTTGATCATATAATGAGCACTGTGACGACACAGTGGAGCACTGTGATAACACAAGGGAGCACTGTGATGACACAAGGGAGCACCATGATGCCATAATAGAGCATTGTGATGACACAATGGAGATCTGTGATGACACAGTGGGGCTATATGAGGACAAAAAGGACTGTGACGTCACAATGGAGCACTGTGATGATACAATGGAGCACTGTGATATCACAATGGAGCACTGTGATGTTCCTATGGCGCACTGTGATGACACAATGGAGCACTATGATTAGACAATGGATCACTGTGATGACACAATGGAGCACTGTGATTATACAATGGAGCACTATGATGACACAAAGGAGGTCTGTGATGTCACAATGTGATGACACAACAGAGCTCTTTGATGACACAATGGAGCTCTGTGATGACACATGCAGCACTGTGATGACACAATGCAGCACTATGATGACATAATTGTGCACTGTGATGATGCAATGGACCACTGTGATTATACAAAGAAGCACTGTGATTAAACAATGGAGTTAAGTGAGGACCAATGGAGCACTCTGATGTCACACTGCAGCACTGTGAATAACATTGGAGCTCTGTAATGGCACAATGGAGCTCTGCAATGACACAATGGAGGACTGTGATATCACAACGGAGCACTGTAATGCCACAATGGAGCACTGTGATGACACAATAGACAACTGTGATATCACAATGGAGCACTTAGATGTCACATTGGAGCACTGTGATGACACAATGGAGAACTGTAATATCACAATGGAGCACTATGATGACACAATGGAGCTATTTGAGGACAAAAAGGAGCACTGTGATGTCACAATGGAGCACTGTGATGATACAATGGAGCACTGTGATATCACAATGGAGCACTGTGATGAACAATGGAGCTCTGTGATGACACAATGGAGCACTGTAATGATATAATGGAGCACTGTGATATCACAATGGAACAATGTGAGGTCACTATGGAGCACTATGATTAGATAATGGATCACTTTGATGACACAATGGAGCACTGTGCTGATACAATGGAGCATTGTGATGACATAATGGACCATTGGAATGACACAGTGGAGCTCTGTGTTGACACAGTGGAGCTCTGTGATGACACAGTGGAGCATTGTGACGACATAATGAAGCACTGTGATGACACAGTGGAACATTTTGATGACAAAATGGAGCTCTGTGATGACACAATGGCGCACTGTGATGTCACAATGTAGCACTGTGATGAAACCATGATGCATTGTGATGACAGAATGGAGCATTGTGATGACACAATATCGCTTTGAGATGACACAGTGGAGCACTGTGATGACTATATGGAGTCTTCGATAACAAAATGGAGCACTATAATGACACAGTGTTGCACTGTGTTGACAAAATGGAGCACTGTGATGACAAAATGGAGCACTGTGATGACACAATGGATCACTGTGATGACAAAATGGAGCACGGTGATGACACATTGGGGCATTTTGATGACACAATGGAGCTCTGTGATGATAAAATGGAGCACTCTGATGACACAATAGTGCACTGTGATGACACAATGGAGTCTGTAATGACAAAATGTAGCACTATGATGACACAGTGTTGCACTGTGATGAAAAAATGGAGCACTGTGATGACGCAAAGGAGCACTGTGATGACGCAAAGGAGCACTGTGATGACACAATAGATCATTGTGATGACACAGTAGAACACTGTGATGACAAAATGGAGCACTATGATGACACAGTGGAGCACTGGGGTGACACAATGGAGACTTTTGATCATATAATGATCACTGTGACGACACAGTGGAGCACTGTGATAACACAATGGAGCACAGTGATGACACAAGGGAGCACCATGATGCCAAAATAGAGCATTGTGATGACACAATGGAGATCTGTGATGACACAATGGGGCTCTGTGATTATACAATGGAGCACTGTGATGACACAATGCAGGTCTGTGATGTCACAATGTGATGACACTACGGAGCTCTGTGATGACAAAATGGAGCACTGTGATGACACAATGCAGCACTGTGACGATATAATGGTGCACTGTGATAACACAATGGAGCATTGTTATGACAATATATAGATCTGTGATGACACAATGGGGCTCTGTGATTATAAAATGGAGCACTGTGATGACACAATGGAGGTCTGTGATGTCACAATGTGATGACACAACGGAGTTCTGTGATGACACAATGCAGCACTGTGATGACATAATAGTGGACTGTGATGACGCAATGGACCACTGTGATTATACAAAGGAGCACTGTGATTAAACAATGGAGCTATGTGAGGACCAATGGAGCACTCTGATGTCACACTGCAGCACTGTGAATTACAATGGAGCTCTCTAATGTCACAATTGAGCTCTTCAATGACCCAATGGAGGACTGTGATATCACAATGGATCATTGTAATGGCACAATGGAGCACTTCGATGACACAATCGAGCACAGTGATATCACAATGGAGCACTGAGATGTCACATTGGAGCACTGTGATGACACAATGGAGCTCTGTAATATCACAATGGAGCACTATGATGACACAATGGAGCTATTTGAGGACAAAAAGGAGCACTGTGATGTCACAATGGAGCACTGTGATGATAACATGGAGCACTGTGATATCACAATGGAGCACTATTATGAAAAATGGAGCTCTGTGATGACACAATGGAGTCTGTAATGACAAAATGGAGCACTATGATGACACAGTGTAGCACAGTGATGAAAAAAATGGAGCACTGTAATGACACAATGGAGCACTATGATGACACAATAGATCATTGTGATGACACAGTAGAACACTGTGATGACACAATGGAGCACTCTGATGACACAGTGGAGCACTATGGTGACACAATGGAGCATTTTGATGATATAATGAGCACTGTGATGACACAGTGGAGCACTGTGATAACACAATGGTGCACAGTGATGACACAAGGGAGCACTATGATGCCACAATAGAGCATTGTGATGACACAATGGAGATCTGTGATGACACAAAGGGGCTCTGTGATTATACAATGGAGCACTATGATGACACAAAGGAGGTCTGTGATGTCACAATGTGATGACACAACAGAGCACTTTGATGACACAATGGAGCACTGTGATGACACAATGCAGCACTGTGATGACACAATGGAGCACTATAATATCACAACGGAGCACTGTGATGACACAATGGAGCTATGTGAGGACAAAAAGGACTGTGACGTCACAATAGAGCACTGTGATGATACAATGGAGCACTGTGATGACACAAGGGAGCACTGAGATGTTCCTATGGCGCACTGTGATGACACAATGGAGCACTGTGATTAGACAATGGATCACTGTGATGACACAATGGAGCACTGTGATGACACAATAAGGCATTGTGATGACACAATGGAGCATTGTGATGACATAATGAAGCACTGTGATGACACAGTGGAACGCTTTGATGACACAATGGAGATTTGTGATGACACAATGGAGCACTGTGATGACACAATGGAGTCTGTAATGAGAAAATGGAGCACAATGATGACACAGTGTAGCACAGTGATGAAAAAAATGGAGCACTGTGACGACACAATGGAGCACTGTGATGACACAATAGATCATTGTGATGACACAGTAGAACACTGTGATGACACAATGGAGCACTCTGATGACACAGTGGAACACTGTAGTGACATAATGGAGCATTTTGATGATATAATGAGTACTGTGAAGACACAGTGGAGCAATGTGATAACACAGTGGTGCACAGTGATGACACAAGGGAGCACTGTGATGCAACAATAGAGCATTGTGATGACACAATGGAGATCTGTGATGACACAATGGGGCTCTGTGATTTTACAGTGGTGCACTATGATGACACAAAGGAGGTCTGTGATGTCACAATGTGGTGACACAACGGAGCTCATTGATGACACAATGGAGCACTGTGATGACACAATGCAGCACTGTAATGACACAATGCAGCACTATGATGACATAATGGTGCACTGAGATGATGCAATGGAACACTGTGATTATACAAAGGAGCACTGTGATTAAACAATGGAGCTATGTGAGGACCAATGGAGCACTCTGATGACACACTGCAGCAATGTGAATAACAATGGAGCTCTCTAATGGCACAATAGAGCTCTTCAATGACACAATGGGAGGACTGTGATAACACAATGGAGCACTATAATGTCACAATGGAGCACTGTGATGACACAATAGACAACTGTGATATCACAATGGAGCACTGAGATGTCACATTGGAGCACTGTGCTGTCACAATGGAGCACTGTGATGAAAAATGGAGCTCTGAGATGACACAATGGAGCACTGTGATGACACAAGGGAGCACTATGATGAGACAATGGATCACTGTGATGACATAATGGAGCACGGTGATGACACAATGGAGCACTGTGATGTCACAATTTAGCACTATGATGACACAATGGAGCACTTTGATGTCACAATAGAGCATTGTGAGGACAAAACGGAGCTCTGTGATGACAAAATGGAACACTGTGATGACACAAAGGAGCACTGTGATGTCACAATGTGGCACTGTGATGACACAGTGAGGCATTGTGACGGCAAAATGGAGCATTGTGATGACATAATGAAGCACTGTGATGACACATTGGAGCACTGTGATGTCAAAATGGAGAACTGTGATGTCACAATGGAGCACTGTGATGACATAATCAGGCATTGTGATGGCTAAATGGAGCATTGTGATGACATAGTGAAGACTGTGATGACACAGTGGAGCACTGTGATGACCAATTTAGCTTTGTGATGACACAAGGGAGCACTGTGTTGAGACAATTGAGCACGATGATGACACAGTGGAGTACTATGCTGATACAATGGAGCATTGTGATGACATTATGGACCACTGGGATGACACAATGGAGCACTGTGTTGACAAAATGGAGCTCTGATGACACAATGGAGCACTGTGATGTCACAATGGAGCACTGTGATGATACAATAAGGCATTGTGATGATCCAGTGGAGCATTGGGATGACATAATGAAGCACTGCGATGAAACAATCTAGCCCTTTGATGACACAATGGAGATTTGTGATGACACAATGGAGCACTGTGTGGAGACAATGGATCACTGTGATGACACAATGGATCACTGTGATGACAAAATGGAGCACTGTGATATCACAATGGAGCACTGTGATGACAAAATGGAGAATTTGAGGACACAATGTAGCTCTGTGATGACACAATGGAGCTCAGTGTTGACACAATGGAGCACTATGATTACACAATGGAAATCTGTGAGGACACAATGGAGCACTCTGATGTCAAAATGGAGCACTGTGATGAAAAATGGAGCTCTGTGATGACACAATGGAGCACTGTGATGACACAAGTGAGCACTATGATGAGACAATGGATCACTGTGATGACATAATGGAGCACAGTGATGACACAATGGAGCACTATGATGACACAGTGGAGCACTGGGGTGACACAATGGAGACTTTTGATCATATAATGTGCACTGTGACGACACAGTGGAGCACTGTGATAACACAATGGAGCACAGTGATGACACACGGGAGCACCATGATGCCAAAATAGAGCATTGTGATGACACAATGGAGATCTGTGATGACACAATGGAGCATTGTGATGACATAATGAAGCACTGTGATGACACAGTGGAGCACTGTGATAACACAATGGAGCATTGTTATGACACTATGTAGATCTGTGATGACACAATGGGGCTCTGTGATTATACAATGGAGCACTGGGATGACACAAGGGAGGTCTGTGATGTCACAAGGTGATGACACAACGGAGTTCTGTGATGACTCAATGGAGCACTGTGATGACACAATGGAGCTATGTGAGGACACAAAGGAGCACTGCAATGTCACAATGGAGCACTATGATGATACAATGGATCACTGTGATCACACAATGGATCACTGTGATGACAAAATGGAACACTGTGATGACACAATGGAGTCTGTTATGACAAAATGGAGCACCATGATCACACAGTGTAACACAGTGATGAAAAAAATGGAGCACTGTGATGACACAATGGAGCACTATGATGACACAATAGATTATTGTGATGACACAGTAGAACACTGTGATGACACAATGGAGCACTATGATGACACAGTGGAGCACTGGGGTGACACAATGGAGACTTTTGATCATATAATGAGCACTGTGACGACACAGTGGAGCACTGTGATAACACAATGGAGCACAGTGATGACACAAGGGAGCACCATGATGCCAAAATAGAGCATTGTGATGACACAATGGAGATCTGTGATGACACAATGGGGCTCTGTGATTATACAATGGAGCACTGTGATGACACAATGCAGGTCTGTGATGTCACAATGTGATGACACTACGGAGCTCTGTGATGACAAAATGGAGCACTGTGATGACACAATGCAGCACTGTGACGATATAATGGTGCACTGTGATGAGGCAATGGACCACTGTGATTATACAAAGGAGCACTGTGATTAAACAATGGAGCTATGTGAGGACCAATGGAGCACTCTGATGTCACACTGCAGCACTGTGAATAACAATGGAGCTCTCTAATTGCACAATGGAGCTCTTCAATGACACAATGGAGGACTGTGATATCACAATAGAGCACTGTAGTGGCAAAATGGAGCACTGTGATGACACAATAGACAACTGTGATATCACAATGGAGCACTGAGATGTCACAATGGAGCACTGTGATGACACAATGGAGCACTGGGATTAGACAATGGATCACTGTGATGACACAATGGAGCACTGTGATGACACAATGGAGCTATGTGAGGACAAAAAGGACTGTGACATCACAATGGAGCACTGTGATGATACAATGGAGCACTGTGATATCACAATGGAGCACTGTGATGTTCCTATGGCGCACTGTGATGACACAATGGAGCACTGTGATTAGACAATGGATCACTGTGATGACACAATGGAGCACTGTGATGTCACAATGGAGCACTGTGATGACACAATAAGGCATTGTGATGACACAATGGAGCATTGTGATGACATAATGAAGCACTGTGATGACACAGTGGAGCAATGTGATAACACAATGGAGCATTGTTATGACACTATGTAGATCTGTGATGACACAATGGGGCTCTGTGATTATACAATGGAGCACTGGGATGACACAAGGGAGAGGTCTGTGATGTCACAAGGTGATGACACAACGGAGTTCTGTGATGACTCAATGGAGCACTGTGATGACACAATGGAGCTATGTGAGGACACAAAGGAGCACTGCGATGTCACAATGGAGCACTATGATGATACAATGGATCACTGTGATCACACAATGGATCACTGTGATGACAAAATGGAACACTGTGATGACACAATGGAGTCTGTAATGACAAAATGGAGCACCATGATCACACAGTGTAACACAGTGATGAAAAAAATGGAGCACTGTGATGACACAATGGAGCACTATGATGACACAATAGATTATTGTGATGACACAGTAGAACACTGTGATGACACAATGGAGCACTCTGATGACACAGTGGAGCACTGGGGTGACACAATGGAGACTATTGATCATATAATGAGCACTGTGACGACACAGTGGAGCACTATGATAACACAATGGAGCACAGTGATGACACAAGGGAGCACCATGATGCCAAAATAGGGCATTGTGATGACACAATGGAGATCTGTGATGACACAATGGGGCTCTGTGATTATACAATGGAGCACTGTGATGACACAATGCAGGTCTGTGATGTCACAATGTGATGACACTACGGAGCTCTGTGATGACAAAATGGAGCACTGTGATGACACAATGCAGCACTGTGACGATATAATGGTGCACTGTGATGAGGCAATGAACCACTGTGATTATACAAAGGAGCACTGTGAGGACCAATGGAGCACTCTGATGACACACTGCAGCAATGTGAATAACAATGGAGCTCTCTAATGGCACAATAGAGCTCTTCAATGACACAATGGGAGGACTGTGATAACACAATGGAGCACTGTAATGTCACAATGGAGCACTGTGATGACACAATAGACAACTGTGATATCACAATGGAGCACTGAGATGTCACATTGGAGCACTGTGCTGTCACAATGGAGCACTGTGATGAAAAATGGAGCTCTGTGATGACACAATGGAGCACTGTGATGACACAAGGGAGCACTATGATGAGACAATGGATCACTGTGATGACATAATGGAGCACGGTGATGACACAATGGAGCACTGTGATGTCACAATTTAGCACTATGATGACGCAATGGAGCACTTTGATGTCACAATAGAGCATTGTGAGGACAAAACGGAGCTCTGTGATGACAAAATGGAACACTGTGATGACACAAAGGAGCACTGTGATGTCACAATGTGGCACTGTGATGACACAGTGAGGCATTGTGACGGCAAAATGGAGCATTGTGATGACATAATGAAGCACTGTGATGACACAGTGGAGCACTGTGATGACCAATTTAGCTTTGTGATGACACAAGGGAGCACTGTGTTGAGACAATTGAGCACGATGATGACACAGTGGAGTACTTTGCTGATACAATGGAGCATTGTGATGACATTATGGACCACTGGGATGACACAATGGAGCACTGTGTTGACAAAATGGAGCTCTGATGACACAATGGAGCACTGTTATGTCACAATGGAGCACTGTGATGACACAATAAGGCATTGTGATGATCAGGTGGAGCATTGGGATGACATAATGAAGCACTGCGATGACACAATCTAGCCCTTTGATGACACAATGGAGATTTGTGATGACACAGTGGAGCACTGTGAGGAGACAATGGATCACTGTGATGACACAATGGATCACTGTGATGACAAAATGGAGCACTGTGATATCACAATGGAGCACTGTGATGACAAAATGGAGAATTTGAGGACACAATGTAGCTCTGTGATGACACAATGGAGCTCAGTGTTGACACAATGGAGCACTATGATTACAGAATGGAAATCTGTGAGGACACAATGGAGTACTCTGATGTCAAAATGGAGCACTGTGATGAAATATGGAGCTTTGTGATGACACAATGGAGCACTGTGATGACACAAGGGAGCACTATGATGAGACAATGGATCACTGTGATGACATAATGGAGCACAGTGATGACACAATGGAGCACTCTGATGTCACAATGGAGCACTGTGATTACACAATGGAGCACATTGATGTCATAATAGAGCATTGTGATGACAAAACGGAGCTCTGTGATGACACAATAGAGCACTGTGATGACACAATGGAGCACTTTGATGTCACAATGTAGCACTATGATGACACAATGAGGCATTGTGACGGCACAATGGAGCATTGTGATGACATAATGAAGCACTGTGATGACACATTGGAGCACTGTGATGTCACAATGGAGCACTGTGCTGTCACAATGGAGCAGACTGATCACATAATGAGGCATTGTGATGGCTAAATGGAGCCATTGTGATGACATAGTGATGCACTGTGATGACACAGTGATGCACTGTGATGACCAATGGAGCTTTGTGATGACACAATGGAGCACTGTGATGAGACAATGGAGAACGAGGATGACACAGTGGAGCACTCTGATAACAAAATGGTGCACTGTGATGACACAATGGAGCACTGTGATGTCACAATGTAGCACTGTGATGACACAATGTGGCATTGTGATGGCACAATGGAGCATTGTGATGACATAATGAAGCACTGTGATGACACATTGGAGCACTGTGATGACCATTGGAGCCTCGTGATGACACAATGGAGCAAGATGATGACACAATGGAGCACTGTGATAACACAATGGTGCACTGTGTTGACAGAATGGAGCATTGTGATGACACAATGGATCTCTGTGATTACACAATTGAGCACTGTAATGACACAATGGATCACTTTGATGACAAAACTGAGCTCTGGGTTGACTTAATTTTGCACTCTGATGACACAATGGAGCACTCTGATGAGACAATGGACCTCTGTGATGACACAATGGAGCATTCAGATGTCACAATGGAGCACAATGTTGAACAGTGGCGCTCTATAATGACAGAATGGAGCACTGTGATGAAACAATGTATCACTGTGATGACAAAATGCAGCACTGTGATGACATAATTGTGCACTGTGATGACGCAATGGACCACTGTGATTATACAAGGGAGCACTGTGATTATACAATGGAGATATGTGAGGACCAATGGAGCACTCTGATGTCACACTGCAGCACTGTGAATAATAATGAAGCTCTGTAAAGGCACAATGGAGCTCTGTAATGACACAATGGAGGACTGTGATATCACAATGGAGCTCTGTAATGCCACAATGCAGCACTGTGATGACAAAATAGACAACTGTGATATCACAATGGAGCACTGAGATGTCACAATGGAGCACTGTAAAGCCACAATGGAGCACTGAGATGTCACATTGGAGTACTGTGATGACACAATGGAGCTCTGTGATGAGACAATGGATCACTGTGATGACACAATGGAGCAATGTGATGTCACCAGGGAGCATTGTGATGACACAATGAGGCATTGTGATGACAAAATGGAGCATTGAGATTACATAATGAAGCACTGTGATGACACAGCGGAGCACTGTGATGACACAATGGAGCACTGTGATGTCACAATGGATCATTGTGATGACAAAACTGAGCACTGCGTTGAGGTAATGGTGCACTGTGATGACACAAAGGAGCACGCTGATGAGACAATGGACCTCTGTGATGACACAATTGAGCACTGTAATGACACAATGGAGCAATGTGATGACACAATGGAGCACTATGATTATACAATGAAGCACTGTTATTACACAATGGAGCTACGTGAGGACACAATGGAGCACTGTGATGACACAATGAAGCTCTGTGATTACACAATGGAGCACTGTAATGACACAATGGATCACTGTGATGACAAAACTGAGCACTGCGTTTACGTAGTGTTGCACAGGGATGACACAATGGAGCACTCTGATGAGACAATGGAGTTCTGTGATGACATAATTGAGCACTGTGATGACACAATGGAGCAATGTGATGGCACAATGGAGCACTGTTATTATACAATGGAGCACTGTGATTACACAATGCAGCTATGTGAGGACACAATGGAGAACTCAGATGTCACACTGGAGCACTGTGATGAACACTGGAGCTCTGTAATGATACAATGCAGCACTGCAATGACACAATGGATCACTGTGATGACACAATGCAGCACTGTGATGACACAATAGAGCACTGTGATTATACAATGGAGCACTGTGATTACCCAATGGAGCTATGTGAGGACACAATGGAGCCCTCAGATGTCACACTGTAGCACTGTGATGAACAGTGGCGCTCTGTAATGACACAATGGAGCACTGTGATGACACAGTGGAGCAATTTGATGTCACAATAGAGGATTGTGAGGACAAAACGGAGCTCTGTGATGACAAAATGGAGCACTGTGATGACACAATGGAGCACTGTGATGTTACAATGTAGCACTGTGATGACAAAATGAGGCATTGTGACGGCACAATGGAGCATTGTGATTATAATGAAGCACTGTGATGACACATGGAGCACTGTGATGTCACAATGGAGCACTGTGATAACATAATGAGGCATTGTGATGGCTAAATGGAGCATTGTGATGACATAATGAAGCACTGTGATGACACAGTGGAGCCCTTTGATGACACAGTGGAGATTTGTGATGACACAATGGAGCACTGTGATGACACAATGGAGTCTGTAATGACAAAATGGAGCACTATGATGACACAGTGTAGCACAGTGATGAAAAAATGGAGCACTGTGATGACACAATGGAACACTACGATGACACAATAGATCATTGTGATGACACAGTAGAACACTGTGATGACACAATGGAGAACTCTGATGACACAGTGGAGCACTGTGGTGACACAATGGAGCATTTTGATGATATAATGAGCACTGTGATGACACAGTGGAACACTGTGAGAACACAATGGTGCACAGTGATGACACAAGGGAGCTCTGTGATGCCACAATAGAGCATTGTGATGACAAAATGGAGATCTGTGATGACACAATGGGGCTCTGTGATTATACAATGGAGCACTATGATGACACAAAGGAGGTCTGTGATGTCACAATGTGATGACACAACGGAGTTCTTTGATGACACAATGGAGCACTGTGATGACACAATGCAGCACTGTGATGACATAATAGTGCACTGTGTTGACGCAATGGACCACTGTGATTATACAAAGGAGCACTGTGATTAAACAGTGGAGCTATGTGAGGACCAATGGAGCACTCTGATAACACACTGCAGTACTGTGAATTACAATGGAGCTCTCTGATGACACAATGGAGCTCTTCAATGACACAATGGAGGACTGTGATATCACAATGGAGCACGGTAATGCCACAATGGAGCACTGTGATGACACAATAGACAACTGTGATATCACAATGGAGCACTTAGATGTCACATTGGAGCGCTGTGATGTCACAATGAAGCACTGTGATGAAAAATAAGGCTCTGTGATGACACAATGGAGCACTGTGATGACACAAGGGAGCAATATGATGAGACAATGGAGCACTATGATGAGACAATGGAGCACGATGACACAGTGGAGCACTCTGATAACACAATGGTGCACTGTGATGACACAATGGAGCACTGTGATGTCACAATGTAGTACTGTGATGACACAATGAGGCATTGTGACGGCACAATGGAGCATTGTGATGACATAATGAAGCACTGTGATGACACATTGGAGCACTGTGATGACCAGTGGAGATTTGTGATGACACAATGGAGCACTATGATCATACAATGGAGAACTGTGATATCACAATGGAGAAATGTGATGTCAATATGGAGCAGTGTGGTAACACAATGGAGCTCTATGCTGATACAATGGAGCATTGTGATGACATAATGGACCACTGGTATGACACAGTGGAGCACTGTGTTGACACAGTGGAGCTCTGTGATGACACAATGGAGCACTGTGATGTCACAATGAGCACTGTGATGACACAATAAGGCATTGTGATGATCCAATGGAGCATTGGGATGACATAATGAAGCACTGCGATGGCACAATGGAGCCCTTTGATGACACAATGGAGTTTGTGATGACACAATGGAGCACTGTGGGGAAACAATGGATCACTGTGATGACACAATTGAGCACTGTGATGACACATTGGAGCACTGTGATGAGACAAAGGGGAACGATGATGACACAGTGGAGCACTCTGATAACACAATGGTGCACTGTGATGACACAATGGTGCACTGTGATGACACAATGGAGCACTGTGATGTCACAATGTAGCACTGTGATGACACAATGAGGCAATGTGACGGCACAAGGGAGCATTGTGAAGACATAATGAAGCACTGTGATGACACATTGGAGCACTGTGATGACCAGTGGAGCTTTGTGATGACAGAATGGAGAACGATGATGACACAGTGGAGCACTGTGATAACACAATGGTGCACTGTGATGACACAATGGATCTCTGTGATTACACAATTGAGCACTGTAATGACACAATGGAGTCTGAGATGACAAAATGGAGCACTATGATGACACAGTGTAGCATTGTGATGAAAAATGGAGCACTGTGATGACACAATGGAGCACAGTGATGACACAAAAGATCATTGTGATGACACAGTGGAACACTGTGATGACACAATCTAGCAATATGATGACACAATGGAGCAGTATGATGACACAATGGAGCACTGTGATAAGACAATTGTGCAATGTGATGACACAATTGATCACTGTTATAATACCATGGAGCAGTGTGATGACAAAATGTAGCACTGTGATGACACAATTGTGCACTGTGATGACACAACGGAGCAGTGTGATTACAAAATGGAACACTGTCATGACAGTGGAGCACTGTAATGACACAATTGTGCACTGTGTTGACACAATTGATCACTACGATGTCACAATGGAGCAGTGTGATGACAAAATGGAGCACTGTGATGACACACTGGAGCACTGTGATGACACAATGGATCACTTTGATGACAAAATGGAGAATTTCAGGACACAATGGAGCTCTGTGATGACTCAATGGAGCTCTGTGATGACACAATGGAGCACTGTCATTACACAATGGAAATCTGTGAGGACACAATGGAGCACTCTGATGTCACAATGGAGCACTGTGATGACACAATAAGGCATTGTGATGACAAAATGGAGCATTGTGATGAAAAAACGGAGCTCTGTAATGACAAAATGGAGCACTGTGATGTCACAATGCAGCACTGTGATGACACAATGAGGCATTTTGATGGCACAATGGAGCATTGTGATGACATAATGAATCACTGTGATGACACATTGCAGAACTGTTATGACCAGTGGAGCTTCGTGATGACATAATGGAGCACTGTGATGACACAATGGAGCACGATTATGACACAGTGGAGCACAGTGATAACACAATGGTGCACTGTGTTGACACAATGGAGCATTGTGATGACACAATGGAGCTCTGTGATGTCACAATGGAGCATTGTGATTACAAAACGAAACTCTGTGATGACAAAATGGAGCACTGTGATGACACAATAGAGCACCGTGATGTTACAATGTAGCACTGTGATGACACAATGAGGAATTGTGATGGCACAAGGGAGCATTGTGATGACATAATGAAGCACTGTGATGACACATTGGAGCAATGTGATGACCAGTGGAGCTTCGTGATGACACAGTTGAGCACTGTGTTGACACAATGGATCTCTGTGATTAAACAATTGAGCACTGTAATGACACAATGGATCACTTTGATGACAAAACTGAACACGGCATTGACGTAATGGTGCACTGTGATGACAAAATGGAGCACTATCCTGACAGAGTGTAGCACTGTGATGACACAATGGAGGACTGTGATGACACAGTGAGCACTGTGATGACACAATAGATCATTGTGATCACATAGTGGAACACTGAGCTGACACAATGGAGAAACTGTGATAACAAAATGGAGCACTATGATGACACAGTGGAGCACTGTGATAACACAATAGTGCACTGTGGTGACACAATGGAGCACTCTGATGAGACAATTGACCTCTGTGATGACACAACTGAACACTGTGATGACACAATGGAGCACTGTGATGACACAATGGACGTCTGTGATGACAAAATGGAGCACTGTGATGATACAAGCGAGCACTATGATGTCACAATGAAACACTGTGATGACGCAATGGAGCACTGTGATGACACAAGCGAGCCCTGTGATGTCACAATGAAACACTGTGATGACGCAATGGAGCACTGTGATGTCACAATGGAGCACTATGATGACAAAATGGAGAATTTGAGGACACAATGGAGCTCTGTGATGACACAATAGATCTCTGTGATGACACAATTGAGCACTGTGATTACACAATGGAAATCTGTGAGGACACAATGGAGCATTCTGATGACACAATGGAGCACTGTGATGAACAATGGAGCTCTGTGATGACACAAGGGAGCACTATGATGAGACAATGGATCACTGTGATGACATAATGGAGCACGGTGATGACACAATGGAGCACTGTGATGTCACAATAGAGCACTGTGATGACAAAAAGGAGCACTTTGATGAGAAATTGGATCCCTGTGATGACACAATGGAGCTCTGTTATGTCACAATGGAGCATTGTGATGACAAAACGGAGCTCGGTGATGACAAAATGGAGCACTGTGATGACACAATGGTGCACTGTTATGACATATTCGAGCATTTTGATGACACAATGGAGCTCTGTGATGATATAATGGAGCACTGTGAAGACACAGTTTTGCACAGTGATGACACAATTGTTCACTGTGATGACACATTGTAGCTCTGTGATGACAAAATGGAGCACTGTGATGACACAATTGATCACCGTGATGACACATTGGAGTACTTTGATGACAAAATGGAGCACTGTGATGATGAAATAGACCACTGTGATGACACAATGGAGCACTGTGATGACACAATGGAGCACTTTGATTACAAAATGGAGAATTTGAGGACACAATGGAGTTCTGTGATGACACAATCAAGCTCTGTGATGACACAATGCAGCACTGTGATTACACAATGGATATCTGTGTGGACACAATGGAGCACTCTGATGTCACAATGGAGCACTGTGATGACACAATAATGCATTGTGATGACAAAACGGAGCATTGTGATGACATAATGAAGCACTGTGTTGACACAGTGGAGCCCTTTGATGACACAATGGAGATTTGTGATGACATAATGGAGCTCTGTGATGACACAATGGAGCTATGGGAGGACAAAGAGGAGCACTGTAATGTCACAATGGAGCACTGTGATGATACAATGGAGCACTCTGATATCACAATGGAGCTTGTGTTGTCACTATGGAGCATAGTGATGACACAATGGAGCACTGTGATTAGACAATGGATCACTGTGATGACACAATGGAGCACTGTGATGACACAGTAAGGCATTGTGATGACACAATGAAGCACTGTGATGACACGGTGGAGGCCTTTGATGACACAATGGAGATTTGTGATGACACAATGGAGCACTGTGATGACACAATGGAGTCTGTGATGACAAAATGGAGCACTATGATGACACAGTGTAGCACTGTGATGAAAAATGGAACACTGTGATGACACAATGGAGCACTGTGATGACACAATAGATCGTTGTGATGACACAGTAGAACACTGTGATGACACAATGGAACAATATGATGACACAGTGGAGCACTATTATGACACAGTGGAGCACTGTGATAACACAGTTGTTCACTGTGTTGACACAATTGATCACTGTGATGACACAATGGAGCAGTGTGATGAAAAAAGGGAGCACTGTGATGATACAGTGGAGCACTACAATGACACACTTGTGCACTGTGTTGACACAATTGATCACAATAATGACACAATGGAGCAGTGTGATGACAAAATGGAGCACTGTGATGACACAGTGGAGCACTATGATGAGACAATGGATCACTGTGATGACACAATGGAGCACTGTAATGACACAATGGAGCACTATGATGACAAAATGGAGAATTTGAGGACACAATTGAGCTCTGTGATGACACAATGGAGCTCTGTGATGACACAATGTAGCACTGTGATTACACAATGGAAATCTGTGAGGACACAATGGAGCACTCTGATGTCACAATGGAGCACAGTGATGACACAATAAGGCATTGTGATGACAAAATGGAGCATTGTGATGACATAATGAAGCACGGTGATAACACAGTGGAGCCCGTTGATGACACAATGGAGATTTGTGATGACATAATGGAGCTCTGTGATGAAACAATTTAGCACTGTGATGTCACAATGGAGCACTGTGATGACACAATGAGGCATTGTGATGGCACAATGGAGCATTGTGATGACATAAGGAAGCACTGTGATGACACATTGGAGCACTGTGATGACCAATGGAGCTTTGTGATGACACAATGGAGCATTGTGTTGTCACTATGGAGCACTGTGATGTCACAATGGAGCACTGTGATTACACAATGGAAATCTGTGATGACACATTGGAGCACTCTGATGTAACAATGAAGCACTGTGATGAACAATGGAGCTCTGTGATGACACAATGGAGCACTGTGATGACACAAGGGAACACTATGATGAGAAAATGGAACACTGTGATGACATAATGGGACACGGTGATGACACAATGGAGCACTGTGATGTTACAAGGTTGCACTGTGATGACAGAATGGAGCACTTTGATGAGAAATTGGATCCCTGTGATGACACAATGGAGCTCTGTGATGTCACAATGGAGAATTGTGATGACAAAACGGAGCTCTGTGATGACAAAATGGAGGACTGTGATGACACAATGGAGCACTGTGATGTCACAATGTAGCATTGTGATGAAAAAATGAGGCATTGTGACGGCACAATGGAGCACTGTGATGACACAATGGAGCTATGTGAGGACAAAATGGAGCACTGTGATGTCACATGGAGCACTGTGATGATACAATGGAGCACTGTGATATCACAATGGAGCATTGTGTTGTCACTATGGAGCATAGTTATGACACAATGGAGCACTGTGATTAGACAATGGATGACTGTGATCACAAAATGGAGCACTATGATGACACAATAAGGCATTGTGATGACACAATGGAGCATTGTGATGACAAAATGGAGCCCTGTGATGACACATTGGAGTATGGTGATGACACAATTGTGCACTGTGATAACACAATTGATAACTGTGATGACACAATGGAGCAGTGTGGTGACAAAATGGAGCACTGTGATGAGACAATGGAGCACACAAGTGACTCTATAGAGCACTATGATAGGATAATGGATCACTGGTATGACACAATGGAGCACAGTGGTGACACAATGAAACATTTTGATGATATAATGAGCACTGTGATGACAGTGGAGTACTGTGATAACACAATGGAGCACTGTGATCACACAAGTGAGCACTGTGATTCCAAAATAGAGCATTGTGATGACACAATGGAGGTCTGTGATGTCAAAATGTGAAGACAAAAAGGAGCTCTGTGATGACACAATGGAGCACTATGATGACACATTCGAGCACTGTGATGTCACAATGAAACACTGTGATGACACAATTGAGCACAGTGATGAGACAATGGATCACTGTGATGAGACAATGGATCACTGTGATGACACAATGGAGCACTATGATGAAAAAATGGAGAATTTGAGGACACAATGGAGCTCTGTGATGACACAATGGAGCACTGTGATTACACAAAGGAAATCTGTGAGGACACAATGGAGCACTCTGATGTCACAATGGAGCACTATGATGAACAATGGAGCTCTGTGATAACACAATGTAGCACTGTGATGACACAAGGGAGCACTACGATGAGAAAATGGATTACTGTGATGACATAATGGAGCACGGTGATGACACAATGGAGCACTGTGATGTCACAATGGAGCACTGTGATGACAGAATGGAGCACTTTGATGAGAAATTGGATCCCTGTGAAGACAAAATGGAGCTCTGTGATGACACAATGGAGCTCTGTGATGTCACAATGGAGCATTGTGATTACAAAACGGAGCTCTGTGATGACAAAATGGAGCACTGTGATGACACAATGAGGCAATGTGATGTCACAATGTAGCACTGTGATGACACAATGAGGCAATATGACGGCACAATTGAGCATTGTAATGACATAATGAAGCACTGTGATGACACAGTGGAGCACTGTGATGACCAGTGGAGCTTCGTGATGACACAATGGAGCACTGTGATGACACAATGGAGCACGATGATGACACTCTGGAGCACTGGGATAATACAATGGTGCACTGTGTTGAGACAATGGAGCATTGTGATGACACAATGGAGCTCTGTGATGTCACAATGGAGCGTTGTTATTACAAAACGAAGCTCTGTGATGACAAAATGGAGCACTGTGATGACACAATGGGGCACTATTATGTCACAATTTAGCACTGTGATGACACAATGAGGCATTGCGATGGCACAATGGAGCATTGTGATTACATAATGAAGCACTGTGATGACACATTGGAGCACTGTGATGACCAGTGGAGCTTCGTGATGACACAATGGAGCACGATGATGACACAGTAGAGCACTGTGAAAACACAATGGTGCACTGTGTTGACACAATGGAGCATTGTGATGACACAATGGAGCTCTGTGTTGTCACAATGCAGCATTGTGATTACAAAACGAAGCTCTGTGATGACAAAATGGAGCACTGTGATGACACAATGGAGCACTGTGAAGTCACAATGTAGCACTGTGATGACACAATGAGACATTGTGATGGCACAATGGAGCATTGTGATGACATAAAGAAGCACTGTGATGACACATTGGAGCACTGTGATGACCAGAGGAGCTTCGTGATGACACAATGGAGCACTGTGTTGACACAATGGATCTCTGTGATTAAATAATTGAGAACTGTAATGACACAATGGATCACTTTGATGACAAAACTGAGCACTGCGTTGACGAAATGGTGCACTGTGATGACAAAATGGAGCACTATCCTGACAGAGTGTAGCATTGAGATGACACAATGGAGGACTGTGATGACACAGTGAGCACTGTGATGACACAATAGATCATTGTGATCACACAGTGGAATACTGTGTTGACACAATGGAGAAACTGTGATAACAAAATGGAGCACTATGATGACACAGTGGAGCAATGTGATAACACAATTGTGCACTGTGATGACACAATGGAGCACTGTGATGACACAGTTGAGCACTATGATGAGACAATGGAGCATCATGATGGACACAATGGAGCACTATGATGAGATAATGGATCACTGGGATGACACAATGGAGCACGGTCATGACACAATGGAGCACTGTGGTGACACAATGGAGCATTTTGATGATATAAGGAGCACTGTTATGACACAATGGAGCACTGTGATGACACAATGGAGGTTTGTGATGACAAATTGGAGCACTATCATGACAGAGTGTAGCTCTGTGATGACACAATGGAGGACTGTGATGACACAGTGGAGCACTGTGATGATACAATAGATCATTGTGATCACACAGTGGAACACTGTGATGACACAAAGGAGAAACTGTGATAACACAATGGAGCACTATGATGACACAGTGGAACACTGTGATAACACAATGGTGCACTGTGATGACACAATGGAGCACTGTGAGGACACAAAGGATCACTGTGATGACACAATGGAGTACTGTGATGATACAATGGAGCACTGTAATATCACAAAGGAGCACTTTGATGACTCAATGGAGCTACGTGAGGACAAAAAGGAGCACTGTGGTGTCACAATGGAGCACTGTGATGATACAATGGAGCACTGTGATATCACAATGGAGCATTGTGTTGTCACTATGGAGCACAGTGATGACACAATGGAGCACTGTGATGACACAATAAGGCATTGTGATCACACAATGGAGCATTGTGATGACATAATGAATCACTGTGATGACACAGTGGAGGCCTTTATGACACAATGGAGATTTGTAATGACACAATGGAGCACTCTGATGACACGATGGAGTCTGTGATGACAAAATGGAGCACTATGATGACACAGTGTAGCACTGTGATGAAAAATGGAGCACAGTGATGACACAATGGAGCACTGTGATGACACAGTTGAACACTGTGATGACACAATGGAACACTGTGATGACACAATGGAGCACTATGATGACACAGTGGAGCACTCTGATAACACAATGGTGCACTGTGATAACACAATGGAGCACTGTGATGACACAATGGAGCACTGTGAGGACACAATGGATCACTGTGATGACACAATGGAGCACTGTGTTGACACAATGGATCTCTGTGATTAAATAATTGAGAACTGTAATGACACAATGGATCACTTTGATGACAAAACTGAGCACTGCGTTGACGAAATGGTGCACTGTGATGACAAAATGGAGCACTATCCTGACAGAGTGTAGCATTGAGATGACACAATGGAGGACTGTTATGACACAGTGAGCACTGTGATGACACAATAGATCATTGTGATCACACAGTGGAATACTGTGTTGACACAATGGAGAAACTGTGATAACAAAATGGAGCACTATGATGACACAGTGGAGCAATGTGATAACACAATTGTGCACTGTGATGACACAATGGAGCACTGTGATGACACAGTTGAGCACTATGAAGAGACAATGGAGCAGCATGATGGACACAATGGAGCACTATGATGAGATAATGGATCACTGGGATGACACAATGGAGCACGGTCATGACACAATGGAGCACTGTGGTGACACAATGGAGCATTTTGATGATATAAGGAGCACTGTGATGACACAATGGAGCACTGTGATGACACAATGGAGGTTTGTGATGACAAATTGGAGCAGTATCATGACAGAGTGTAGCTCTGTGATGACACAATGGAGGACTGTGATGACACAGTGGAGCACTGTGATGATACAATAGATCATTGTGATCACACAGTGGAACACTGTGATGACACAAGGGAGAAACTGTGATAACACAATGGAGCACTATGATGACACAGTGGAACACTGTGATAACACAATGGTGCACTGTGATGACACAATGGAGCACTGTGAGGACACAATGGATCACTGTGATGACACAATGGAGTACTGTGATGATACAATGGAGCACTGTAATATCACAAAGGAGCACTTTGATGACTCAATGGAGCTACGTGAGGACAAAAAGGAGCACTGTGGTGTCACAATGGAGCACTGTGATGATACAATGGAGCACTGTGATATCACAATGGAGCATTGTGTTGTCACTATGGAGCACAGTGATGACACAATGGAGCACTGTGATTAGACAATGGAGCACTGTGATGACACAATAAGGCATTGTGATCACACAATGGAGCATTGTGATGACATAATGAATCACTGTGATGACACAGTGGAGGCCTTTTATGACACAATGGAGATTTGTAATGACACAATGGAGCACTCTGATGACACGATGGAGTCTGTGATGACAAAATGGAGCACTATGATGACACAGTGTAGCACTGTGATGAAAAATGGAGCACAGTGATGACACAATGGAGCACTGTGATGACACAGTTGAACACTGTGATGACACAATGGAACACTGTGATGACACAATGGAGCACTATGATGACACAGTGGAGCACTCTGATAACACAATGGTGCACTGTGATGACACAATGGAGCACTGTGATGACACAATGGAGCACTATGAGGACACAATGGATCACTGTGATGACACAATGGAGCACTGTGTTGACACAATGGATCTCTGTGATTAAATAATTGAGAACTGTAATGACACAATGGATCACTTTGATGACAAAACTGAGCACTGCGTTGACGAAATGGTGCACTGTGATGACAAAATGGAGCACTATCCTGACAGAGTGTAGCATTGAGATGACACAATGGAGGACTGTTATGACACAGTGAGCACTGTGATGACACAATAGATCATTGTGATCACACAGTGGAATACTGTGTTGACACAATGGAGAAACTGTGATAACAAAATGGAGCACTATGATGACACAGTGGAGCAATGTGATAACACAATTGTGCACTGTGATGACACAATGGAGCACTGTGATGACACAGTTGAGCACTATGAAGAGACAATGGAGCAGCATGATGGACACAATGGAGCACTATGATGAGATAATGGATCACTGGGATGACACAATGGAGCACGGTCATGACACAATGGAGCACTGTGGTGACACAATGGAGCATTTTGATGATATAAGGAGCACTGTGATGACACAATGGAGCACTGTGATGACACAATGGAGGTTTGTGATGACAAATTGGAGCACTATCATGACAGAGTGTAGCTCTGTGATGACACAATGGAGGACTGTGATGACACAGTGGAGCACTGTGAGGACACAATGGATCACTGTGATGACACAATGGAGTACTGTGATGATACAATGGAGCACTGTAATATCACAAAGGAGCACTTTGATGACTCAATGGAGCTACGTGAGGACAAAAAGGAGCACTGAGGTGTCACAATGGAGCACTGTGATGATAGAATGGAGCACTGTGATATCACAATGGAGCATTGTGTTGTCACTATGGAGCACAGTGATGACACAATGGAGCACTGTGATTAGACAATGGAGCACTGTGATGACACAATAAGGCATTCTGATCACACAATGGAGCATTGTGATGACATAATGAATCACTGTGATGACACAGTGGAGGCCTTTTATGACACAATGGAGATTTGTAATGACACAATGGAGCACTCTGATGACACGATGGAGTCTGTGATGACAAAATGGAGCACTATGATGACACAGTGTAGCACTGTGATGAAAAGTGGAGCACAGTGATGACACAATGGAGCACTGTGATGACACAGTTGAACACTGTGATGACACAATGGAACACTGTGATGACACAATGGAGCACTATGATGACACAGTGGAGCACTCTGATAACACAATGGTGCACTGTGATGACACAATGGAGCACTGTGATGACACAATGGAGCACTGTGAGGACACAATGGATCACTGTGATGACACAATGGAGCACTGTGTTGACACAATGGATCTCTGTGATTAAATAATTGAGAACTGTAATGACACAATGGATCACTTTGATGACAAAACTGAGCACTGCGTTGACGAAATGGTGCACTGTGATGACAAAATGGAGCACTATCCTGACAGAGTGTAGCATTGAGATGACACAATGGAGGACTGTTATGACACAGTGAGCACTGTGATGACACAATAGATCATTGTGATCACACAGTGGAATACTGTGTTGACACAATGGAGAAACTGTGATAACAAAATGGAGCTCTATGATGACACAGTGGAGCAATGTGATAACACAATTGTGCACTGTGATGACACAATGGAGCACTGTGATGACACAGTTGAGCACTATGAAGAGACAATGGAGCATCATGATGGACACAATGGAGCACTATGATGAGATAATGGATCACTGGGATGACACAATGGAGCACGGTCATGACACAATGGAGCACTGTGGTGACACAATGGAGCATTTTGATGATATAAGGAGCACTGTGATGACACAATGGAGCACTGTGATGACACAATGGAGGTTTGTGATGACAAATTGGAGCACTATCATGACAGAGTGTAGCTCTGTGATGACACAATGGAGGACTGTGATGACACAGTGGAGCACTGTGATGATACAATAGATCATTGTGATCACACAGTGGAACACTGTGATGACACAAGGGAGAAACTGTGATAACACAATGGAGCACTATGATGACACAGTGGAACACTGTGATAACACAATGGTGCACTGTGATGACACAATGGAGCACTGTGAGGACACAATGGATCACTGTGATGACACAATGGAGTACTGTGATGATACAATGGAGCACTGTAATATCACAAAGGAGCACTTTGATGACTCAATGGAGCTACGTGAGGACAAAAAGGAGCACTGTGGTGTCACAATGGAGCACTGTGATGATACAATGGAGCACTGTGATATCACAATGGAGCATTGTGTTGTCACTATGGAGCACAGTGATGACACAATGGAGCACTGTGATTAGACAATGGAGCACTGTGATGACACAATAAGGCATTGTGATCACACAATGGAGCATTGTGATGACATAATGAATCACTGTGATGACACAGTGGAGGCCTTTTATGACACAATGGAGATTTGTAATGACACAATGGAGCACTCTGATGACACGATGGAGTCTGTGATGACAAAATGGAGCACTATGATGACACAGTGTAGCACTGTGATGAAAAATGGAGCACAGTGATGACACAATGGAGCACTGTGATGACACAGTTGAACACTGTGATGACACAATGGAACACTGTAATGACACAATGGAGCACTATGATGACACAGTGGAGCACTCTGATAACACAATGGTGCACTGTGATGACACAATGGAGCACTGTGATGACACAATGGAGCACTGTGAGGACACAATGGATCACTGTGATGACACAATGGAGCACTGTGTTGACACAATGGATCTCTGTGATTAAATAATTGAGAACTGTAATGACACAATGGATCACTTTGATGACAAAACTGAGCACTGCGTTGACGAAATGGTGCACTGTGATGACAAAATGGAGCACTATCCTGACAGAGTGTAGCATTGAGATGACACAATGGAGGACTGTTATGACACAGTGAGCACTGTGATGACAATAGATCATTGTGATCACACAGTGGAATACTGTGTTGACACAATGGAGAAACTGTGATAACAAAATGGAGCACTATGATGACACAGTGGAGCAATGTGATAACACAATTGTGCACTGTGATGACACAATGGAGCACTGTGATGACACAGTTGAGCACTATGAAGAGACAATGGAGCATCATGATGGACACAATGGAGCACTATGATGAGATAATGGATCACTGGGATGACACAATGGAGCACGGTCATGACACAATGGAGCACTGTGGTGACACAATGGAGCATTTTGATGATATAAGGAGCACTGTGATGACACAATGGAGCACTGTGATGACACAATGGAGGTTTGTGATGACAAATTGGAGCACTATCATGACAGAGTGTAGCTCTGTGATGACACAATGGAGGACTGTGATGACACAGTGGAGCACTGTGATAATACAATAGATCATTGTGATCACACAGTGGAACACTGTGATGACACAAGGAGAAACTGTGATAACACAATGGAGCACTATGATGACAGAGTGGAACACTGTGATAACACAATGGTGCACTGTGATGACACAATGGAGCACTGTGAGGACACAATGGATCACTGTGATGACACAATGGAGTACTGTGATAATACAATGGAGCACTGTAATATCACAAAGGAGCACTTTGATGACTCAATGGAGCTATGTGAGGACAAAAAGGAGCACTGTGGTGTCACAATGGAGCACTGTGATGATACAATGGAGCACTGTGATATCACAATGGAGCATTGTGTTGTCACTATGGAGCACAGTGATGACACAATGGAGCACTGTGATTAGACAATAGAGCACTGTGATGACACAATAAGGCATTGTGATCACACAATGGAGCATTGTGATGACATAATGAATCACTGTGATGACACAGTGGAGGCCTTTTATGACACAATGGAGATTTGTAATGACACAATGGAGCACTCTGATGACACGATGTAGTCTGTGATGACAAAATGGAGCACTATGATGACACAGTGTAGCACTGTGATGAAAAGTGGAGCACAGTGATGACACAATGGAGCACTGTGATGACACAGTTGAACACTGTGATGACACAATGGAACACTGTGATGACACAATGGAGCACTATGATGACACAGTGGAGCACTCTGATAACACAATGGTGCACTGTGATGACAAAATGGAGCACTGTGATGACACAATGGAGCACTGTGAGGACACAATGGAGCACTGTGATGACACAATGGAGCACTGTGATGATACAATGGAGCACTGTAATATCACAAAGGAGCACTTTGATGACTCAGTGGAGCTACGTGAGAACAAAAAGGAGCACTGTGGTGTCACAATGGAGCACTGTGATGATACAATGGAGCACTGTGATATCACAATGGAGCATTGTGTCGTCACTATGGAGCACAGTGATGAAACAATGGAGCACTGTGATTAGACAATGGATCACTGTGATGACACAATGGAGAACTCTGATGACACAATAAGGCATTGTGATGACACAATGGAGCATTGTGATGACAAAATGAATCACTGTGATGACACAGTGGAGGCCTTTTATGACACAATGGAGATTTGTAATGATACAATGGAGCACTCTGATGACACGATGGAGTCTGTTATGACAAAATGGAGCACTATGATGACACAGTGTAGCACTGTGATGAAAAATGGAGCACAGTGATGACACAATGGAGCACTGTGATGACACAGTTGAACACTGTGATGACACAATGGAACACTGTGATGACACAATGGAGCACTATGATGACACAGTGGAGCACTATGCTAACACAATTGTGCACTGTGGTGACACAATTGATCACTGTGATGACACAGTGGAGCACTGTGATGACAAAATGGAGCAATGTGATGACACAGTGGAGCACTGTGACGACACAATGGAGCACTATGATGAGACAATGAAGCACATAGATGACTCTATACATCACTATGATGAGATAATGGATCACGGGTATGACACAATAGAGCACTGTGGTGACACAATTTAGCATTTTGATGATATAATGAGCACTGTGATGACACAGTGGAGCACTGTGATAACACAATGTTGCACTGTGATGACAAAATGGAGCACTGTCATGACACAATGGAGCACTGTGATGTTAAAATGTATCACTCTGATGACACAAGGAGGCATTGTGATGGCACAATGGAGCATTGTGATGACATAATGAAGCACTGTGATGACACATTGGACCACTGTGATGACCAGTGGAGCTTCGTGATAACACAATGGAGCACTGTGTTGACACAATGGTTCTCTGTGATTAAACAATTGAGCACTGTAATGACACAATTTATCACTTGGATGACAAAACTGAGCACTGCGTTGACGTAATGGTGCACTGTGACGACAAAATGGAGCACTATCCTGACAGAGTGTAACACAGTGATGAAACAATGGAGGACTGTGATGACACAGTGAGCACTGTGATGACACAATAGATCATTGTGTACACACAGTGGAACACTGTGATGGCACAATGTAGAAACTGTGATAACAAAATGGAGCACTATGATGACACAGTGGAGCACTGTGTTGACACAATAGTGCACTGTGATGACACAATGGAGCACAGGGATGACACAATGGATCACTGTGAGGACACCACAGATCACTGTGATGACACAATGGAGCACTGTGATGACACAATGGATCACTGTAATATCACAAAGGAGCACTGTGATGACACAAGGGAGCTATGAGAGGACAAAAAGGAGCACTGTGATGTCACAATGGAGCACTGTGATGATACAATGGAGCACTGTGATACCACAATGGAGCATTGTGTTGTCACTATAGAGCACAGTTATGACACAATGGAGCACTGTGATTAGACAATGGATCACTGTGATGACACAATAAGGCATTGTGCTGACACAATGGAGCTCTGTGTTGTCACAATGCAGCATTGTGATTACAAAACGAAGCTCTGTGATGACAAAATGGAGCACTGTGATGACAAAATGGAGCACTGTGAAGTCACAATGTAGCACTGTGATGACACAATGAGACATTGTGATGGCACAATGGAGCATTGTGATGACATAAAGAAGCACTGTGATGACACATTGGAGCACTGTGATGACCAGAGGAGCTTCGTGATGACACAATGGAGCACTGTGTTGACACAATGGATCTCTGTGATTAAATAATTGAGAACTGTAATGACACAATGGATCACTTTGATGACAAAACTGAGCACTGCGTTGACGAAATGGTGCACTGTGATGACAAAATGGAGCACTATCCTGACAGAGTGTAGCATTGAGATGACACAATGGAGGACTGTTATGACACAGTGAGCACTGTGATGACACAATAGATCATTGTGATCACACAGTGGAATACTGTGTTGACACAATGGAGAAACTGTGATAACAAAATGGAGCACTATGATGACACAGTGGAGCAATGTGATAACACAATTGTGCACTGTGATGACACAATGGAGCACTGTGATGACACAGTTGAGCACTATGAAGAGACAATGGAGCATCATGATGGACACAATGGAGCACTATGATGAGATAATGGATCACTGGGATGACACAATGGAGCACGGTCATGACACAATGGAGCACTGTGGTGACACAATGGAGCATTTTGATGATATAAGGAGCACTGTGATGACACAATGGAGCACTGTGATGACACAATGGAGGTTTGTGATGACAAATTGGAGCACTATCATGACAGAGTGTAGCTCTGTGATGACACAATGGAGGACTGTGATGACACAGTGGAGCACTGTGAGGACACAATGGATCACTGTGATGACACAATGGAGTACTGTGATGATACAATGGAGCACTGTAATATCACAAAGGAGCACTTTGATGACTCAATGGAGCTACGTGAGGACAAAAAGGAGCACTGTGGTGTCACAATGGAGCACTGTGATGATACAATGGAGCACTGTGATATCACAATGGAGCATTGTGTTGTCACTATGGAGCACAGTGATGACACAATGGAGCACTGTGATTAGACAATGGAGCACTGTGATGACACAATAAGGCATTGTGATCACACAATGGAGCATTGTGATGACATAATGAATCACTGTGATGACACAGTGGAGGCCTTTTATGACACAATGGAGATTTGTAATGACACAATGGAGCACTCTGATGACACGATGGAGTCTGTGATGACAAAATGGAGCACTATGATGACACAGTGTAGCACTGTGATGAAAAGTGGAGCACAGTGATGACACAATGGAGCACTGTGATGACACAGTTGAACACTGTGATGACACAATGGAACACTGTGATGACACAATGGAGCACTATGATGACACAGTGGAGCACTCTGATAACACAATGGTGCACTGTGATGACACAATGGAGCACTGTGATGACACAATGGAGCACTGTGAGGACACAATGGATCACTGTGATGACACAATGGAGCACTGTGTTGACACAATGGATCTCTGTGATTAAATAATTGAGAACTGTAATGACACAATGGATCACTTTGATGACAAAACTGAGCACTGCGTTGACGAAATGGTGCACTGTGATGACAAAATGGAGCACTATCCTGACAGAGTGTAGCATTGAGATGACACAATGGAGGACTGTGATGACACAGTGAGCACTGTGATGACACAATAGATCATTGTGATCACACAGTGGAATACTGTGTTGACACAATGGAGAAACTGTGATAACAAAATGGAGCACTATGATGACACAGTGGAGCAATGTGATAACACAATTGTGCACTGTGATGACACAATGGAGCACTGTGATGACACAGTTGAGCACTGTGATGAGACAATGGAGCATCATGATGGACACAATGGAGCACTATGATGAGATAATGGATCACTGGGATGACACAATGGAGCACGGTCATGACACAATGGAGCACTGTGGTGACACAATGGAGCATTTTGATGATATAAGGAGCACTGTGATGACACAATGGAGCACTGTGATGACACAATGGAGGTTTGTGATGACAAATTGGAGCACTATCATGACAGAGTGTAGCTCTGTGATGACACAATGGAGGACTGTGATGACACAGTGGAGCACTGTGATGATACAATAGATCATTGTGATCACACAGTGGAACACTGTGATGACACAAGGGAGAAACTGTGATAACACAATGGAGCACTATGATGACAGAGTGGAGCACTGTGATAACACAATGGTGCACTGTGATGACACAATGGAGTACTGTGATGATACAATGGAGCACTGTAATATCACAAAGGAGCACTTTGATGACTCAATGGAGCTACGTGAGGACAAAAAGGAGCACTGTGGTGTCACAATGGAGCACTGTGATGATACAATGGAGCACTGTGATATCACAATGGAGCATTGTGTTGTCACTATGGAGCACAGTGATGACACAATGGAGCACTGTGATTAGACAATGGATCACTGTGATGACACAATGGAGCACTGTGATGACACAATAAGGCATTGTGATGACACAATGGAGCATTGTGATGACATAATGAAGCACTGTGATGACACAGTGGAGGCCTTTGATGACACAATGGAGATTTGTGATGACACAATGGAGCACTGTGATGACACAATGGAGTCTGTGATGACAAAATGGAGCACTATGATGACACAGTGTAGCACTGTGATGAAAAAATGGAGCACAGTGATGACACAATGGAGCACTGTGATGACACAGTTGAACACTGTGATGACACAATGGAACACTGTGATGACACAATGGAGCACTGTGATGACACAATGGAGCACTGTGATGACACAATGGAGCACTGTGATGACACAATGGAGCACTGTGATGACACAATGGAGCACTCTGATGACACAATGGATCACTGTGATGACACAATGGAGCACTGTGATGATACAATGGAGCACTGTGATATCACAAAGGAGCACTTTGATGACTCAGTGGAGCTACGTGAGAACAAAAAGGAGCACTGTGGTGACACAATGGAGCACTGTGATGATACAATGGAGCACTGTGATATCACAATGGAGCATTGTGATTGTCACTATGGAGCACAGTGATGAAACAATGGAGCACTGTGATTAGACAATGGATCACTGTGATGACACAATGGAGCACTCTGATGACACAATAAGGCATTGTGATGACACAATGGAGCATTGTGATGACACAATGAATCACTGTGATGACACAGTGGAGGCCTTTGATGACACAATGGAGCATTTGTGATGACACAATGGAGCACTCTGATGACACGATGGAGTCTGTTATGACAAAATGGAGCACTATGAGGACAAAGTGTAGCACTGTGATGAAAAATGGAGCACAGTGATGACACAATGAAGCACTGTGATGACACAGTGGAACACTGTGATGACACAATGGAACACTGTGATGACACAATGGAGCACTATGATGACACAGTGGAGCACTATGATAACACAATTGTGCACTGTGATGACACAATGGATCACTGTGATGACACAGTGGAGCACTGTGATGACAAAATGGAGCAATGTGATGACAAAATGGAGCACTGTGACGACACAGTGGAGCACTATGATGAAACAATGAAGCACATAGATGACTCTATGGAGCACTATGATGAGATAATGGATCACTGGTATGACACAATAGAGCACTGTGGTGACACAATTTAGCATTTTGATGATATAATGAGCACTGTGATGACACAGTGGAGCACTGTGATAACACAATGTTGCACTGTGATGACAAAATGGAGCACTGTGATGGCACAATGGAGCACTGTGATGTTAAAATGTAGCACTGTGATGACACAATGGAGGCATTGTGATGGCACAATGGAGCATTGTGATGACATAATGAAGCACTGTGATGACACATTGGAGCACTGTGATGACCAGTGGAGCTTCGTGATAACACAATGGAGCACTGTGTTGACACAATGGTTCTCTGTGATTAAACAATTGAGCACTGTGAATGACACAATGGATCACTTGGATGACAAAACTGAGCACTGCGTTGACGTAATGGTGCACTGTGATGATAAAATGGAGCACAATGCTGACAGAGTGTAACACAGTGATGAAACAATGGAGGACTGTGATGACACAATGGAGCACTGTGATGACACAATAGATCATTGTGATGACACACAGTGGAGCACTGTGATGACACAATGGAGAAACTGTGATGACAAAATGGAGCACTATGATGACACAATGGAGCACTGTGTTGACACAATGGTGCACTGTGATGACACAATGGAGCACTGTGATGACACAATGGAGCACTGTGATGACACAATGGATCACTGTGATGACACAATGGAGCACTGTGATGACACAATGGATCACTGTAATATCACAAAGGAGCACTGTGATGACACAATGGAGCTATGAGAGGACAAAAAGGAGCACTGTGATGTCACAATGGAGCACTGTGATGATACAATGGAGCACTATGGTATCACAATGGAGCATTGTGTTGTCACAATGGAGCACTGTGATGACACAATGGAGCACTGTGATTAGACAATGGATCACTGTGATGACACAATGGAGGCATTGTGCTGACACAATGGAGCTCTGTGTTGTCACAATGGAGCATTGTGATTACAAAATGGAGCTCTGTGATGACAAAATGGAGCACTGTGATGACACAATGGAGCACTGTGATGTCACAATGTAGCACTGTGATGACACAATGAGACATTGTGATGGCACAATGGAGCATTGTGATGACATAAAGGAGCACTGTGATGACACATTGGAGCACTGTGATGACCAATGGAGCTTCGTGATGACACAATGGAGCACTGTGTTGACACAATGGATCTCTGTGATTAAATAATTGAGAACTGTGATGACACAATGGAGCACTTTGATGACAAAACTGAGCACTGCGTTGACAAAATGGAGCACTGTGATGACACAATGGAGCACTATCCTGACAGAGTGTAGCATTGAGATGACACAATGGAGGACTGTGATGACACAGTGGAGCACTGTGATGACACAATAGATCATTGTGATGACACAGTGGAGTACTGTGTTGACACAATGGAGAAACTGTGATAACACAATGGAGCACTATGATGACACAGTGGAGCAATGTGATGACACAATAGTGCACTGTGATGACACAATGGAGCACTGTGATGACACAGTTGAGCACTATGATGAGACAATGGAGCATCGTGATGGACACAATGGAGCACTATGATGAGATAATGGATCACTGTGATGACACAATGGAGCACGGTGATGACACAATGGAGCACTGTGATGACAAAATGGAGCATTTTGATGATATAAGGAGCACTGTGATGACACAATGGAGCACTGTGATGACACAATGGAGGTCTGTGATGACAAATTGGAGCACTATCATGACAGAGTGTAGCTCTGTGATGACACAATGGAGGACTGTGATGACACAGTGGAGCACTGTGATGACACAATAGAGCATTGTGTTGACACAGTGGAGCACTGTGATGACACAATGGAGAAACTGTGATAACACAATGGAGCACTATGATGACACAGTGGAGCACTGTGATAACACAATGGTGCACTGTGATGACACAATGGAGCACTGTGATGACACAATGGAGCACTATGATATCACAAAGGAGCACTGTGATGACACAATGGAGCTATGTGAGGACAAAATGGAGCACTATGTTGTCACAATGGAGCAATATGATGACACAATGGAGGTCTGTGATGACAAATTGGAGCACTATCATGACAGAGTGTAGCTCTGTGATGACACAGTGGAGGCCTTTTATGACACAATGGAGATTTGTGATGACACAATGGAGCACTGTGATGACACAATGGAGCACTGTGAAGTCACAGTGGAGCACTGTGATGACACAATGGAGCACTGTGATGACACAGTGGAGCACTATGATGAGACAACTGAGCACATAGATGACTCTATAGAGCACTATAATGAGATAATGGATCACTCGTATGACACAATGGTGCACGGTCATGACAAAATGGAGCACTGTGGTGACACAATGGAGCATTTTGATGATATTATGAGCACTGTGATGACAGAGTGGAGCATTATGACAACACAATAGAGCATTGTGATGACACCATGAAGATCTGTGATGACACAATTGGTCTCTTTGATTAAAAAATGGAGCACTGTGATGACACAATGGAGGTCTGTGATGTCACAATGTGATGACACAACGGAGCTCTGTGATGACACAATGGAGCACTGTGATGACACATTCGAGCACTGTGATGTCACAATGAAACACTGTGATGACACAGTTGAGCACTGTGATGAGACAATGGATCACTGTGATGACACAATGGATCACTGTGATGATGCAATGGAGCACTGTGATGTCACAATGGAGCACTGTGATGACAAAATTTAGCATTTTGATGATATAATGGAGCACTGTGATGACACAATGGAGCACTGTGATGACACAATGGAGCACTGTGATGACACAATGGAGCACTGTGATGACACAATGGGGCTCTGTGATTAAACAATGGAGCACTGTGATGACACAATGGAGGTCTGTGATGTCACAATGTGATGACACAATGGAGCTCTGTGATGACACAATGGAGCACTGTGATGTCACAATGAATAACTGTGATGAAACAATTGAGCACTGTGTTGAGACAATGGATCACTGTGATGACACAATGGAGCACTGTGATGACACAATGGAGCACTGTGATGAATTAATGGAGCAATGTGATGACACAATGGAGCTCTGTGATGACACAATGGAGCACTGTGATGACACAATGGAGCACTGTGATGACACAATGGAGCACTTTGAGGACACAATGGAGCACTGTGATGACACAATGGAGCACTGTGATGACACAATGGAGCTCTGTGATGACACAATGGAGCACTATGATGACACAATGGAGCACTGTGATGTCATAATGGAGCACTGTGATGACACAATGGAGCACTGTGATGACACAATGGAGCACTGTGATGACACAATGGAGTACTTTGATGAGAAAATGGATCACTTTGATGACACAATGGAGCACTGTGATGACACAATGGAGCATTGTGATGACAAAATGGAGCTCTGTGATGACAAAATGGAGCACTGTGATGACACAATGGAGCTCTGTGATGTCACAATGGAGCACTGTGATGACACAATGGTGCACTGTGATGACACAATGGAGCACTGTGATGACACAATGGAGCACTGTGATGACACAATGGAGCACTGTGATGACACAATGGAGCACTGTGATGACATAATGGAGCACTGTGATGACACAATGGAGCACTGTGATGACACAATGGAGCACTGTGATGACACAATGGAGCACTGTGATGACACAATGGAGCACTGTGATGACTCAATGGAGCATTGTGATGACACAATGGAGCTCTGTGATGACATAATGGAGCACTGTGATGACACAATGGAGCACTGTGATGACACAATGGAGCACTGTGATGACACAATGAGGCATTGTGATGACACAGTGGAGCATTGTGATGACACAATGGAGCACTGTGATGACATATGGAGCACTGTGATGACACAATGGAGCGTTGTGATGACAAAATGGAGCACTGTGTTGACACAATGGGTCTCTGTGATTAAACAATGGAGCACTGTGATGACACAATGGAGCACTGTGATGACACAATGGAGCACTGTGATGACACAATGGTGCACTGTGATGACAAAATGGAGCACTAACCTGACAGAGTGGAGCACTGTGATGACACAATGGAGGACTGTGATGACACAATGGAGCACTGTGATGACACAATGGAGCATTGTGATGACACAGTGGAACACTGTGATGACACAATGGAGCAAATGTGATAACAAAATGGAGCACTGTGATGACACAGTGGAGCACTGTGATGACACAATGGAGCACTGTGATGACACAATGGAGCACTGTGATGACACAATGGAGCACTGTGATGACACAACAGATCACTGTGATGACACAATGGAGCACTGTGATGACACAATGGAGCACTGTGATGACACAAAGGAGCACTATGGTGACACAATGGAGCACTGTGATGATACAATGGAGCACTGTGATGACACAATGGAGGCCTTTGATGACACAATGGAGCATTGTGATGACACATTTGAGCACTGTGATGACACAATGGAGCACTGTGATGACATAATGGAGCACTGTGATGACACAATGTAGCATTGTGATGACAAAATGGAGCACTGTGATGACACAATGGAGCACTGTGATGACACAATGGAGCACTGTGATGACACAATTGAGCACTGTGATGACACAATGGAGCATATGTGATGACAAAATGGAGCCTCTGTGATGAAACAATGGAGCACTGTGATGACACAATGGAGCTCTGTGATGACACAATGGAGCACTTTGTGATGACACAATGGAGCACTGTGATGACACAATGGAGCACTGTGATGTCACAATGAAACACTGTGATGACACAATTGAGCACTGTGATGACACAATGGAGCACTGTGATGACACAATGGATCACTGTGATGACACAATGGAGCACTGTGATGACACAATGGAGCACTGTGATGACACAATGGAGCACTTTGATGACACAATGGAGCTCTGTGATGACACAATGGAGCTCTGTGATGACACAATGGAGCACTGTGATTACAAAATGGAAATCTGTGATGACACAATGGAGCACTGTGATGACACAAGGGAGCACTAATATGGGACAATGGATCACTGTGATGACATAATGGAGCACGGTGATGACACAATGGAGCACTGTAATGTCACAATGGAGCACTGTGATGACAGAATGGAGTACTTTGATGAAAAATTGAATCCCTGTGATGACACAATGGAGCTCTGTGATGTCACAATGGAGCAGTGTGATTATAAAGCGGAGCTCTGTGATGACAAAATGGAGCAATGTGATGAAACAATGGAGCACTATGATGTCACAATGAAACACTGTGATGAAACAATTGAGCACTGTGATGAGACAATGGATCACTGTGATGACACAATGGAGCACTGTGATGACACAATGGAGCACTGTGATGTCACAATGGAGCACTGTGATGAATTAATGGAGAATTCGAGGACAAAATGGAGCTCTGTGATGACACAATGGAGCTCTGTGATGACACAATGGAGCACTCTGATTACACAATGGAAATCTTTGAGGACACAATGGAGCACTCTGATGTCACAATGGAGCACTATGATGAACAATGGAGCTCTGTGATGAGACAAGGGAGCACTATGATGAGACAATGGATCACTGTGATGACATAATGGAGCACGATGATGACACAATGGAGCACTGTGATGACCCAATCGAGCATTGTGATGACAGAATGGAGTACTTTGATGAGAAATTGGATCCCTTTTATGACACAATGGAGCTCTGTGATGTCACAATGGAGCATTGTGGTGACAAAACGGAGCTCTGTGATGACAAAATGGAGCACTGTGATGACACAATGGAGCACTGTGATGTCACAATGTAGCACTGTGATGACACAATGAGGCATCGTGATGGCACAATGGAGCATTGTGATGACATAATGAAGCACTGTGTTGACACATTGGAGCACTGTGATGACCAGTGGAGCTTCGTGATGACACAATGGAGCACTGTGATGACACAATGGAGCACGATGATGACACAGTGGAGCACTCTGATAACACAATGGTGCACTGTGTTGACACAATGGAGCATTGTGATGACACAATTGAGCTCTGTGATGTCACAATGGAGCATTGTGATTACAAAACGAAGCTCTTTGATGACAAAATGGAGCACTGTGATGACAAAATGTTGCACTGTGATGACACAATGTAGCACTGGGATGACACAATGAGGCATTGTGATGGCACATTGGAGCATTGTGATGACATAATGAAGCACTATGATGACACATTGGAGCACTGTGATGACCAGTGGAGCTTCGTGATGACAAAATGGAGCACTGTGTTGACACAATGGTTCTCTGTGATTAAACAATTGAGCACTGTAATGACACAATATATCACTTTGATGACAAAACTGAGCACTGCGTTGACTTAATGGTGCACTGTCATGACAAAATGTAGCACTATCCTGACAGAGTGTAGCACTGTGATGACACAATTGAGGACTGTGATGACACAGTGAGCACTGTGATGACACAATAGATCATTGTGATCACACAGTGGAATACTGTGTTGACAAAATGGAGAAACTGTGATAACAAAATGGAGCACTATGATGACACAGTAGAGCACTGTAATAACACAATAGTGCACTATGATGACACAATGGAGCACTGTGATGGCACAATGGATCACTGTAATATCACAAAGGAGCACTGTGGTGACACAATGGAGCATTGTGATGACATAATTAAGCACTGTGATGACACAGTGGAGGCCTTTGATGACACAATGGAGATTTGTGATGACACAATGGAGCACTGTGATGACACAATGGAGTCTGTGATGACAAAATGGAGCACTATGATGACACAGTGTAGCAGTGTGATGAAAAATGGAGCACTGTGATGACACAATGGAGCACTGTGATGACACAAGGGAGAATATGATGCCACAGTAGAGCATTGTGATGACACAATGGGCCTCTGTGATTAAACAATGGAGCACTGTGATGACACAATTGAGGTCTGTGATGTCACAATGTGATGACACAACGGAGCTTTGTGATGACACAATGGAGCACTGTGATGACACAATCGAGCACTGTGATGTCAAAATGAAACACTGTGATGACAGAGTTGAGCACTGTGATGAGACAATGGATCACTGTGATGACATAATGGATCACTGTGATGACGCAATGGAGCACTGTGATGTCACAATGAAGCACTGTGATGACAAAATGGAGAATTTGAGGACACAATGGAGCTCTGTGATGACACAATGGAGCTCTGTGATGACACAATGGAGCACTGTGATTTCAAAATGGAAATCTGTGAGGACAAAATGGAGCACACTGATGTCACAATGGAGCAATGTGATGAACAAGGGAGCTCTGTGATGACACAATGGATCACTGTGATGACACAATGGAGCACTTTGATGAGAAATTGGATCCCTGTGATGACACAATGGAGCTCTGTCATGTCACAATGGAGCATTGTGATTATAAAATGGAGCTCTGTGATGACAAAATGGAGCACTGTGATGACACAGTCGAGCACTGTGATGACACATTGGAGCATTTTGATGACACAATGGAGCTCTGTGATGATATAATGGAGCACTGTGATGACAAAATTTTGCACTGTGATGACAAAATTGATCACTGTGATGACATATTGGAGCACTGTGATGACAAAATGGAGCACTGTGATGACACAATTGATCACTGTGATGACACATTGGAGCTCTGTGATGACAAAATGGAGAAGTGTGATGATGAAATAGACCACTGTGATGACACAATGGAGCACTATGATGAGATAATGGATCACTGGGATGATAAATTGGAGCACGGTCATGACACAATTGAGCACTGTGGTGACACAATGGAGCATTTTGATGATATAATGAGCACTGTGCTGACACAGTGGAGCACTGTGATAACACAATGGAGCACTGTGATGACACAAGGGAGCATTGTGATGCCACAATAGAGCATTGTGATGACACAATGGAGATCTGTGATGACACAATGGGGCTCTGTGATTATACAATGGAGCACTGTGATGACACAATCGAGCACTGTGATGTCACAATGAAACACTGTGATGACACAATGGAGCACTATGATGAGACAATGGATCACTGTGATGACACAACGGAGCACTGTGATGACACAATGGAGCACTGTGATGACAAAATGGAGAATTTGTGGTTACACAATGTAGCTCTGTGATGACACAAATGGAGCTCTGTGATGACAGAATTCAGCACTGTGATTACACAATGGAAATCTGTGAGGACAAAAATGGAGCACTCTGATGTCACAATGGAGCACTGTGATGACACAACAAGGCATTGTGATAACAAAATGGAACATTGTGATGACATAATGAAGCACTGTGATGACACAGTGGAGCCCTTTGATGACACAATGGAGATTTGGGATGACATAATGGAGCTCTGTGATGACACAGTTTAGCAACTGTGATGTCACAATGGAGCACTTTGATGACACAATGAGGCCTTGTGATGGCACAATGGAGCATTATGATGACATAAGGAAGCACTGTGATGACACATTGCAGCACTCTGATGACCAATGGAGCTTTGTGATGACATAATGGAGCACTGTGATGACACAATGGAGCACGATGATGACACAGTGGAGCACTGTGATAACACAATGGTGCATTGTGATGATACAATGGAGCATTGTGAAGACAAAATGGAGCACTGTTATGACACAATGGATCTCTGTGATTACACAATTGAACACTGTAAGGACACAATGGATCACTTTGATGACAAAACTGAGCACTGCGTTGACGTAATGGTGCACTGTGATGTCACAATGGAGCACTCTGATGAGACAATGGACCTCTGTGATGACACAATTGAGCACTATGATGACACAATAGATCATTGTGATGACACAGTGGAACACTGTGATGACACAATGGAGCACTGTGATGACACAATGGAGCACTATGATGACACAGTGGAGCACTATGATGAGACAACTGAGCACATAGATGACTCTATAGAGCACTATAATGAGATAATGGATCACTGGTATGACACAATGGAGCACGGTCATGACAAAATGGAGCACTGTGGTGACACAATGGAGCATTTTGATGATATTATGAGCACTGTGATGACACAGTGGAGCATTATGACAACACAATAGAGCATTGTGATGACACCATGGAGATCTGTGATGACACAATGGGTCTCTTTGATTAAACAATGGAGCACTGTGATGTCACAATGGAGCACTGTGATGAAATAATGGAGAATTTGAGGACACAATGGAGCTCTGTGATTACACAATGGAAATCTGTGAGGACACAATGGAGCACTCTGATGTCACAATGGAGCATTCTGATGAACAATGGAGCTCTGTGTTGACACAATGGAGCACTGTGATGACACAAGGGAGCACTAATATGGGACAATGGATCACTGTGATGACATAATGGAGCACGGTGATGACACAATGGAGCACTGTAATGTCACAATGGAGCACTGTGGTGACAGAATGGAGTACTTTGATGAGAAATTGGATCCCTGTGATGACACAATGGAGCTCTGTGATGTCACAATGGAGCATTGTGATTATAAAACGGAGCTCTGTGATGACAAAATGGAGCACTGTGATGACACAATGGAGCACTGTGATGACACAGTGGAGCACTATGATGAGACAATGGATCACTGTGATGACACAATGGATCACTGTGAATACGCAATGGAGCACTGTGATGTCACAATGGAGCACTATGATGACAAAATGTAGAATTTGAGGACACAATGGAGCTCTGTGATGACACAATGAAGCTCTGTGATGACACAGTGGAGCACTGTGATTACACAATGGAAATCTGTGTGGACACAATGGAGCACTCTGATGTCACAATAGAGCACTGTGATGAACAATGGAGCTCTGTGATGACACAATGGAGCACTGTCATGACACAAAGGGGGCACTATGATGACACAATGGAACACTTTGATGAGAAATTGGATCCCTGTGATGACAAAATGGAGCTCTGTGATGTCACAATGGAGCATTGTGATTATAAAATGGAGCTCTGTGATGACAAAATGGAGCACTGTGATGACACAATGGACCACTATGAGGACACATTGGAGCATTTTGATGACACGATGGAGCTCTCTGATGATATAATGGAGCACTGTGATGACAGAATTTTGCACTGTGATGACAAAATTGATCACTGTGATGACATATTGGAGCACTGTGATGACAAAATGGAGCAATGTGATGACACAATGGATCACTGTGATGACTCATTAGAGCACTGTGATAACAAAATGGAGCACTGTGATGATGAAATAGACCACTGTGATGACAGAATGGAGCACTATGATGAGATAATGGAGCATTGTGATGACACAATGGAGCACTATGATGAGATAATGGATCACTGGGATGAAACAATGGAGCACGGTCATGACACAATGGAGCACTATGGTGACACAATGGAGCATTTTGATGATATAATGAGCACTGTGATGACACAGTGGAGCACTGTGATAACACAATGGAGCAATGTGATGACATAAGGAGCATTGTGATGACACAATAGAGCATTGTGATGATACAATGGAGACTGTGATGACACAATGGGGCTCTGTGATTAAACAATGGAGCACTGTGATGACACAATGGAGGACTCTGATGTCACAATGTGATGATACAACGGAGCTCTGTGATGACACAATGGAGCGCTGTGATGACACAATCGAGCACTGTGATGTCACAATGAAACACTGTGATGACACAATGGAGCACAATGATGAGACAATGGATCACTGTGATGACACAATGGAGCACTGTGATGACACAATGGAGCACTGTGATGACAAATTGGAGAATTTTTGGACACAATGGAGCTCTGTGATGACACAATGGAGCTCTGTGATGACACAATGGAGCACTGTGATTACACAATGGAAATCTGTGAGGACACAATGGAGCACTCTGATGTCACAATGGAGCACTGTGATGACACAATAAGGCACTGTGATGACAAAATGGAGCACTGTGATGACACAATGAGGCATTGTGATGGGATAATGGAACATTGTGATGACTAAGGAAGCACTGTGATGACACATTGGAGCACTTTGATGACCAATGGAGCTTTGTGATGACACAATGGAGCACTGTGATGACACAATGGTGCATTGTTTTGACACAATGGAGCATTGTGATGACACAATGGAGCACTGTGATGACACAATGGAGATTTGTGATGACACAATGGAGCACTGTGATGACACAATGGAGTCTTTGATGACAAAATGGAGCACTATGATGACACAGTGTAGCAGTGTGATGAAAAATGGAGCACTGTGATGACACAATGGAGCACTATGATGACACAATTGATCATTGGGATGACACAGTGGAATACTGTGATGACACAATGGATCTCTGTGATGACACAATTGTGCACTGTGATGACAAAATGGAGCACTGTGATGACACAATGGAGGTCTGTGATGACAAAATAGAGCACCACCATGACAGAGTGTAGCACTGTGATGACACAATGGAGGACTGTGATGACACAGTGGAGCACTGTGATGCCACAATAGAGCATTGTGATGACACCATGGAGATCTGTGATGACACAATGGGTCTCTTTGAATAAACAATGGAGCACTGTGATGACACAATGGAGGTCTGTGATGTCACAATGTGATGACACAACGGAGCTCTGTGATGACACAATGGAGCACTGTGATGAAACATTCGAGCACTGTGATGTCACAATGAAACACTGTGATGAAACAATTGAGCACTGTGATGGGACATTGGATCACTGTGATGACACAATGGATCACTGTGATGACACAATGGAGCACTGTGATGTCACAATGGAGCACTTTGATGACAAAATGGAGAATTTGAGGACACAATGGAGCTCTGTGATGACACAATGTAGCTCTGTGATGACACAATGGAGCACTGTGATAACACAATGGAAATCTGTGAGGACACAATGGAGCACTCTGATTTCACAATGGAGCACTGTGATGAACAATGGAGCTCTGTGATGACACAATGGAGCACTATGATGACACAAGGGAGCACTGTGATGACACAATGGAGCACTTTGAATGACAGAATATACTATTAAATGGATCCCTGTGATGACAAAATGGAGCTCTGTGATGTCACAATGGAGCATTGTGATGACAAAACGGACCTCTGTGATGACAAAATGGAGCACTGTGATGACACAATGGAGCACTGTGATGTCACAATGGAGCACTGTGATGACACAATGAGGCATTGTGACAGCACAATGGAGCACTGTGATGACATAATGAAGCACTGTGATGACACATTGAAGCACTGTGATGACCAGTGGAGCTCTGTGATGTCACAATGGAGCATTGTGATTACAAAACGAAGCGCTCTGATGAAAAAAGTGGAGCACTGTGATGACCAGTGGAGCTTCGTGATGACACAATGGAGCACTGTGTTGACACAATGGATCTCTGTGATTAAACAATTGAGCACTGTAATGACACAATGGATCACTTTGATGACAAAACTGAGCACTGCGTTGACGTAATGGTGCACTGTGATGACAAAATGGAGCACTATCCTGACAGAGTGTAGCACTGTGATGACACAATGGAGGACTGTGATGACACAGTGAGCACTGTGATGACACAATAGATCATTGTGATCACACAGTGGAACACTGTGATGACACAATGGAGAAACTGTGATAACAAAATGGAGCAATATGATGACACAGTGGAGCACTGTGTTAACACAATAGTGCACTGTGATGACACAATGGAGCACAGGGATGACACAATGGATCACTGTGAGGACACAAGAGATCACTATGATGACACAATGGAGCACTGTGATGACACAATGGATCACTGTAATATCAAAAAGGAGCACTATGATGACACAATAAGCTATGTGAGGACAAAAAGGAGCACTGTGATGCACAATGGAGCACTGTGATGATACAATGGAGCACTGTGATACCACAATGGAGCATTGTGTTGTCACTATGGAGCACAGTTATGACACAATGGAGCACTGTGATTAGACAATGGATCACTGTGATGACACAATGGAGCACTGTGATGACACAATAAGGCATTGTGATGACACAATGGAGCACTGTGATGACATAATTAATTACTGTGATGACACAGTGGAGGCCTTTGATGACACAATGGAGATTTGTGATGACACAATGAGCACTGTGATGACACAATGGAGTCTGTGATGTCAAAATGGAGCACTGTGATGACACAGTGTAGCTGTGTGATGAAAAATGGAGCACTGTGATGACACAATGGAGCACTATGATGACACAATAGACCATTGTGATGACACAGTGGAATACTGTGATGACACAGTGGAGCACTATTATGAGACAATGGAGCACATAGATGACTCTATGGAGCACTATGATGAGATAATGGATCACTTGTATGACACAATGGAGCACGGTCATGACACAATGGAGCACTGTGGTGACACAATGGAGCATTTTGATGATATGATAAGCACTGTGATGACACAGTGGAGCACTGTGATAACACAATGGAGCACTGTGATGACACAAGGGAGCACTATGATGCCACAATAGAGCATTGTGATGACACAATGGAGATCTGTGATGACACAATGGGGCTCTGTGATTAAACAATGGAGCACTGTGATGACACAATTGAGGTCTGTGATGTCACAATGTGATGACACAACGGAGCTCTGTGATGACACAATGGAGCACTGTGATGACACAATCGAGCACTGTGATGTCACAATGAAACACTGTGATGACAAAGTTGAGCACTGTGATGAGACAATGGATCACTGTGATGAGACAATGGATCACTCTGATGACGCAATGGAGCACTATGATGTCACAATGGAGCATTGTGATGACAAAATGGAGAATTTGAGGACACAATGGAGCTCTGTGATGACACAATGGAGCTCTGTGATGACACAATGGAGCACTGTGATTAAACAATGGAGCATCTGTGATGAAACAATGGAGCACTGTGTGTGAACACAATGGAGCACTCTGATGTCAAATTGAGCACTCTGATGAACAATGGAGCTCTGTGATGACACAATGGAGCATTTTGATGATATGATAAGCACTGAGATGACACAGTGGAGCACTGTGATAACACAATGGAGCACTGTGATGACACAAGGGAGCACTGTGATGCCACAATAGAGCATTGTGATGACACAATGGAGATCTGTGATGACACAATGGGGCTCTGTGATTAAACAATGGAGCACTGTGATGACACAATTGAGGTCTGTGATGTCACAATGTGATGACACAACGGAGCTCTGTGATGACACAAAGGAGCACTGTGATGACACATTGGAGCCTTTTTATGACACAATGGAACTCTGTGATAATATAATGGAGCACTGTGATGACAAAATTTTGCACTGTGAAGACACAATTGATCACTGTGATGACATATTGGAGCACTGTGATGACAAAATGGAGCACTGTGATGACACAGTTGATCACTGTGATGACACATTGGAGCACTGTGATGACAAAATTGAGCACTGTGATGATGAAATAGACCACAGTGATGACAGAATGGAGAACTATGATGAGACAATGGAGCATTGTGATGACAAAATGGAGCACTATGATGAGATAATGGATCACTGGGATGATACAATGGAGCAGGGTCATGACACAATGGATCACTGTGATGACATAATGGAGCACTGTGATGACACAATAAGGCATTGTGATGACACAATGGAGCATTGTGATAACATAATTAATTACTGTGATGACACAGTAGAGGCCTTTGATGACACAATAGAGATTTGTGATGACACAGTGGAGCACTGTGATGACACAATGGAGTCTGTGATGACACAATGGAGCACTATGATGACACAATAGATCCTTGCGATGACACAGTGGAATACTGTGATGACACAGTGGAGCACTATTATGAGACAATGGAGCACATAGATGACTCTATGGAGCACTATGATGAGATAATGGATCACTTGTATGACACAATGGAGCAGGGTCATGACACAATGGAGCACTGTGGTGACACAATGGAGCATTTTGGTGATATGATAAGCATGTGATGACACAGTGGAGCACTGTGATAACACAATGGAGCACTGTGATTACACAAGGGAGCACTATGATGCCACAATAGAGCATTGTGATGACACAATGGAGATCTGTGATGACACAATGGGGCTCTGTGATTAAACAATGGAGCACTGTGATGACACAATTGAGGTCTGTGATGTCACAATCTGATGACACAACGGAGATCTGTGATGACACAAAGGAGCACTGTGATGACACATTGGAGCCTTTTTATGACACAATGGAACTCTGTGATAATATAATGGAGCACTGTGATGACACAATTTTGCACTGTGAAGACACAATTGATCACTGTGATGACATATTGGAGCACTGTGATGACAAAATGGAGCACTGTGATGACACAGTTGATCACTGTGATGACACATTGGAGCACTGTGATGACAAAATTGAGCACTGTGATGATGAAATAGACCACTGTGATGACAGAATGGAGCACTATGATGAGACAATGGAGCATTGTGATGACAAAATGGAGCACTATGATGAGATAATGGATCACTGGGATGATACAATGGAGCAGGGTCATGACACAATGGATCACTGTGATGACATAATGGAGCACTATGATGACACAATAAGGCATTGTGATGACACAATGGAGCATTGTGATAACATAATTAATTACTGTGATGACACAGTAGAGGCCTTTGATGACACAATAGAGATTTGTGATGACACAGTGGAGCACTGTGATGACACAATGGAGTCTGTGATGACACAATGGAGCACTATGATGACACAATAGATCCTTGTGATGACACAGTGGAATACTGTGATGACACAGTGGAGCACTATTATGAGACAATGGAGCACATAGATGACTCTATGGAGCACTATGATGAGATAATGGATCACTTGTATGACACAATGGAGCACGGTCATGACACAATGGAGCACTGTGGTGACACATTGGAGCATTTTGATGACACAATGGAACTCTGTGATAATATAATGGAGCACTGTGATGACAAAATTTTGCACTGTGATGACACAATTGATCACTGTGATGACATATTGGAGCACTGTGATGACAAAATGGAGCACTGTGATGACACAATTGATCACTGTGATGACACATTGGAGCACTGTGATGACAAAATTGAGCACTGTGATGATGAAATAGACCACTGTGATGACAGAATGGAGCACTATGATGACAAAAGGGAGCATTGTGATGCCACAATAGAGCATTGTGATGACACAATGGAGATCTGTGATGACACAATGGGGCTCTGTGATTATACAATGGAGCACTGTGATGACACAATGGAAGACTCTGATGTCACAATGTGATGACACAAGGGAGCTCTGTGATGAAACAATGGAGCACTGTGATGACACAATCGAGCACTATGATGACAAAAGGGAGCATTGTGATGCCAAAATAGAGCATAGTGATGACACAATGGAGATCTGTGATGACACAATGGGGCTCTGTGATTATACAATGGAGCACTGTGATGACACAATGGAGGACTATGATGTCACAATGTGATGACACAACGGAGCTCTGTGATGAAACAATGGAGCACTGTGATGACACAATCGAGCACTGTGATGTCACAATGAAACACTGTGATGACAATTGACACGATGAAAATGGAGCACTATGATGAGACAATGGATCACTGTGATGACACAATGGAGCACTATGATATGGGACAATGGAGCACTGTGATGACATAATGGAGCACTGTGATGACACAATGGAGCACTGTAATGTCACAATGGAGCACTGTGATGACACAATGGAGTACTTTTAATGAGAAATTGGATCCCTGTGATGACAAAACAATGGAGCACTGTGATGTCACAATGGAGCACTTGTGTGATGACAAAAAGGAGCACTGTGATGATGACAAAATGGAGCACTGTGATGACATATTGGAGCACTGTGATGACAAAATGGAGCAATGTGATGACACAATGGATCACTGTGATGACTCATTAGAGCACTGTGATAACAAAATGGAGCACTGTGATGATGAAATAGACCACTGTGATGACAGAATTGAGCACTATGATGAGACAATGGAGCATTGTGATGACACAATGGAGCACTATGATGACACAAGGGAGCACTAATATGGGACAATGGATCACTGTGATGACATAGTGGAGGACGGTGATGACACAATGGAGCACTGTAATGTCACAATGGAGCACTGTGATGACAGAATGGAGTACTTTTAATGAGAAATTGGATCCCTGTGATGACAAAATGGAGCTCTGTGATGTCACAAAGGAGCATTGTGATGACAAAACGGACCTCTGTGATGACAAAATGGAGCACTGTGATGACAAAATGGATCATTGTGATCACACATTGGAACACTGTGATGACACAATCGAGCACTGTGATAACACAATGGAGCACTATGATGACACAGTGGAGCACTGTGATAACACAATGGTGCACTGTGATGACACAATGGAGCACTGTGATGACACAATGGAGCACTGTGATGACACAATGTATCACTGTGATGACACAATTGAGCCCTGTGATGACACAATGTATCACTGTGATGAGCAATGGAGCATTGTGGTGACACAATGGAGCAATTAGATGACACAATGGAGCACTATGTTGAGACAATGGATCACTGTGATGACACAATGGAACTCTGTGTTGTCACAATGGAGCAATGTCATGATAAAAAGGAGCTCTGTGATGACAAAATGGAGCACTGTGATGACACAATGGAGCACTGTGATGTCACAATGGAGCACTGTGATCACATAATGAGGCATTGTGATGGCTAAATGGAGCATTGTGATGACATAGTGAAGCACTGTGATGACACAGTGGAACACTGTGATGACAAATGGACCTCTGTGATGACACAATTGAGCACTGTAATGACACAATGGAGCAATGTGATGACACACTGGAGCACTGAGATTATACAATGAAGCACTGTTATTACACAATGGAGCTATGTGAGGACACAATGGAGCACTGTGATGACACAATGAAGCTCTGTGATTACACAATGGAGCTCTGTGATTACACAATGTATCACTGTGATGAACAATGGAGCATTGTGCTGACACAATGGAGCAATGTGATGACACAATGGAGCACTATGATGAGAAAATTGATCACTGTGATGACATGATAGAGCACGGTGATGACACAATGGAGCATTGTGATGACACAATGGAGCACTGTGATGACACAATGGATCTCTCTGATTACACAATAGAGCACTGTAATGACACAATGGATTATTGTGATGACAAAACTGAGCACTGCGTTGAGGTAATGGTGCACTGTGATGACACAAAGAAGCACTCTGATGAGACAATGGACCTCTGTGATGACACAATTGAGCACTGTGATGACACAATGGAGCAATGTGATGACACAATGGAGCACTGTGATTATAACATGAAGCACTGTTATTACAGAATGGAGCTATGTGAGTACACAATGGAGCACTGTGATGACACAATGAAGCTCTGTGATTACACAATGGAGCACTGTAATGACACAATGGATCACTGTAATTTCAAAATTGAGCACGGCGTTTACATAGTGGTGCACTGGGATGACATAATGAAGCACTCTGATGATACAATGGAGTTCTGTGATGACACAATTGAGCACTGTGATGACACAATGGAGCAATGTGATGACACAATGGAGCACTGTGATCATACAATGGAGCACTGTGATGACACAATGGAGCTATGTGAGGACATAATGGAGCACTCAGATGTCACACTGGAGCACTGTGATGAACAGTGGCGCTCTGTAATGACACAATGGAGCACTGTAATGACACAATGGATCACTGTGATGACACAATGCAGCACTGTGATGACATAATGGTGCACTGTGATGACACAAAGGAGCACTATGATTATACAATGGAGCACTATGATTACACAATGGAGCTATATGAGGACACAATGGAGCACTCTGATGTCATATTGGAGCACTGTGATTAACAATGGAGCTCTGTAATGACACAATGGAGCTCTGTATTAACACAATGGAGGACTGTGATATCACAATGGAGCACTGTAATGCCACAATGGAGCACTATGATGACACAAAAGAGCACTGTAATATCAAAATGGAGCACTCTGATGACACAATGAGGCAATGTGATGACACAATGGAGAATTGTGATGACATAGTGAAGCACGGTGATGAGAAAATGGAATACTGTGATGACCCAATGGAGATTTGTGATGACACAATTGTGCACTCTGATGACACAATGGAGTCTGTAATGACAAAATGTAGCACTATGATGACACAATGGAGCACTGTGATGACACAATAGGTCATTGTGATGACACAGTAAAACACTGTCATGACACAATGGAGCACTGTGATAACACAATTGAGCACTATGATGACATAGTGGAGCACTGTGATAATACAATGGTGCACTGTGATGACACAATTGAGCACAGTGATGACACAATGGAGCACTGTGCTGACACAATGGATCATTGTGAAGACACAATTGAGCACTGTGATGAAACAATGTATCACTGTGATGACATAATGGAGAACTGCGATGACAAAATGGTGCACTGTGATGACACAATGGAGCACTATAGTGAGACAATGGATCACTATGATGACATAATGGAGCACGGTATTGACACAGTGGAGCACTATGATGTCACAATGGAGCAGTGTGATGACACAATGGAACACTTTGATGAGAAATTGGATCCCTGTGATGACACAATGGAGCACTATGATGTCACAATGGAGCACTGTGATGACACAATGTAGCTCTGTGATGTCACAATGGAGCAATGTGATGACACAGTAGAGCACTGTGATGACACAAGGGAGCCTTGTGATGACACAATGGAGCACTGTGATGACACTTGGAGATCTGTGATGACAAAATGGAGCACTATCATGACAGAGTGTAGCACTGTGATGAGACAATGGAGCACTCTGATGACACAATGTAGCACTGAGATGACAAAATAGATCATTGTGTTCACACAGTGGAACAATGTGATGACACAATCGAGCACTGTGATAACAAAAGGGAGCACTATGATGACACAGTGGAGCACTGTGATAAAACAATTGTCCACTCTGATGACACAATGGAGCACTATGATGAGACAATGGATCACTGTGATGACATAATGGAGCACGGTTATGACACAATGGAGCACTGTGATGACAATGGATCACTGTGATGACACAATGTATCACTGTGATGAATAATGGAGCATTGTGGTGACACAATGGAGCACTGTGATGACACAATGGAGCACTGTGATGACAAAATGGAGCACTATGATGAGACAATGGATCACTGTGATGACATAATGGAGCACAGTGATGACACAATGGATAACTGTGATGTCACAATGGAGCACTGTGATGACACAATGGAGCACTTTGATGAGAAATTGGATCCCTGTCATGACACAATGGAGCACTGTGATGTCACAATGGAGCACTATAATGACACAATGGAGCTCTGTGTTGTCACAATGGAGCAATGTCATGACAAAACTGTGCTCAGTGATGACAAAATGGAGCACTGTGATGACACAATGGAGCACTGTGATGTCACAATGGAGCACTGTGATGCCATAATGAGGAATTGTGATGGCAAAATGGAGCATTGTGATGACATAGTGAAGCACTGTGATGACACAGTGGAGCACTGTGATGACCAATGGACCTCTGTGATGACACAATGGAGCACTTTGTTGAGAAATTGGATCCCTGTGATGACACAATGGAGCACTGTGATGTCACAATGGAGCACTGTGATGACACAATGTAGCTTTGTGATGTCACAATGGAGCAATGTGATGACACAATGTATCTCTGTGATGAACAATGGAGCATTGTGGTGACACAATGGAGCACTGTGATAACACAATGGTCCACTCTGATGACACAATGGAGCACTATGATGAGACAATGGATCACTGTGATGACATAATGGAGCATGGTTATGACACAATGGAGCACTGTGATGACAATGGATCACTGTGATGACACAATGTATCACTGTGATGAACAATGGAGCATTGTGGTGACACAATGGAGCACTGTGATGACACAATGGAGCACTGTGATGACACAATGGAGCACTATGATGAGAAAATGGATCACTGTGATGACATAATGGAGCACGGTGATGACACAATGGAGAACTGTGATGTCACAATGGAGCACTGTGATGTCACAATGGAGCACTTTGATGATAAATTGGATCCCTGTGATGACACAATGGAGCACTGTGATGTCACAATGGAGCACTGTAATGACACAATGGAGCTCTGTGTTGTCACAATGGAGCAATGTCATGACAAAACGGTGCTCAGTGATGACAAAATGGAGCACTGTGATGACACAATGGAGCACTGTGATCTCACAATGGAGCACTGTGGTGCCATAATGAGGCATTGTGATGGCAAAATGGAGCATTGTGATGACATAGTGAAGCACTGTGATGACACAGTGGAGCACTGTGATGACCAGTGGACCTCTGTGATGACACAATTGAGCACTGTGATGACACAATGGAGCAATGTGATGACAAAATGGAGCACTGTGATTATACAATGAAGCACTGTTATTACACAATGGAGCTATGTGAGGACACAATGGAGCACTGTGATGACACAATGAAGCTCTGTGATTACACAATGGAACACTGTAATGACACAATGGATCACTGTGATGCCAAAATTGAGCACTGCGTTTACATAGTCTTGCACTGGGATGACACAATGGAGCATACTGATGAGAGAATGGAGTTCTGTGACGACACAATTGAGCACTGTGATGACACAATGGAGCAATGTGATGACACAATGGAGCACTGTGATTATACAATGGAGCACTGTGATTAAAAAATGCAGCTATGTGAGGACACAATGGAGAACTCAGATGTCACACTGGAGCACTGTGATGAACAGTGGCGCTCTGTAATGACACAATGGAGCACTGTAATGACACAATGGATCACTGTGATGACACAATGCAGCACTGTGATGACATAATGGTGCACTGTGATGACACAAAGGAGCACTGTGATTATACAATGGAGTACTGTGATTACAAAATGGAGCTATATGAGGACACAATGGAGCACTCTGATGTCACATTGGAGCACTGTGATTAACAATGGAGCTCTGTAATGACACAATGGAGCTCTGTATTACCACAATGGAGGACTGTGATATCACAATGGAGCATGGTAATGCCACAATGGAGCACTATGTTGACACAATAGAGCACTGTGATATCACAATGGAGCACTCTGATGACACAATGAGGCAATGTGATGACACAATGGAGAATTGTGATGACAAAATGAAGCACGGTGATGAGACAATGGAATACTTTGATGACACAATAGAGCTTTGTGATGACAAAATGGAGCACTGTGATGAAACAATGGAGAACTGGGATGACAAAATGGACCACTATCATGGCACAGTATAGCACTGTGATTACAAAATGGAGCACTGTGATGACACAATGGAGCACTGTGATGACACAATAGATCATAGTGATGACACAGTGGAACACTGTGATGACACAGTGGAGTACTGTGATAACACAATGGAGCACTATGATTACATAGTGGAGCACTGTGATTCTACAATGGCGCACTGTGATGACACAATTGAGCACAGTGATGACACAATGGAGCACTGTGCTGACACAATGTATCATTGTGATGACACAATTGAGCACTGCGATGACATAATGGTGCACTGTGATGACAAAATGGAGCACTGTGATGACAAAATGGAGCACGGTGATGACAAAATGGAGCACTGTGATGTAAAAAAGAGCTGTGTGATGCCACATGGAGCACTGTGATGAAAAAATGAAGCATTGTGATGACACAATGGATCACTGTGTTGACACAATTGAGCACTTTGATGACACTATGGAGCACTGAGATGAAACAATGGAGCTCTGTGATGACACAATGGATCTCTCTGATTACACAATGGAGCACTGTAATGACACAATGCATCATTGTGATGACAAAACTGAGCACTGCGTTGAGGTAATAGTGCACTGTGATGACACAAAGAAGCACTCTGATGAGACAATGGACCTCTGTGATGACACAATTGAGCACTGTGATAACACAATGGAGATCTGTGATGACAAAATGGAGCACTAACATGACAGAGTGTAGCACTGTGATGACACAATGGAGGCCTGTGATGACACAGTGGAGCAATGTGATGAAACAATAGATCATTGTGATCACACAGTGGAACACTGTGATGACACAATGGAGAAACTGTGATAACACAATGGAGCACTGTGATAACACAATGGTGTACTGTGATGACACAATGGAGCACTGTGATGACACAATGGAGCACTGTAATATCACAAAGGAGCACTGTGATGACACAATGGAGCTATGTGAGGACAAATAGGAGCACTGTGATGTCACATGGAGCACTGTGATGATACAATGGAGCACTATGATATCACAATGGAGCACTGTGTTGTCACTATGGAGCACAGTGATGACACAATGGAGCACTGTGATTAGAAAATGGATCACTGTGTTGACACAATGGAGCACGGTAATGACACTATAAGGCATTGTGATGACACAATGGAGCATTGTGATGACATAATGAAGCACTGTGATGACACAGTGGAGCCCTTCGAAGCCACAATGGAGATTTGAGATGACACAATGGAGCACTGTGATGACACGATGGTGCACTATTATGACAAAATGGAGAATTTGAGGACACAATGGAGCTCTGTGATGACACAATGGAGCTTTGTGATGACACAATGGAGCACTGAGATTACACAATGGAAATCGGTGAGGACCCAAAGGAGCACTCTGATGTCACAATTGAGCACTATGATGACACAATAAGGCATTGTGTTGACACAATGGAGCATTGTGATGACATAATGAAGCACTGTGATGACACAGTGGAGCCCTTCGAAGCCACAATGGAGATTTGTGATGACACAATGGCGTCTGTGATGACAAAATGGAGCACTATGATGACACATTGTAGCACTGTGATGAAAATGGAGCACTGTGATGAAACAATGGAGCACTATGATGACACAATAGATCATTGTGATGACAGAGTGGAACACTCTGATGACACAATGGGGCACTATGATGACACAATGGAGCACTATGATGACATAGTGGAGCACTATGATAACAAAATTGTGCACTGTGATGACAAAATTGATCACTGTGGTGACACATTGGAGCACTGTGATGACAAAATGGAGCACTGTGATGACACAATGGAGCACTGTGATGGTACAATGGAGCACTATGATGAGACAATGGAGCACATACATGACTCTATAGAGCACTATGATGAGATATTGGATCACTGGTATGACACAATGGAGCACGGTCATGACACAATGCAGCACTGTTTTGACACAATGGAGCATTTTGATGATATAATGAGCACAGTGATGACACAGTGGAGTACTGTGATAACACAATGGAGTACTGTGATGACACAAGGGAGCACGATGATGCCACATTAGAGCACTGTGATGGCAAGATGGAGATCTGTGATGACACAATGGGGCTCTGTGATTAAAAACGGAGCACTGTGATGACACAATGGAGGTCTGTGATGTCACAATCTGATGACACAACAGAGCTCTGTGATGACACAATGGAGCACTGTGATGACACAATCGAGCACTGTGATGTCACAATAGAGCACTGTGATGACAGAATGGAGAATTTGAGGACACAATGGAGCTCTGGGATGACACAATGGAGCACTGTGATGACACAATCGAGCACTGTGATGTCAAAATGATACACTGTGATGACACAATTGAGCACTGTGATGAGACAATGGATAACTGGTATGAAACAATGGAGCACTGTCATGTCACAATGAAGCACTTTATTGAGAAATTGGATCCCTGTGATGACACAATGGAGCACTGTGATGTCACATTGGAGCACTATGATGACATAATGGAGCTCTGTTATGTCACAATGGAGCATTCTGATGACAAAATGGAGCTCTGAGAGGACAAAATGGAGCACTGTGCTGACACAATGGAGCACTGTGATGTCACAATGTAGCACTGTGATGACACAATGAGGCATTGTGATGGCACAATGGAGCACTGTGATGACATAGTGAAGCACTGTGATGACATATTGGAGCACTGTGATAACCAATGGAGCTTCGTGATGACAAAATGGAGCACTGGGATGACACAAAGGAGCACGATGACTCCACAGTGGAGCACTGTGATAACACAATGGTGCACTGTGTTGACACAATGGAGCATTGTAATGACACAATGGAGCACTATGATGACACAATGGATCTCTGTGATTACACAATTGAGCACTGTAATGACACAATGGATCACTTTGATGACAAAACTGAGCACTGCGTTGACGTAATGGTGCACTGTGATGACACAATGGAGCACTCTGATGAGACAATGGACCTCTGTGATGACACAATTGAGCAATGTGATGACACAATGGAGCAATGTGATGACACAATGGAGCACTGTGATTATACAATGGAGCACTATGATTACACAAAGGAGCTGTGTGAGGACACAATGTAGCACTCAGATGTCACACTGGAGCACAATGATGAAGAGTGGTGCTCTAAAAGCACAAAATGGAGCACTGTGATGACACAATGGATCACTGTGATGACAAAATGCAGCACTGTGATGACATAATTGTGCACTGTGATGACGCAATGGACCACTGTGATTATACAAAGGAGCATTGTGATTACACAATGGAGCTATGTGAGGACCAATGGAGCACTCTGATGTCACACTGCAGCACTGTGAATTATAATGGAGCTCTGTAATGGCACAAAGGAGCTCTGTAATGACACAATGGATGACTGTGATATCACAATGGAGCACTATAAAGCCACAATGGAGCACTGTGATGACACAATAGAGCACTGTGATATCACAATGGAGCACTGAGATGTCACATTGGAGCACTGTGATGACACAATGGAGCTCTGTGATGACCCAATGGATCACTGTGATCACACAATGGAGCACTGTGATGTCACAATGGAGCACTCTGATGACACAATGAGGCATTGTGATGAAACAATGGAGAAATGTGATGACATAATGAAGCACTGTGATGAGACAATGGATCACTCTGATGACCCAATGGAGCCCTGTGATGTTAAAATGGAGCACTCTGATGACAAAATGAGGCATTGTGATGACACAATGGAACATTGTGATGACATAATGAAGCACTGTGATAACACAGTGCAGCACTGTGATGACACAAGGGAGCCTTTTGATGACACAATGGAGCACTGTGATGACACAATGGAGATCTGTGATGACAAAATGGAGCACTATCATGACAGAGTGTAGCACTGTGATGACACAATGGAGCACTCTGATGACACAATGGAGCACTATGATGATACAATAGATTATTGTGATCACACAGTGGAACACTGTGATGACACAATGGAGCCCTGTGATGTCACAATGGAGCACTCTGATGACAAAATGAGGCATTGTGATTACAAAATGGAGCACAGTGATGACACAATGGAGCACTATGATGACACAATGGATCATTGTGAACACACATTGGAACACTGTGATGACACAATCGAGCACTGTGATAACACAATGGAGCACTATGATGACACAGTGGAGCACTATGATAACACAATGGTGCACTGTGATGACACAAGGGAGCACTGTGATGACACAATGCAGCACTGTGATGACACAATGGATCACTGTGATGACACAATTGAGCACTGTGATGACACAATGTATCACTGTGATGAACAATGGAGCATTGTGGTGACACAATGGAGCACTGTGGTGACACAATGGAGCACCATGATGAGACAATGGATCACTGTGATGACACAATGGAGATCTGTGATGACAAAATGGAGCACTATATGACAGAGTGTAGCACTGTGATGACACAATGGAGCACTCTGATGACACAATGGAGCACTGTGATGACACAATTGATCATTGTGATCACACAGTGGAACACTGTGATGACACAATCGAGCACTGTGATAACACAATGAAGCACTATGATGACACAGTGGAGCACTGTGATAACACAATTGTGCACTGTGATGACACAAGGGAGCACTGTGATGACACAATGCAGCACTGTGATGACACAATGGATCACTGTGATGACACAATTAAGTACTGTGATGACACAATGTATCACTGTGATGAACAATGGAGCATTGTGGTGACACAATGGAGCACTGTGATGACACAATGGAGCACTGTGATAACACAATGGATCACTGTGATGACAATGGAGCACGGTGATGACACATTGGAGCATTTTGATGACCCAATGGAGCCCTTTGATGATATAATGGAGCACTATGATGACACAATGGAGGTCTGTGATGTCACAATAGAGCAAAGTGATGACAGAATGGAGCACTGTGATGACACAATGGAGCTCTGTGATGACATAATCGACCACTGTGATGACACTGGAGCTCTGTGATGACAAAATGGAGCACTATAAGGACACAATGGAGCTCTGTGAGGACACAATGGAGCACTGTGATGTCACAATAGAGCACTGTGATGATACAATGGAGCACAGTGGTATCACAATGGAGCACTGTCATGTCATTATGGAGCTCTGTGATGACACAGTGGAGCACTGTGTTTACACAATGGAGCACTGTGATATCACAATGGAGCAATATGATGACACCATGGAGATATGTGAAGACACAATGGAGCGCTGTGATGTCACAATGGAGCATGTTATGATACAATGGAGCACTGTGATATCACAATGGAGAACTGTGATGTCACTATGGACCACTGTGATGACAAAATGGCTCACTGTGATGAGACAATGGATCACTGTGATGACACAATGGAGAACTGTGATGTCACAATGGAGTACTATGATGAACAATGGAGCTCTGTGATGACACAATGGAGCACTGTGATGACACAATGGAGCACTGTGATGACACAATGGAGCACTGTGATGACACAATGGGGCACTGTGATGACACAATGGAACACTGTGATGACACAATGGAGCACTGTGATGACACAATGGAGCACTGTGATGACACAATGGAGCATTGTGATGACACAATGGAGCACTGTGATGACACAATGGAGCACTGTGATTATACAATGGAGCACTATGATTACACAAAGGAGCTATGTGAGGACACAATGTAGCACTCAGATGTCACACTGGAGCACAATGATGAAGAGTGGTGCTCTAAAATCACAAAATGGAGCACTGTGATGACACAATGGATCACTGTGATGACAAAATGCAGCACTGTGATGACATAATTGTGCACTGTGATGACGCAATGGACCACTGTGATTATACAAAGGAGCATTGTGATTACACAATGGAGCTATGTGAGGACCAATGGAGCACTCTGATGTCACACTGCAGCACTGTGAATTATAATGGAGCTCTGTAATGGCACAAAGGAGCTCTGTAATGACACAATGGATGACTGTGATATCACAATGGAGCACTATAAAGCCACAATGGAGCACTGTGATGACACAATAGAGCACTGTGATGTCACAATGGAGCACTGTGATGTCACATTGGAGCACTGTGATGACACAATGGAGCTCTGTGATGACACAATGGAGCACTGTGATGACACAATGGAGCACTGTGATGTCACAATGGAGCACTCTGATGACACAATGAGGCATTGTGATGAAACAATGGAGAAATGTGATGACATAATGGAGCACTGTGATGAGACAATGGATCACTGTGATGACCCAATGGAGCCCTGTGATGTTAAAATGGAGCACTCTGATGACAAAATGAGGCATTGTGATGACACAATGGAACATTGTGATGACATAATGAAGCACTGTGATAACACAGTGCAGCACTGTGATGACACAAGGGAGCCTTTTGATGACACAATGGAGCACTGTGATGACACAATGGAGATCTGTGATAACAAAATGGAGCACTATCATGACAGAGTGTAGCACTGTGATGACACAATGGAGCACTCTGATGACACAATGGAGCACTATGATGACACAATAGATCATTGTGATCACACAGTGGAACACTGTGATGACACAATGGAGCCCTGTGATGTCACAATGGAGCACTATGATGACAAAATGAGGCATTGTGATGACACAATGGAGCACAGTGATGACACAATGGAGCACTATGATGACACAATGGATCATTGTGAACACACATTGGAACACTGTGATGACACAATCGAGCACTGTGATAACACAATGGAGCACTATGATGACACAGTGGAGCACTATGATAACACAATTGTGCACTGTGATGACACAAGGGAGCACTGTGATGACACAATGCAGCACTGTGATGACACAATGGATCACTGTGATGACACAATTGAGCACTGTGATGACACAATGTATCACTGTGATGAACAATGGAGCATTGTGGTGACACAATGGAGCACTGTGGTGACACAATGGAGCACCATGATGAGACAATGGATCACTGTGATGACACAATGGAGATCTGTGATGACAAAATGGAGCACTATATGACAGAGTGTAGCACTGTGATGACACAATGGAGCACTCTGATGACACAATGGAGCACTGTGATGACACAATTGATCATTGTGATGACACAGTGGAACACTGTGATGACACAATCGAGCACTGTGATAACACAATGAAGCACTATGATGACACAGTGGAGCACTGTGATGACACAATTGTGCACTGTGATGACACAAGGGAGCACTGTGATGACACAATGCAGCACTGTGATGACACAATGGATCACTGTGATGACACAATTAAGTACTGTGATGACACAATGTAGCACTGTGATGAACAATGGAGCATTGTGGTGACACAATGGAGCACTGTGATGACACAATGGAGCACTGTGATAACACAATGGATCACTGTGATGACAATGGAGCACTGGTGATGACACATTGGAGCATTTTGATGACCCAATGGAGCCCTTTGATGATATAATGGAGCACTATGATGACACAATGGAGGTCTGTGATGTCACAATAGAGCAAAGTGATGACAGAATGGAGCACTGTGATGACACAATGGAGCTCTGTGATGACATAATGGACCACTGTGATGACACTGGAGCTCTGTGATGACAAAATGGAGCACTATAAGGACACAATGGAGCTCTGTGAGGACACAATGGAGCACTGTGATGTCACAATAGAGCACTGTGATGATACAATGGAGCACAGTGATATCACAATGGAGCACTGTGATGTCATTATGGAGCTCTGTGATGACACAGTGGAGCACTGTGTTTACACAATGGAGCACTGTGATATCACAATGGAGCAATATGATGACACCATGGAGGTATGTGAAGACACAATGGAGCGCTGTGATGTCACAATGGAGCATGTTATGATACAATGGAGCACTGTGATATCACAATGGAGAACTGTGATGTCACTATGGACCACTGTGATGACAAAATGGCTCACTGTGATGAGACAATGGATCACTGTGATGACACAATGGAGCACTGTGATGTCACAATGGAGTACTATGATGAACAATGGAGCTCTGTGATGACACAATGGAGCACTGTGATGACACAATGGAGCACTGTGATGTCACAATGGAGCACTATGATGAACAATGGAGCTCTTTGATGTCACAATGGTGCAGTGTGATGACACAATGGAGCACTCTGATGAGACAATGGAGCTCTGTGTTGACAAAATGGAGCACTTTGATGACAGAATGGAGCACTGAGATGACGCAATGGAGCACTGTGATGTCATTATGGAGCTCTGTGATAACACAATGGAGCACTGTGAAGACACAATGGATGTCTGTGATGACACAGTGGAGCACTATGATGACACAATGGAACACTGTGATATCACAATGGAGCACTCTGATGACACAATGGAGCACTGTGATATCACAATGTAGCTCTGTGATGACACCATGGAGCTATGTGAGGACACAATGGAGCACTGTGATGTCACAATGGAGCACTGTGATGATACAATGGAGCACTGTGATGTCACTATGGAGCACTGTGATGACTAAACGGAGTACAGTGATGAGACAATGGATCACTGTGATGACACAATTGAGCACTGTGATATCACAATGGAGCACTATGATGAACAATGGAGCTCTGTGATGACACAATGGAGCACTGTGATGACACAATGGAGCATTGTGATGACAATGTAGCTCTTCGATGATACTATGGAACACTGTGATGACACAATGTACCTCTTTGATGTCACAATGTTGCACTGTGCTGACACAATGGAGCACTCTGATGAGACAATGGAGCTCTGTGATGACACAATGGAGCACTACGATGAGACAATGGAGCAATATGATGACACAATGGAGCACTGTGATGACACAATTGATCACTGTGGTGATACAATGGAGCATTTTGATGACATAATGGACCACTCTGGTGAAACAGTGGAGCACTGTGATGACAAAATTGAGCTCTGAGATGACACAATGGAACATGGTGATGACATAATGGACCACTGTGATGACACACTTTAGCAGTGTGCTGACACAATGCAGCACTCTGATGACACGATGGAACTCTGTGATGAGAAAATAGAGTACAAAGAAGACACAATGTAGCACTTTAATGACATAATGGAGGACTGTGATGACATTACGGAGCACTGTGATGACACAATGGTGCATTGTGATGACAAAATGAAGCTCTGTGATGACATAATGGAGCACGTTGATGACACATGGAGCACTATGATGACAAAATGGAGCTATGTGAGGACAAAATGCAGCACAGTGATGTCACAATGGAGCACTATGATGAACAATGGAGCTGTGCGATGACACAATGGAGCACTGTGATGACACAATGGAGCTTCTGTGATGTCACAATGGAGCATTGTGATGACATAATGGACCATTGTCATGACACACTGGAGTAGTGTGATGAAACAATGGAGCTCTTTGATGACGCAATGGAGCACTATGAGGCATGATGGAGCTCTGTGATGAGAAAATGTAGTACTAAGAGGACACAATGGAGCACTATGATGACACAATTGAGCACTGTGATGAAATAATCTAGCACTGTGGTGACACAATGGAGTATTGTTATGACAAAATGGACCTCTGTGATGACATAAGGAAGCTCTGTGATGACACATGGAGCACTAAGATGACAAAAATGGAGCTATGTGATGACACAATGTAGCCCTGTGATGACACAATGGAGCTCTGTGATGTCACAATGGAGCAATGTGGTGACAGAATGGAGCATTGTGATGACACAATGGAGCTCTGTGTTGACATAATGGACCACTGTGATGACACTATGGAGCTCTGTGATGACAAAATGGAGCACTATAAGGACACAATGGAGCAGTGTGTGACACAATGGAGCACTGTGATGACAGAATGGAGCATTGTGATGACAGAATGGATCACTGTGATGACACAATAGAGCACTGTGATGTCACAATGGAGCACTGTGATGACACATTGGAGCATATTCATGACACAATGGAGCTCTGTGATGACACTATGGGGCTCTGTGATGACACAATGGAACACTGTGATTACACAATGGAGCTATGTGAGGACACAATGGAGCACCCTTATGTCAAAATGGAGCTCTGTGATGACGTAATGGAGCTCTGTATGACACAATGGAGCACTCTGATTACACAATGGAGCTATGTGAGGACACAATGTAGCACTGTGATGATACAATGGAGCACTGTGGTATCACAATAGAGCATTATGATGTCACTATGGAGCACTGTGATGACAAAATGGAGCTCTGTGATGACACAATGGAGCACTTTCCTGATACAATGGAGCATTGTGATGACAAAAGGGACCACTGGGATGACACAGTGGAGCACTGTGTTGACACAATGGAGCTCTGTGATGACACAATGGTGCATTGTGATGACATAAAGAAGCACTGTGATAACACAGTGGAGCACTGTGATGTCACAATGGAACACTGTGGTAACACAATGGAGCACTGTGATGACAGAGCGCAGCACTATGATGACACAATGGAGCACCGTGATGACACAATGGAGCACTGTGATGACTAAATGGAGTCTTCGATAACAAAATGGAACAGTATAATGACACAGTGTAGCACTGTGTTGAGAAAATGGAACACTATGATGACAAAATGTCGCTTTGTGATGACACAGTGGAGCACTGTGATGAATAAATGGAGTCTTCGATAACAAAATGGAGCACTATAATGACACAGTGTAGCACTGTGTTGACAAAATGGAGCACTATGATGACACAATGGAGCACTATGATGACAAAATGGATCACTGTGATGACAAAATGGAGAACGGTGATGACACATTGGAGCATTTTGATGACACAATGGAGCTCTGTGATGATATAATGGAGCACTGTGATGACACAATTGATAACTGTGATGACACTTTGGAGCACTGTGATGAAAAAATGGAGCACTGTGATTATGGAATAGACCACTGTGATGCCACAATGGAGCACTATGATAAGACAGTGGAGCAATATGATGACTCTATGGAGCACTAAGATGAGATAATGGATCACTGGGATGACACAATGGAGCACGGTCATAACACATTGGAGCACTGTGATAAAACAATGGAGCACTATAATATCACAATGGAGCACTATGATGACACAATGGAGCTATGTGAGGACAAAAAGGAGCACTGTGATGTCACAATGGAGCACTGTGATGATACAATGGAGCACTGTGAAATCACAAGGGAGCACTGTGATGTGACTATGGAGCACGGTGATGAAACAATGGAGCACTGTGATTAGACAATGGATCACTGTGATGACACAATGGAGCTATGTGAGAAAAAAGGAGCACTGTGATGTCACAATGGAGCACTGTGATGATACAATAAGGCATTGTGATGACACAATGGAGCATTGTGATGACATAATGAAGCACTGTGATGACACAGTGGAGCCCTTTGATGATACAATGGAGATTTGTGATGACACAATGTAGCACTGTGATGACACAATGCAGTCTGTGATGATAAAATGGAGCACTATGATGACACAGTGTAGCACTGTGATGAAAAATGGAGCACTGTGATGACACAATGGAGCACTGTGATGAAAAAATGAAACACTGTAATGCCACAATGGAGCACTGTGATGACACAATAGACAACTATGATATCACAATGGAGCACTAAGATGTCACATTGGAGCACTGTAATGAAACAATGGAGCGCTGTAATATCACAATGGAGCACTGTGATGACACAATGGAGCTATGTGAGGACAAAAAGGAGCACTGTGATGTCACAATGGAGCACTATGTTGATACAATGGAGCACTATGATATTACAATGGAGCACTACGATGAACAATGGAGCTCTGTGATGACACAATGGAGCACTGTGATATCACAATGGAGCACTGTCATATAACAATGGAGAAATGTGATGTCACTATGGAGCACTGTGATGACACAATGGAGCACTGTGATGACAAAATGGATCACTGTGATGACAAAATGGAGCACGGAGATGACACATTTGAGCATTTTGATGACACAATGGAGCTCTGTGATGATAAAATGGAGCATTGTGCTGACACTATTGTGCACTGTGATGACACCTTGGAGCACTGTGATGACAAAATTGAGCACTATGATGAGACAATGGAGCACTATGATGACTCTATGGAGAATTATGATGAGATAATGAATCACTGGGTTGACTCAATGGAGCACGGTCATGACACAATGGAGCACTGTGATGACACAATGGAGCACTATAATATCACAATGGAGCACTGTGATGACACAATGGAGCTATGTGAGAACAAAAAGGAGAACTGTGATGTCAGAATGGAGCCCTGTGATGATACAACGGAGCACTGTGATATCACAATGGAGCACTGTGAGTTCACTATTGAGCACTGTGATGACACAATGGAGCACTATGATTAGACAATGGATCACTGTGATGAACAATGGAGCACTGTGATGTCACCATGGAGAACTATGATGAACAATGGAGCTCTGTGATGATACAATGTAGCATTGTGATGACAATGTAGCTCTTCGATATACAATGGAGCACTATGATGACACAATGGAGTTTGTGATGACAAAATGGAGCACTATGATGACACAGTGTAGCACTGTGATGAAAAATGGAACACTGTGATGACACAAAGGAGCACTGTGATGAAACAATAGATCATTGTGATGACACAGTAGAACACTGTGATGACACAATGGAGCACTCTGATAACACAGTGGAGCACTATTGTGACACAATGGAACATTTTGATGATATAATGATCACTGTGATGACACAGTGGAGCACTGTGAAAACACAATGGAGCACTGTGATGACACAATGCAGCAGTGTGATGACATAATTGTGCACTGTGATGACGCAATGGACCACTGTGATTATACAAAGGTGCACTGTGATTAAACAATGGAGCTATGTGAGGACCAATGGAACACTCTGATGTCACACTGCAGCACTGTGAATAACAATGGAGCTCTGTAATGGCACAATGGAGCTCAGCAATGACACAATGGAGGACTGTGATATCACAATGGAGCACTGTAATGCCACAATAGAGCACTGTGATGACACAATAGACAACTGTGATATCACAATGGAGCACTGAGATGTCACATTGGAGCACTGTGATGACACAATGGAGCACTGTAAAATCACAATGGAGCACTGTGATGATAAAACGGAGATATTTGAGTACAAAAAGGAGCACTGTGATGTCACAATGGAGCACTGTGATGATACAATGGAACACTGTGATATCACAATGGAGCAATGTGATGTCACTATGAAGTACTATGATGAGATAATGGATCACTGTGATGACACAATGGACCACTGTGCTGATACAATGGAGCATTGTGATGACATAATGGACCACTGGGATGACACAGTGGAGCACTGTGTTGACACAATGGAGCTCTGTGATGACACAATGGAGCATTGTGATGACATAATGAAGCACTGTGATGACACAGTGGAGCATTGTGATGTCACAATGGAACACGGTGATAACACAATGGAGCATGGTGATGACAGAGTGTAGCACTATGATGAAACAATGGAGCACCGTAATGACACAATGGCGCACTGTGATGTAACAATGTAGCACTGTGATGAAACAATGATGCATTGTTATGACAAAATGGAGCATTGTGATGACACAATGTCGCTTTGTGATGACATTGTGGAGCACTATGATGACTAAATGGAGTCTTCAATAACAAAATGGAGCACTATAATGACACAGTGTAGCAATGTGTTGACAAAATGAAGCACTGTGATGACACAATGGAGCACTATGATGACACATTGGATCACTGTGATGACAAAATAGAGCACAGTGATGACACATTGGAGCATTTGATGACACAATGGAGCTCTGTGATGATATAATGGAGCACTGTGATGACACAATTGTGTAATTGATGACACAATGGAGTCTGTAATGACAAAATGTAGCACTATGATGACACAATATAGCACAGTGATGAAAAAATGGAGCACTGTGATGACACAATGGTGCACTGTGATGACACAATAGATCATTGTGATGACACAGTAGAACACTGTGATGACACAATGGAGCACTATGATGACACAGTGGAGCACTATGGTGACACAATGGAGCATTTTGATGATATAATAAGCACTGTGATGACACAGTGCAGCACTATGATGCCAAAATAGAGCACTGTGATGACACAATGGAGATCTGTGATGACACAATGGGGCTCTGTGATTATACAATGGAGCACTGTGATGACACAATGGAGGTCTGTGATTTCACAATGTGATGACACAACGGAGCTCTGTGATGACACAATGGAGCACTGTGATGACACAATGAAGCACTGTGATGACATAATTGTGCACTGTGATGACACAATGGACCACTGTGATTATACAAAGGAGCACTGGGATTAAACAATGGAGCTATGTGAGGACCAATGGAGCACTCTGATGTCACACTGCAGCACTGTGAATAACAATGGAGCTCTATAATGGCACAATGGAGCTTTGCAATGACACAATGGAGGACTGTGATATCACAATGGAGCCCTATAATGCCACAATGCAGCACTGTGATGACAAAATAGACAACTGTGATATCACAATGGAGCACTGAGATGTCACATTGGAGCACTGTGATGACACAATGGAGCTCTGTAATATCACAATGGAGCACTATGATGACACAATGGAGCTATTTGAGGACAAAATGGAGCACTGTGATGTCACAATGGAGCACTGTGATGATACAATGGAGCACTGTGATATCACAATGGAGCACTATTATGAAAAATGGAGCTCTGTGATGACAAAATGGAGCACTGTGATGATATAATGGAGCACTGTGATGACATAATGGACCACTAGTATGACACAGTGAAGCACTGTGATGAAAAAAATGGAGCACTGTGATGACACAATAGATCATTGTGATGACACGGTAGAACACTGTGATAACACAATGGAGCACTCTATTAACACAGTGGAGCAATGTTGTGACACAATGGAGCATTTTGATGATATAATGAGCACTGTGATGACACAATGGAGCACTGTGATAACACAATGGAGCACTGTGATGACACAATGGAGCACTGTGATTAGACAATGGATCACTGTGATGACAAAATGGAGCACTGTGAAGTCACAATGGAGCACGGTGATGACACAATAAGGAATTGTGATGACACAATGTGGCATTGTGATGACATAATGAAGCACTGTGATGACACATTGGAGCCTTTTGATGACACAATGGAGATTTGTGATGACACAATGGAGCACTATGATGACACAATGGAGTCTCTGATGACAAATTGGAGCACTATGATGACACAGTGTAGCACTGTGATGAAAAAATGGAGCACTGTGATGACACAATGGAGCACTGTGATGACACAATAGATCATTGTGATGACACAGTAGAACACTGTGATGACACAATGGAGCACTATGATGACACAGTGGAGCACTTTGGTGACACAATGGAGACTTTTGATCATATAATGAGCACGGTGATGACACAGTGGAGCACTGTGATAACACAATGGAGCACTGTGATGACACAAGGGAGCACCATGATGCCAAAATAGAGCATTGTGATGACACAATGGAGATCTGTGATGACACAATGGGGCTCTGTGATTATACAATGGAGCACTGTGATGACACAATGGAGGTCTGTGATGTCACAATATGATGACACAACGGAGTTCTCTGATGACACAATCGAGCACTGTGATGACACAATGCAGCACTGTGATGACATATTAGTGCACTGTCATTACGCAATGGACCACTGTGATTATACAAAGGAGCACTGTGATTAAACAATGGAGCTATGTGAGGACCAATGGAGCACTCTGATGTCACACTGCAGCACTGTGAATTATAATGGAGCCCACTAATGGCACAATGGAGCTCTTCAATGACACAATGGAGGACTGTGATATCACAATGGATCATTGTAATGCCACAATGGAGAACTGCGATGACAAAATAGACAACTGTGATATCAAAATGGAGCACTGAGATGTCACATTGGAGCACTGTGATGACACAATGGAGCTCTGTAATATCACAATGGAGCACTATAATGACACAATGGAGCTATTTGAGGACAAAAAGGAGCAATGTGATATCACAATGGAGCACTATGATGACACATTGGATCACTGTGATGACAAAATAGAGCACAGTGATGACACATTGGAGCATTTGATGACACAATGGAGCTCTGTGATGATATAATGGAGCACTGTGATGACACAATTGTGTAATTGATGACACAATGGAGTCTGTAATGACAAAATGTAGCACTATGATGACACAGTATAGCACAGTGATGAAAAAATGGAGCACTGTGATGACACAATGGCGCACTGTGATGACACAATAGATCATTGTGATGACACAGTAGAACACTGTGATGACACAATGGAGCACTATGATGACACAGTGGAGCACTATGGTGACACAATGGAGCATTTTGATGATATAATAAGCACTGTGATGACACAGTGGAGCACTATGATGCCAAAATAGAGCACTGTGATGACACAATGGAGATCTGTGATGACACAATGGGGCTCTGTGTTTATACAATGGAGCACTGTGATGACACAATGGAGGTCTGTGATTTCACAATGTGATGACACAACGGAGCTCTGTGATGACACAATGGAGCACTGTGATGACACAATGAAGCACTGTGATGACATAATTGTGCACTGTGATGACACAATGGACCACTGTGATTATACAAAGGAGCACTGGGATTAAACAATGGAGCTATGTGAGGACCAATGGAGCACTCTGATGTCACACTGCAGCACTGTGAATAACAATGGAGCTCTATAATGGCACAATGGAGCTTTGCAATGACACAATGGAGGACTGTGATATCACAATGGAGCCCTATAATGCCACAATGCAGCACTGTGATGACAAAATAGACAACTGTGATATCACAATGGAGCACTGAGATGTCACATTGGAGCACTGTGATGACACAATGGAGCTCTGTAATATCACAATGGAGCACTATGATGACACAATGGAGCTATTTGAGGACAAAATGGAGCACTGTGATGTCACAATGGAGCACTGTGATGATACAATGGAGCACTGTGATATCACAATGGAGCACTATTATGAAAAATGGAGCTCTGTGATGACAAAATGGAGCACTGTGATGATATAATGGAGCACAGTGATGACATAATGGACCACTAGTATGACACAGTGAAGCACTGTGATGAAAAAATGGAGCACTGTGATGACACAATAGATCATTGTGATGACACGGTAGAACACTGTGATAACACAATGGAGCACTCTATTAACACAGTGGAGCAATGTTGTGACACAATGGAGCATTTTGATGATATAATGAGCACTGTGATGACACAGTGGAGCACTGTGATAACACAATGGAGAACTGTGATGACACAATGGAGCACTGTGATTAGACAATGGATCACTGTGATGACAAAATGGAGCACTGTGATGTCACAATGGAGCACGGTGCTCACACAATAAGGAATTGTGATGACACAATGTGGCATTGTGATGACATAATGAAGCACTGTGATGACACATTGGAGCCTTTTGATGACACAATGGAGATTTGTGATGACACAATGGAGCACTATGATGACACAATGGAGTCTCTGATGACAAATTGGAGCACTATGATGACACAGTGTAGCACTGTGATGAAAAAATGGAGCACTGTGATGACACAATGGAGCACTGTGATGACACAATAGATCACTGTGATGACACAGTAGAACACTGTGATGACACAATGGAGCACTATGATGACACAGTGGAGCACTTTGGTGACACAATGGAGACTTTTGATCATATAATGAGCACGGTGATGACACAGTGGAGCACTGTGATAACACAATGGAGCACTGTGATGACACAAGGGAGCACCATGATGCCAAAATAGAGCATTGTGATGACACAATGGAGATCTGTGATGACACAATGGGGCTCTGTGATTATACAATGGAGCACTGTGATGACACAATGGAGGTCTGTGATGTCACAATATGATGACACAACGGAGTTCTCTGATGACACAATCGAGCACTGTGATGACACAATGCAGCACTGTGATGACATATTAGTGCACTGTCATTACGCAATGGACCACTGTGATTATACAAAGGAGCACTGTGATTAAACAATGGAGCTATGTGAGGACCAATGGAGCACTCTGATGTCACACTGCAGCACTGTGAATTATAATGGAGCCCACTAATGGCACAATGGAGCTCTTCAATGACACAATGGAGGACTGTGATATCACAATGGATCATTGTAATGCCACAATGGAGCACTGCGATGACAAAATAGACAACTGTGATATCACAATGGAGCACTGAGATGTCACATTGGAGCACTGTGATGACACAATGGAGCTCTGTAATATCACAATGGAGCACTATAATGACACAATGGAGCTATTTGAGGACAAAAAGGAGCAATGTGATATCACAATGGAGCACTATGATGACACATTGGATCACTGTGATGACAAAATAGAGCACAGTGATGACACATTGGAGCATTTGATGACACAATGGAGCTCTGTGATGATATAATGGAGCACTGTGATGACACAATTGTGTAATTGATGACACAATGGAGTCTGTAATGACAAAATGTAGCACTATGATGACACAGTATAGCACAGTGATGAAAAAATGGAGCACTGTGATGACACAATGGCGCACTGTGATGACACAATAGATCATTGTGATGACACAGTAGAACACTGTGATGACACAATGGAGCACTATGATGACACAGTGGAGCACTATGGTGACACAATGGAGCATTTTGATGATATAATAAGCACTGTGATGACACAGTGGAGCACTATGATGCCAAAATAGAGCACTGTGATGACACAATGGAGATCTGTGATGACACAATGGGGCTCTGTGTTTATACAATGGAGCACTGTGATGACACAATGGAGGTCTGTGATTTCACAATGTGATGACACAACGGAGCTCTGTGATGACACAATGGAGCACTGTGATGACACAATGAAGCACTGTGATGACATAATTGTGCACTGTGATGACACAATGGACCACTGTGATTATACAAAGGAGCACTGGGATTAAACAATGGAGCTATGTGAGGACCAATGGAGCACTCTGATGTCACACTGCAGCACTGTGAATAACAATGGAGCTCTATAATGGCACAATGGAGCTTTGCAATGACACAATGGAGGACTGTGATATCACAATGGAGCCCTATAATGCCACAATGCAGCACTGTGATGACAAAATAGACAACTGTGATATCACAATGGAGCACTGAGATGTCACATTGGAGCACTGTGATGACACAATGGAGCTCTGTAATATCACAATGGAGCACTATGATGACACAATGGAGCTATTTGAGGACAAAATGGAGCACTGTGATGTCACAATGGAGCACTGTGATGATACAATGGAGCACTGTGATATCACAATGGAGCACTATTATGAAAAATGGAGCTCTGTGATGACAAAATGGAGCACTGTGATGATATAATGGAGCACAGTGATGACATAATGGACCACTAGTATGACACAGTGAAGCACTGTGATGAAAAAATGGAGCACTGTGATGACACAATAGATCATTGTGATGACACGGTAGAACACTGTGATAACACAATGGAGCACTCTATTAACACAGTGGAGCAATGTTGTGACACAATGGAGCATTTTGATGATATAATGAGCACTGTGATGACACAATGGAGCACTGTGATAACACAATGGAGCACTGTGATGACACAATGGAGCACTGTGATTAGACAATGGATCACTGTGATGACAAAATGGAGCACTGTGATGTCACAATGGAGCACGGTGCTCACACAATAAGGAATTGTGATGACACAATGTGGCATTGTGATGACATAATGAAGCACTGTGATGACACATTGGAGCCTTTTGATGACACAATGGAGATTTGTGATGACACAATGGAGCACTATGATGACACAATGGAGTCTCTGATGACAAATTGGAGCACTATGATGACACAGTGTAGCACTGTGATGAAAAAATGGAGCACTGTGATGACACAATGGAGCACTGTGATGACACAATAGATCACTGTGATGACACAGTAGAACACTGTGATGACACAATGGAGCACTATGATGACACAGTGGAGCACTTTGGTGACACAATGGAGACTTTTGATCATATAATGAGCATGGTGATGACACAGTGGAGCACTGTGATAACACAATGGAGCACTGTGATGACACAAGGGAGCACCATGATGCCAAAATAGAGCATTGTGATGACACAATGGAGATCTGTGATGACACAATGGGGCTCTGTGATTATACAATGGAGCACTGTGATGACACAATGGAGGTCTGTGATGTCACAATATGATGACACAACGGAGTTCTCTGATGACACAATGGAGCACTGTGATGACACAATGCAGCACTGTGATGACATATTAGTGCACTGTCATTACGCAATGGACCACTGTGATTATACAAAGGAGCACTGTGATTAAACAATGGAGCTATGTGAGGACCAATGGAGCACTCTGATGTCACACTGCAGCACTGTGAATTATAATGGAGCCCACTAATGGCACAATGGAGCTCTTCAATGACACAATGGAGGACTGTGATATCACAATGGATCATTGTAATGCCACAATGGAGCACTGCGATGACAAAATAGACAACTGTGATATCACAATGGAGCACTGAGATGTCACATTGGAGCACTGTGATGACACAATGGAGCTCTGTAATATCACAATGGAGCACTATAATGACACAATGGAGCTATTTGAGGACAAAAAGGAGCAATGTGATATCACAATGGAGCACTATGATGACACATTGGATCACTGTGATGACAAAATAGAGCACAGTGATGACACATTGGAGCATTTGATGACACAATGGAGCTCTGTGATGATATAATGGAGCACTGTGATGACACAATTGTGTAATTGATGACACAATGGAGTCTGTAATGACAAAATGTAGCACTATGATGACACAGTATAGCACAGTGATGAAAAAATGGAGCACTGTGATGACACAATGGCGCACTGTGATGACACAATAGATCATTGTGATGACACAGTAGAACACTGTGATGACACAATGGAGCACTATGATGACACAGTGGAGCACTATGGTGACACAATGGAGCATTTTGATGATATAATAAGCACTGTGATAACACAGTGGAGCACTATGATGCCAAAATAGAGCATTGTGATGACACAATGGAGATCTGTGATGACACAATGGGGCTCTGTGTTTATACAATGGAGCACTGTGATGACACAATGGAGGTCTGTGATTTCACAATGTGATGACACAACGGAGCTCTGTGATGACACAATGGAGCACTGTGATGACACAATGAAGCACTGTGATGACATAATTGTGCACTGTGATGACACAATGGACCACTGTGATTATACAAAGGAGCACTGGGATTAAACAATGGAGCTATGTGAGGACCAATGGAGCACTCTGATGTCACACTGCAGCACTGTGAATAACAATGGAGCTCTACAATGGCACAATGGAGCTTTGCAATGACACAATGGAGGACTGTGATATCACAATGGAGCCCTATGATGCCACAATGCAGCACTGTGATGACAAAATAGACAACTGTGATATCACAATGGAGCACTGAGATGTCACATTGGAGCACTGTGATGACACAATGGAGCTCTTTAATATCACAATGGAGCACTATGATGACACAATGGAGCTATTTGAGGACAAAATGGAGCACTGTGATGATACAATCGAGCACTGTGATGACACAATGCAGCACTGTGATGACATATTAGTGCACTGTCATTACGCAATGGACCACTGTGATTATACAAAGGAGCACTGTGATTAAACAATGGAGCTATGTGAGGACCGATGGAGCACTCTGATGTCACACTGCAGCACTGTGAATTATAATGGAGCCCACTAATGGCACAATGGAGCTCTTCAATGACACAATGGAGGACTGTGATATCACAATGGATCATTGTAATGCCACAATGGAGCACTGCGATGACAAAATAGACAACTGTGATATCACAATGGAGCACTGAGATGTCACATTGGAGCACTGTGATGACACAATGGAGCTCTGTAATATCACAATGGAGCACTATAATGACACAATGTAGCTATTTGAGGACAAAAAGGAGCAATGTGATGTCACAATGGAGCACTATGATGATACAATGGAGCACTTTGATATCACAATGGAGCACTTTTTATGAAAAATGGAGCTCTGTAATGACACAATGGAGCACTGTGATGACACATGGATCTCTGTGATGACCACTGGAGCTTTGTAATGACACAATGGAGCACTGTGATGATACAATGGAACACTGTGATATCACAAAGGAGGAAATGTGATGTCAATATGGAGCACTGTGATGACACAATGGAGCACTGTGATGATACAAAGGAGCACTGTGATAACATAATGGACCACTAGGATGACACAGTGGAGCACTGTGATGAAAAAAATGGAGCACTGTGATGACACAAAGGAGCACTGTGATGACACAATAGATCATTATGATGACACAGTAGAAAACTGTGATGACACAATTGAGCACTCTATTAACACAGTGGAGCAATGTTGTGACACAATGAAGCACTTTGATGATATAATGAGCACTATGATGACACAGTGGAGCACTGTGATAACACAATGGAGCACTATGATGACACAATGGAGCACTGTGATGCCACAATAGAGCATTGTGATGACACAATGTAGATCTGTGATGACACAATGTGGCTCTGTGATTATACAATGGAGCACTGTGATGACACAATGAGGTCTGTGATGTCACAGTGTGATGTCACAATGGAGCACTGTGATGACAAAATGGAGCACTGTGATGATACAATGAAGCACTGTGATGACATAATGGACCACTAGGATGACACAGTCGAGCACTGTGATGAAAAAAATGGAGCATTGTGATGACACAAAGGAGCACTGTGATGACACAATAGATCATTCTGATGACACAGTATAACACTGTGATGACACAATGGAGCACTCTATTAACACAGTAGAGCAATGTTGTGACAAAATGGAGCACTATGATGATATAATGAGCACTGTGATGACACAGTGGAGCACTGTGATAACACAATGGAGCACTGTGATGACAAAATGGAGCACTGTGATGCCACATTAGAGCATTGTGATGACACAATGTTGATCTGTGATGACACAATGGGGGTCTGTGATTATACAATGGAGCACTATGATGACACAAAGGAGGTCTGTGATGTCACAATGTGATGACACAACAGAGCTCTTTGATGACACAATGGAGCTCTGTGATGACATATGGAGCACTGTGATGACACAATGCAGCACTGTGATGACATAATTGTGCACTGTGATGACGCAATGGACCACTGTAATTATACAAAGGAGCACTGTGATTAAACAATGGAGTTAAGTGAGGACCAATGGAGCACTCTGATGTCACACTGCAGCACTGTGAATAACATTGGAGCTCTGTAATGGCACAATGGAGCTCTGCAATGACACAATGGAGGACTGTAATATCACAACGGAGCATTGTAATGCCACAATGGAGCACTGTGATGACACAATAGACAACTGTGATATCACAATGGAGCACTTAGATGTCACATTGGAGCACTGTGATGACACAATGGAGAACTGTAATATCACAATGGAGCACTATGATGACACAATGGAGCTATTTGAGGACAAAAAGGAGCACTGTGATGTCACAATGGAGCACTGTGATGATACAATGGAGCACTGTGATGAACAATGGAGCTCTGTGATGACACAATGGAGCACTGTAATGATACAATGGAGCACTGTGATATCACAATGGAGCAATGTGATGTCACTATGGAGCACTATGATTAGATAATGGATCACTTTGATGACACAATGGAGCACTGTGCTGATACAATGGATCATTGTGATGACATAATGTACCATTGGGATGACACAGTGGAGCTCTGTGTTGACACAGTGGAGCTCTGTGATGACACAGTGGAGCATTGTGATGACATAATGAAGCACTGTGATGACACAGTGGAGCATTTTGATGACAAAATGGAGCTCTGTGATGACACAATGGCGCACTGTGATGTTACAATGTAGCACTGTGATGAAACAATGATGCATTGTGATGACAGAATGGAGCATTGTGATGACACAATATCGCTTTGTGATGACACAGTGGAGCACTGTGATGACTATATGGAGTTTTCGATAACAAAATGGAGCACTATAATGACACAGTGTTGCACTGTGTTGACAAAATGGAGCACTGTGATGACAAAATGGAGCACTGTGATGACACAATGGATCACTGTGATGACAAAATGGAGCACGGTGATGACACATTGGGGCATTTTGATGACACAATGGAGCACTGTGATGATAAAATGGAGCACTCTGATGACACAATTGTGCACTATGATGACACAATGGAGTCTGTAATGACAAAATGTAGCACTATGATGACACAGTGTAGCACTGTGATGAAAAAATGGAGCACTGTGATGACGCAAAGGAGCACTGTGATGACACAATAGATCATTGTGATGACACAGTAGAACACTGTGATGACAAAATGGAGCACTATGATGACACAGTGGAGCACTGTGGTGACACAATGGAGACTTTTGATCATATAATGAGCACTGTGATGACACAGTGGAGCACTGTGATAACACAATGGAGCACTGTGATGACACAAGGGAGCACCATGATGCCAAAATAGAGCATTGTGATGACACAATGGAGATCTGTGATGACACAATGAGGCTCTGTGATTATACAATGGAGCACTGTGATGACACAATGGAGGTCTGTGATGTCACAATGTGATGACACAACGGAGCTCTGTGATGACAAAATGGAGCACTGTGATGACACAATGCAGCACTGTGACGATATAATGGTGCACTGTGATGATGCAATGGACCACTGTGATTATACAAAGGAGCACGGTGATAAAACAATGGAGCTATGTGAGGACCAATGGAGCACTCTGATGTCACACTGCAGCACTGTGAATAACAATGGAACTCTCTAATGGCACAATGACACAATGGAGGACTGTGATATCACAATAGAGCACTGTAGTGGCAAAATGGAGCACTGTGATGACACAATAGACAACTGTGATATCACAATGGAGCACTGAGATGTCACAATGGAGCACTGTGATGATACAATGGAGCACTGTGATATCACAATGGAGCACTGTGATGAACAATGGAGCTCTGTGATGAAACAGTGGAGCAATGTGATGTCACTATGGAGCACTGTGATGACACAATGGAGCACTGTGATGACACAATGGAGCACTTTGCTGATACAATGGAGCACTGCCATGACACAATAGACAACTGTGATATCACAATGGAGCACTGAGATGTCACATTGCAGCATTGTGATGACAGAATGGAGCACTGTAATATCACAATGTAGCACTATGATGACACAATGGAGCACTGTGATGCCACAATAGAGCATTGTGTTGACACAATGTAGATCTGTGATGACACAATGTGGCTCTGTGATTATACAATGGAGCACCGTGATGACACAATGAGGTCTGTGATGTCACAGTGTGATGACACAACGGAGCACTGTGATGACAAAATGGAGCACTGTGATGTTACAATGAAGCACTGTGATGACATAATGGACCACTAGGATGACACAGTGGAGCACTGTGATGAAAAAATGGAGCATTGTGATGACACAAAGGAGCACTTTGATGACACAATAGATCATTCTGATGACACAGTATAACACTGTGATGACACAATGGAGCACTCTATTAACACAGTGGAGCAAGGTTGTGACAAAATGGAGCACTGTGATGATATAATGAGCACTGTGATGACACAGTGGAGCACTGTGATATCACAATGGAGCACTGTGATGACACAATGGAGCACTGTGATGCCACATTAGAGCATTGTGATGACACAATGTTGATCTGTGATGACACAATGGGGCTCTGTGATTAAACAATGGAGCACTGTGATGACACAACGGAGGTCTGTGATGTCACAATGTGATGACACAATGTAGCTCTGTGATGACACAATGGAGCACTATGATGACACAATCCAGCACTGTGATATCACAATGAAACACTGTGATGATACAATTGAGCACTGTGATGAGACAACCGATCACTGTGATGACAAAATGGATCACTGTGATGACACAATGGATCACTGTGATGTCACAGTGGAGCACTGTGATGACAAAATGGAGAATTTGAGGACACAATGGAGCTCTGTGATGACACAATGGAGCTCTGTGATGACACAATGGAGCTCTGTGATGACACAATGGAGCACTGTGATTACACAATGGAAATCGGGGAGCACACAATAGAGCACTCTGATGTTACAATGGAGCACTGTGATGAACAATGGAGCTCTGTGGTGACACAATAGAACACTGTGATGACACAAGGGAGCACTATGATGAGACAATGGATCACTGTGATGACATAATGGATCACTGTGATGACACAATGAAGCACTGTGATGAGAAAATTGATCACTGTGATGTCACAAGGGAGCATTTTGATGACATAATGGAGCACTGTGATGACATAATCGAGCACTGTGATAACACAGTTGAGCACTGTGATATCACAGTGGAGCACTGTGATGTCAGAATGGAGCATTGTGATGACACAATGAGGCATTGTGATTACAAAATGGAGCATTGTGATAACATAATGATGCACTGTGATGACACAGAGGAGCACTGTGATGACCAATGGAGCTTTGTGATGACACAATGGAGCACTGTGATGACACAATGGAGCAGGATGATGACAAAGTGGAGCACTGTGATAACACAATGGTGCACTGTGATGACACAATGGAGCATTGTGATGACACAATGGGGCACTGTGATGACAAAACTGAGCAATTCGTTGAGGAAATGGTGCACTGTGATGACACAATGGAGCACGCTGATGAGACAATGGACCTCTGTGATGAAACAATTGAGCACTGTGATGACACAATAAAGCAATTTGATGATACAATGGAGCACTGTGATTATACAATGGAGCACTGTTATTACACAATGGAACTATGTGAGGACAAAATGGAGGACTGTGATGACTCGATGGAGCATTTTGATGATATAATGAACACTGGGATGTCACAGTGGAGCACTGTGATAACACAATGGAGCACTCTGATGACTCAAGGGAGCACTATGATGCCACAATAGAGCATTGTGATGCCACAATAGAGCATTGTGATGACACAATGGAGATCTGTGATGACACAATGGTGCTCTGTGATTATAAAATGGAGCACTGTGATGACACAATGGAGCTCTGTGATATCACAATGGAGCAATGTGATGACACCGAGCTCTGTGATGACACAATGGAGCACTGTGATGACACAATGGATCACTGTCATGTCACAATGGAGCACTATGAAGACAAAAGGGAGCTCTGTGATGATACAATGGAGCTCTCTGATACAATGGAGCACTGTGATTACACAATGGAACTGTGTGAGGACACAATGGATCACTCTGATGTCACAATGGAGCACTGTGATCAACAATGTAGCTTTGTGATGACACAATGGATCACTGTGATGACACAATGGAGCGCTATGATGAGACAATGGAGCTCTGTGATGTCACAATGGAGAAATGTGATGACAAAACGGAGCTCTGTGATGACAAAATGAAGCACTGTGATGACACAATGGAGCACTGTGATGACACAGTGAGGCATTGTGATGGCACAATGGAGCATTGTGATGACATAATGAAGCACTGTGAATACACATTGGAGCACTGCGATGACCAATGGAGCTTTGTGATGACACAATGGAGCACTGTGATGACACAGTGGAGATCTGTGATGACAAAATGGAGCACTAACATGACAGAGTGTAGCACTGTGCTGAAAAATGGAGCTCTGTGATGACACAATGGAGCATTGTGATGACACAATGGAGCACTGTGATGACACAATGTAGCACGATGATGACAAAATGAGGAATTTGAGGACACAATGGAGCACTGTGATAACACAATGGTGCACTCTGATGACACAATGGAGCACTATGATCAAACAATTTATCTCTGTGATTACACAATGGAGCACTGTAATGACAAAATGTATCCCTGTGATGACAAAACTGAGCACTGCGTTGACATAATGGTGCACTGTGATGACACAATGGAGCACTCTGATGAGACAATGGACCTCTGTGATGACACAATTGAGCACTGTGATGACACAATGGAGCAATGAGATGACAGAATGGAGCACTGTAATTATACAGTGGAGCTATGTGAGGACACATGGAGCACTATGATGACACAATGAAGCTCTGTGATTACACAGTCGTGCACTGTAATGACACAATGGATCACTGTGATGACAAAATTGAGCACTGCGTTGACGTAGTGGTGCACTGGGATGACACAATGGAGCACTCTGATGAGACAATGGAGCTTTTTGATGACACAATTGAGCACTGTGATGACACAATGGAGCACTATGATGACACAGTGGAGCACTGTGATGACACAATGGAGCACTGTGATGACACAATGGAGCACTGTGAGGAAACAATGGATCACTGTGATGACACAATGGAGCACTGTGATGAGACAATGGAGCACGTTAATATCACAAAGGCGCACTGGGATGACACAATGGAGCTATGTGAGGACAAAAAGAAGCACTGTGATGTCACAAGGGAGCACTGTGAGGATACAATGGAGCACTGAGATATCACAATGGAGCATTGTGTTGTCACTATGGAGCACAGTGATTACAGAATGGAGCACTGTGATTAGACAATGGAGCACTGTGATGACACAATGGAGCACTGTGATGACACAATAAGGTATTGTGATGATACAATGGAGCACTGTGATGACATAATGAAGCCCTGTGATGACACAGTGGAGGCCTTTAATGACACAATGGAGATATGTGATGACACAATGGAGCACTGTGATGACACAATGGAGTCTGTGATGACAAAATGGAGCACTATGATGACACAGTGTAGCACTGTGATGAAAAATGGAGCACTGTGATGACATATGGAGCACTATGATGACACAATAGATCATTGTGGTGACACAGTGGAACACTGTGATGACACAATGGAGCACAGTTATGACACAATGGAACACTGTGATGACACAGTGGAGCACTGTTATAACACAATTGTGCACTGTGATGACAAAATTGATCACTGTGATGACACATTGTAGCACTGTGATGACAAAATGGAGCACTGTGATGACACAATGGAGCACTGTGATGACACAATGGAGCACTATGATGACACAATGGAGCACATAGATGACTCTATAGAGCACTATGATGAGATAATGGATCACTGGTATGACACAATGGAGCACGGTCATGACAAAATGGAGAACTGTGGTGACACAATGGAGCATTTTGATGATATAATGAGCACTGTGATGACACAGTGGAGCACTCTGATATCACCGTGGAGCACTGTGATGTCACAACGGAGCACTGTGATGACACAATTGTGCACAGTGTGACACTATGGAGTTCTGTAATGACACAACGGAGCAATATGATAACACAATTTAGCACTATGATGACACAGTGGAGCATTGTGATAATACAAGGCAGCCCTGAGATGACACAATGGAGCACTGTGATGACACAATGGAGCACTCTGATGACACAATTGTGCACAGTGATGACACTATGGAGTTCTGTAATGACACAACGGAGCAATATGATAACACAATTTAGCACTATGATGACACAGTGGAGCATTGTGATAATACAAGGCAGCCCTGAGATGACACAATGGAGCACTGTGATGACACAATGGAGCACTCTGATGACACAATGGAGCACTGTAATGTAACACTGGAACACTGTCATCACACAATGGAGAAATGTGAGGAGACAGTGCATCAGAGTTATGACACAATCGAGCACTGTGATGTCACAGGGGAGCATTATGATGACACAATGGTGATCTGTGATGACACAATAGAGCACTGTGATGAGACAATGGATCCTGTGATGAAACAATGGAGCAGTGTGATGACACTGTGGAGCACTGTGATGACACAATGGAGCACTATGATGAGACAATTGATCACTGTGATGACATAATTTATCATTGTGATGACACAGTGCAACACTGTGATGACACAATTGAGCAGAATGATGACACAATGGAGCTTTGTGATGACACAATGGAGCACTGTGATTATAAAATGGAGCACTGTGATAACACAATGGATCACTGTGATGACACAATGGTGCACTGCGATGACACAATGGAACACTTTGATGTCACAATGGAGCAATATGATGAGACAATTGATCTCTGTGATGACACAATGAAGCACAGTGATGAGACAGTTGATCACTGCGATGTCAAAACAGAGCACTGTGATGACACAATAGAGCATTGTGATGACATAATGGATCACTGTGATGACACAATGGAGCTCTGTGATGACACTATGGAGCACTTGATGACACATTGGAGCAATGTAATGACACAATGGAGCATTTTGATGACACAATGGAGCACTGTGATGACATAATCGAGCACTGTGATGACACAGTGGAGCACTGTGATATCACAGTGGAGCACTGTGATGTCACAATGGAGCACTGTGATGACACAATTGAGCAATGTGATGACACAATGGAGCACTGTGATGGCAATGGAGCACTGTGGTGACAGAGTGGAGCACTGTGATATCACAATGGATCACTATGATGACACAATCAGCACTGTGATGACACAATGGAGCATTGTGATGACACAATGGAGCTCTGTGATGACACAATGGAGGATTATGGTGACACATTTTAGCACTTTGATGAAACAGGGGAGCATTGTGATAATACATTGGAGTTCTGTGATGTCACAATTTAGCACTTTGATGACACAATTGAGCTCTGTGATGACACAATGTAGACTGTAATGACACAATGGAGCACTGTGATGTCACAATGGAACACTGTGATGACACAATGGAGCACTCTGATGAAACAATGGATCAGTGTGATGACACAATTGAGCACTCTGATGTCACAGTGGAGCACTGTGATGACAAAATGGAGCTCTGTGATGACAGAATGGATCACTGTGATCACACAATGGAGGACTGTGATGTCACAATGGATCACTGTGATGACACAATGGAGCATTGTGATGAAAAAATGGATCACTCATATAACACAATGAATCACAGTGATGACCCAATGGATCACTGTGATGACACAATGAAGCACTGTGATGAGAAAATTGATCACTGTGATGTCACAAGGGAGCACTGTGATGACACAATGGAGCCTTGTGATGACATAATGGAGCACTGTGATGACATAATCGAGCACTGTGATGACACAGTTGAGCACTGTGATATCACAGTGGAGCACTGTGATGTCAGAATGGAGCACTGTAATGACAAAATTGAGCATTGTGCTGACACAATGGAGCACTGTGATGACATAATGGAGCACTATGGTGACAGAGTGGAACACTATGATATCACAATGGGGCACTATGATGACACAATGGAGCATTGTGAAAACACAATGGAGCTCTGTGATGACACAATGGAGCATTATGATGACACATTTTAGCACTTTGATGACACAGTGGAGACTTTTGATAATACATTGGAGTTCTGTAATGTCACAATGAAGCACTGTGATGACACAATGGAGCTCTGTGATGACACAATGGTGCACTGCGATGACACAATGGAGCACTTTGTGATATCACAATTGAAAATAGCAAAATGATGAGACAATTGATCTCTGTGATGACACAATGAAGCACAGTGATGAGACAATGGATCACTGTGATGTCAAAACAGAGCACTGTGATGACAAAATAGAGCATTGTGATGACATAATGGAGCACTGTGATGACACAATGGAGCTCTGTGATGACACAATGGAGCATTGTGATGACATAATGGAGCACTGTGATGACATAATCGAGCACTGTGATGACACAGTTGAGCATTGTGATATCACAGTGGAGCACTGTGATGTCAGAATGGAGCACTGTGATGACACAATTGAGCATTGTGATGACACAATGGAGCACTGTGATGACATAATGGAGCACTATGGTGACAGAGTGGAACACTATGATATCACAATGGGGCACTATGATGACACAATGGAGCATTGTGAAAACACAATGGAGCTCTGTGATGACACAATGGAGCATTATGATGACACATTTTAGCACTTTGATGACACAGTGGAGACTTTTGACAATACATTGGAGTTCTGTAATGTCACAATGGAGCACTGTGATGACACAATGGAGCTCTGTGATGACACAATGTAGCACTGTAATAACAAATTTGAGCACTGTGATGTCACAATGGAACACTGTGATGACACAATGGAGCACTGTGGAGACAAAATGAGGCAATGTGATGACACAATGGAGCACTGTGATGAGACAATGGATCACTGTGATAACATATTGGAGCACGGTGATGACAAAATGGAGCACTGTGATGGAACAATGGAGCACTGTGATGACACAATGGAGCACTTTGATGAGAAATTGGATCCCATTGTAATGACACAATGGAGCACTGTGATGTCACAATGGAACACTGTGATGACACAATGGAGCACTCTGATGAAACAATGGATCAATGTGATGACACAATTGAGCACTCTGATGTCACAGTGGAGCACTTTGATTACAAAATGGAGCTCTGTGATGACATAATGGATCACTGTGATCACACAATGGAGGACTGTGATGTCACAATGGATCACTGTGATGACACAATGGAGCATTGTGATGAAAAAATGGATCACTCATATAACACAATGAATCACCGTGATGACCCAATGGATCACTGTGAAGTCACAATGGATCACTGTGATGACACAATGAAGCACTGTGATGAGAAAATTGATCACTGTGATGTCACAAGGGAGCACTGTGATGACACAATGGAGCATTGTGATGACATAATGGAGCACTGTGATGACATAATCGAGCACTGTGATGACACAGTTGAGCACTGTGATATCACAGTGGAGCACTGTGATGTCACAATGGAGCACTGTGATGACACAATGGAGCACTGTGATGACATAATGGAGCACTATGGTGACAGAGTGGAACACTATTATGACACAATGGGGCACTATGATGACACAATGGAGCACTGTGAAAACACAATGGAGCTCTGTGATGACACAATGGAGCATTATGATGACACATTTTAGCACTTTGATGACACAGTGTAGACTTTTGACAATACATTGGAGTTCTGTAATGTCACAATTGAGCACTGTGATGACACAATGGAGCATCTGTGATGACACAATGTAGCACTGTAATGACAAAATGGAGCACTGTGATGTCACAATGGAACACTGTGATGACACAATGGAGCACTGTGGTGACAAAATGAGGCATTGTGATGACACAATGGAGCACTGTGATGAGACAATGGATCACTGTGATAACATAATGGAGCACTGTGATGACAAAAATGGAGCACTGTGATGACACAATGGAGCACTTTGATGACACAATGAGGCATTGTGATAACATAATGGAGCATTGTGATAACATAATGAAGCACTGTGATGACACAGTGGAGCACTGTGATGACACAATGAGGCATTGTGATAACATAATGGAGCATTGTGATAACATAATGAAGCACTGTGATGACACAGTGGAGCACTGTGATGACCAATGGAGCTTTGTGATGACACAATGGAGCACTGTGATGACACAATGGAGCAGGATGATGACAAAGTGGAGCACTGTGATAACACAATGGTGAACTGTGATGACACAATGGAGCATTGTGATGACACAATAGAGCACTGTGATGACAAAACTGAGCACTGCGTTGAGGAAATGGTGCACTGTGATGACACAATGGAGCACTCTGATGAGACAATGGACCTCTGTGATGAAACAATTGAGCACTGTGATGACACAATAAAGCAATTTGATGATAAAATGGAGCACTGTGATTATACAATGGAGCACTGTTATCACACAATGGAACTATGTGAGGACAAAATGGAGGACTGTGATGACTCGATGGAGCATTTTGATGATATAATGAACACTGGGATGACACAGTGGAGCACTGTGATAACACAATGGAGCACTCTGATGACGCAAGGGAGCACTATGATGCCACAATAGAGCATTGTGATGCCACAATAGAGCATTGTGATGCCACAATGGAGATCTGTGATGACACAATGGTGCTCTGTGATTATACAATGGAGCACTGTGATGACAAAATGGAGCTCTGTGATATCACAATGGAGCAATGTGATGACACCGAGCTCTGTGATGACACAATGGAGCACTCTGATGACACAATGGAGCACTGTCATGTCACAATGGAGCACTATGAAGACAAAAGGAGCTCTGTGATGATACAATGGAGCTCTGTGATAAAATGGAGCACTGTGATTACACAATGGAACTGTGTGAGGACACAATGGAGCACTCTGATGTCACAATGGAGCACTGTGATGAACAATGTAGCTTTGTGATGACACAATGGATCACTGTGATGACACAATGGAGCACTATGATGAGACAATAGATCACTGTGATGACATAATGGAGCACTATGATGACACAGTGAGCACTGTGATGAAAAATGGAGCACTGTTATGACACAATGGAGCACTGTGATGACACAATGGACATTGTAGACACATGGAGCACTGTGATGACACAATGGAGCACTGTGATGACACAATGGAGCACTGTGATGACAAATGGAGCACTGTGATGACACAATGGAGCACTGTGATGACACAATGACACTGTGATGACACAATGGAGCACTGTGATGACACAATGGAGCACTGTGATGACACAATGGAGCACTGTGATGACACAATGGAGCACTGTGATGACACAATGGAGCACTGTGATGACACAATGGAGCACGATGATGACAAAGTGGAGCACTGTGATAACACAATGGTGAACTGTGATGACACAATGGAGCATGGTGATGACACAATGGAGCACTGTGATGACAAAACTGAGCACTGCATTGACACAAATGGTGCACTGTGATGACACAATGGAGCACTCTCATGAGACAATGGACCTCTGTGATGAAAAAAATTGAGCACTGTGATGACACAATAAAGCAATTTGATGATACAATGGAGCTCTGTGATTATACAATGGAGCACTGTTATTACAAAATATAGCTATGTGAGGACACAATGGAGCACTGTGATGACACGATGGAGCATTTTGATGATATAATGAACACTGGGATGTCACAGTGGAGCACTGTGATAACACAATGGAGCACTCTGATGACACTAGGAGCACTATGATGCCACAATAGAGCATTGTGATGCCACAATAGAGCATTGTGATGCCACAATGGAGATCTGTGATGACACAATGGTGCTCTGTGATTATACAATGGAGCACTGTGATGACAAAATGGAGCTCTGTGATATCACAATGGAGCAATGTGATGACACCGAGCTCTGTGATGACACAATGGAGCACTGTGATGACACAATGGAGCACTGTCATGTCACAATGTAGCACTATGAAGACAAAGGGAGCTCTGTGATGATACAATGGAGCTCTGTGATAAAATGGAGCACTGTGATTACACAATGGAACTCTGTGAGGACACAATGGAGCACTCTGATGTCACAATGGAGCACTGTGATGAACAATGTAGCTTTGTGATGACACAATGGATCACTGTGATGACACAATGGAGCACTATGATGAGACAATGGATCACTGTAATGACATAATGGAGCACTATGATGACACAGTGTAGCACTGTGATGAAAAATGGAGCACTGTGATGACACAATGGAGCACTGTGATGACACAATAGATCATTGTGGTGACACAGTGGAACACTGTGATGACACAATGGAGCACTGTGATGACACAATGGAACACTGTGATGACACAGTGGAGCACTGTGATAACACAATTGTGCACTGTGATGACACAATTGATCACTGTGATGACACATTGGAGCACTGTGATGACAAAACGGAGCACTGTGATGACACAATGGAGCACTATGATGAGACAATGGAGCACATAGATGACTCTATAGAGACACTATGATGAGATAATGGATCACTGGTATGACACTATGGTGCACGGTCATTACACAATGGAGAAATGTGGTGACACAATGGAGCATTTTGATGATATAATGAGCACTGTGATGACACAGTGGAGCACTCTGATAACACAATGGAGCACTGTGACGACACAAGGGAGCACTATGATGCCACAATAGAGCATTGTGATGACACAATGGAGATCTGTGATGACACAATGGGGCTCTGTGATTAAACAATGGAGCACTGTGATGACACAATGGAGCTCTGTGATGTCACAATGTGATGACACAATGTAGCTCTGTGATGACACAATGGAGCACTCTGATTAGACAATGGACCTCTGTGATGACACAATTGAGCACTGTGATGACACAATGGAGCAATGTGATGACACAATGGAGCACTGTAATTATACAATGGAGCACTGTTATTACACAATGGAGCTATGTGAGGACACACGGAGCACTATGATGTCACAATGAAGCTCTGTGATTACACAATGGAGCACTGTAATGAAACAATGGATCACTGTGGTGACAAAATTGAGCACTTCGTTGACGTAGTGGTGCACTGGGATGACACAATGGAGCACTCTTATGAGACAATGGAGCTCTGGGATGACACACTTGAGCACTGTGATGACACAATGGAGCACTATGATGACACAGTGGAGCACTGTGATAACACAATGGAGCACTGTGATGACACAATGGAGCACTGTGATGACACAATGGAGCACTGTGAGGAAACAATGGATCACTGTGATGACACAATGAAGCACTGTGTTGAGACAATGGAGCACGTTAATATCACAAAGGCGCACTGGGATGACACAATGGAGCTATGTGAGGACAAAAAGAAGCACTGTGATGTCACAAGGGAGCACTGTGAGGATACAATGGAGCACTGAGATATCACAATGGAGCATTGTGTTGTCACGATGGAGCATACAGTGATGACAGAATGGAGCACTGTGATTAGACAATGGAGCACTGTGATGACACAATGGAGCACTGTGATGACACAATAAGGTATTGTGATGATACAATGGAGCACTGTGATGACATAATGAAGCCCTGTGATGACACAGTGGAGGCCTTTAATGACACAATGGAGATTTGTGATGATACAATGGAGCACTGTGATGACACAATGGAGTCTGTGATGACAAAATGGAGCACTATGATGACACAGTGTAGCACTGTGATGAAAAAATGGAGCACTGTGATGACATAATGGAGCACTATGATGACACAATAGATCATTGTGGTGACACAGTGGAACACTGTGATGACACAATGGAGCACAGTTATGACACAATGGAACACTGTGATGACACAGTGGAGCACTGTTATAACACAATTGTGCACTGTGATGACAAAATTGATCACTGTGATGACACAATGGAGCACTGTGATGACACAATGGAGCACTGTGATGACACAATGGAGCACTATGATGAGACAATGGAGCACATAGAGGACTCTATAGAGCACTATGATGAGATAATGGATCACTGGTATGACACAATGGAGCACGGTCATGACACAATGGAGAACTGTGGTGACACAATGGAGCATTTTGATGATATAATGGAGCACTGTGATGACACAGTGGAGCACTCTGATATCACCGTGGAGCACTGTGTTGTCACAATGGAGCACTGTGATGACACAATGGAGCACTGTGATGACACAATTTTGCACAGTGATGACACTATGGAGTTCTGTAATGACACAATGGAGCAATATGATAACACAATTTAGCACTATGATGACACAGTGGAGCATTGTGATAATACAAGGCAGCCCTGAGATGACACAATGGAGCACTGTGATGACACAATGGAGCACTGTGATGACACAATGGAGCACTGTAATGTAACACTGGAACACTGTCATCACACAATGGAGAAATGTGATGAGACAGTGGATCAGTGTTATGACACAATCAAGCACTGTGATGTCACAGGGGAGCATTATGATGACACAATGGAGCTCTGTGATGACACAATAGAGCACTGTGATGAGACAATGGATCCTGTGATGAAACAATGGAGCAGTGTGATGACACAGTGTAGCACTGTGATGACACAATGGAGCACTATGATGAGACAATTGATCACTGTGATGACATAATTGATCATTGTGATGACACAGTGCAACACTGTGATGACACAATGGAGCAGAATGATGACACAATGGAGCTTTGTGATGACACAATGGAGCACTGTGATTATAAAATGGAGCACTGTGATAACACAATGGATCACTGTGATGACACAATGGTGCACTGCGATGACACAATGGAACACTTTGATGTCACAATGGAGCAATATGATGAGACAATTGATCTCTGTGATGACACAATGAAGCACAGTGATGAGACAATTGATCACTGCGATGTCAAAACAGAGCACTGTGATGACACAATAGAGCATTGTGATGACACAATGGAGCAATGTAATGACACAATGGAGCATTTTGATGACACAATGGAGCACTGTGATGACATAATGGAGCACTGTGATGACACAGTGGAGCACTGTGATATCACAGTGGAGCACTGTGATGTCACAATGGAGCACTGTGATGACACAATTGAGCAATGTGATGACACAATGGAGCACTGTGATGGCAATGGAGCACTGTGGTGACAGAGTGGAGCACTGTGATATCACAATGGATCACTATGATGACACAATCGGAGCACTGTGATGACACAATGGAGCATTGTGATGACACAATGGAGCTCTGTGATGACACAATGGAGGATTATGGTGACACATTTTAGCACTTTGATGACACAGGGGAGCATTGTGATAATACATTGGAGTTCTGTGATGTCACAATTTAGCACTTTGTTGACACAATTGAGAACTGTGATGACACAATGTAGACTGTAATGACACAATGGAGCGCTGTGATGTCAAAATGGAACACTGTGATGACACAATGGAGCACTCTGATGAAACAATGGATCAGTGTGATGACACAATTGAGCACTCTGATGTCACAGTGGAGCACTGTGATTACAAATGGAGCTCTGTGATGACAGAATGGATCACTGTGATCACACAATGGAGGACTGTGATGTCACAATGGATCACTGTGATGACACAATGGAGCATTGTGATGAAAAAATGGATCACTCATATAACACAATGAATCACAGTGATGACCCAATGGATCACTGTGATGACACAATGAAGCACTGTGATGAGAAAATTGATCACTGTGATGTCACAAGGGAGCTCTGTGATAACACAATGGAGCATTGTGATGACATAATGGAGCACTGTGATGACAAAATGAGCACTGCGTTGACACAATGGTGCACTGTGATGACACAATGGAGCACTCTCATGAGACAATGTACCTCTGAGATGAAAAAATTGAGCACTGTGATGACACAATAAAGCAATTTGATGATACAATGGAGCACTGTGATTATACAATGGAGCACTGTTATTACAAAATATAGCTATGTGAGGACACAATGGAGCACTGTGATGACACGATGGAGCATTTTGATGATATAATGAACACTGGGATGTCACAGTGGAGCACTGTGATAACACAATGGAGCACTGTGATGACACAAGGGAGCACTATGATGCCACAATGGAGCATTGTGATGACACAATGGAGCACTGTGATGCCACAATGGAGCACTGTGATGACACAATGGAGCTCTGTGATTATACAATGGAGCACTGTGATGACAAAATGGAGCACTGTGATGACACAATGGAGCACTATGATGAGACAATGGAGCACATAGATGACTCTATAGAGCACCATGATGAGATAATGGATCACTGGTATGACACTATGGTGCACTGTGATTACACAATGGAGAAATGTGGTGACACAATGGAGCATTTTGATGATATAATGAGCACTGTGATGACACAGTGGAGCACTCTGATAACACAATGGAGCACTGTGATGACACAAGGGAGCACTATGATGCCACAATAGAGCATTGTGATGACACAATGGAGATCTGTGATGACACAATGGGGCTCTGTGATTAAACAATGGAGCACTGTGATGACACAACGGAGGTCTGTGATGTCACAATGTGATGACACAATGTAGCTCTGTGATGACACAATGGAGCACTATGATGACACAATCCAGCACTGTGATATCACAATGAAACACTCTGATGATACAATGGAGCACTGTGATGACACAATGGAGCACTCGGATGACTCAAGGGAGCACTATGATGCCACAATAGAGCATTGTGATGACACAATGGAGATCTGTGATGACACAATGGTGCTCTGTGATTATACAATGGAGCACTGTGATGACACAATGGAGCTCTGTGATATCACAATGGAGCAATGTGATGACACCGAGCTCTGTGATGACACAATGGAGCACTGTGATGACACAATGGATCACTGTCATGTCACAATGGAGCACTATGAAGACAAAAGGGAGCTCTGTGATGATACAATGGAGCTCTGTGATACAATGGAGCACTGTGATTACACAATGGAACTGTGTGAGGACACAATGGATCACTCTGATGTCACAATGGAGCACTGTGATGAACAATGTAGCTTTGTTAGACACAAATGGATCACTGTGATGACACAATGGAGCGCTATGATGAGACAATGGAGCTCTGTGATGTCACAATGGAGAAATGTGATGACAAAACGGAGCTCTGTGATGACAAAATGAAGCACTGTGATGACACAATGGAGCACTCTGATGACACAGTGAGGCATTGTGATGGAACAATGGAGCATTGTGATGACATAATGAAGCACTGTGTATACACATTGGAGCACTGTGATGACCAATGGAGCTTTGTGATGACACTATGGAGCACTGTGATGACACAGTGGAGATCTGTGATGACAAAATGAAGCACTAACATGACAGAGTGTAGCACTGTGCTGACACAATGGAGCACTGTGACGTTACACTGGAGCACTGTGATGAACAATGGAGCTCTGTGATGACACAATGGAGCATTGTGATGACACAATGGAGCACTGTGATGACACAATGGAGCACGATGATGACAAAATGAGGAATTTGAGGACACAATGGAGCACTGTGATAACACAATGGTGCACTCTGATGACACAATGGAGCACTATGATCAAACAAATGATCTCTGTGATTACACAATGGAGCACTGTAATGACACAATGTATCACTGTGATGACAAAACTGAGCACTGCGTTGACATAATGGTGCACTGTGATGACACAATGGAGCACTCTGATGAGACAATGGACCTCTGTGATGACACAATTGAGCACTGTGATGACACAATGGAGCAAATGAGATGACAAAATGGAGCACTGTAATTATACAATGGAGCACTGTTATTACACAGTGGAGCTATGTGAGGACACATGGAGCACTATGATGACACAATGAAGCTCTGTGATTACACAGTCGTGCACTGTAATGACACAATGGATCACTGTGATGACAAAATTGAGCACTGCGTTGACGTAGTGGTGCACTGGGATGACACAATGGAGCACTCTGATGAGACAATGGAGCTTTGTGATGACACAATTGAGCACTGTGATGACACAATGGAGCACTATGATGACACAGTGGAGCACTGTGATAACACAATGGTGCACTGTGATGACACAATGGAGCACTGTGATGACACAATGGAGCACTGTGAGGAAACAATGGATCACTGTGATGACACAATGGAGCACTGTGATGAGACAATGGAGCACGTTAATATCACAAAGGCGCACTGGGATGACACAATGGAGCTATGTGAGGACAAAAAGAAGCACTGTGATGTCACAAGGGAGCACTGTGAGGATACAATGGAGCACTGAGATATCACAATGGAGCATTGTGTTGTCACTATGGAGCACAGTGATGACAGAATGGAGCACTGTGATTAGACAATGGAGCACTGTGATGACACAATGGAGCACTGTGATGACACAATAAGGTATTGTGATGATACAATGGAGCACTGTGATGACATAATGAAGCCCTGTGATGACACAGTGGAGGCCTTTAATGACACAATGGAGATTTGTTATGACACAATGGAGCACTGTGATGACACAATGGAGTCTGTGATGACAAAATGGAGCACTATGATGACACAGTGTAGCACTGTGATGAAAAATGGAGCACTGTGATGACATATGGAGCACTATGATGACACAATAGATCATTGTGGTGACACAGTGGAACACTGTGATGACACAATGGAGCACAGTTATGACACAATGGAACACTGTGATGACACAGTGGAGCACTGTTATAACACAATTGTGCACTGTGATGACAAAATTGATCACTGTGATGACACATTGTAGCACTGTGATGACAAAATGGAGCACTGTGATGACACAATGGAGCACTATGATGACACAATGGAGCACTGTGATGAGACAATGGAGCACATAGATGACTCTATAGAGCACTATGATGAGATAATGGATCACTAGTATGACACAATGGAGCACGGTCATGACACAATGGAGAACTGTGGTGACACAATGGAGCATTTTGATGATATAATGAGCACTGTGATGACACAGTGGAGCACTCTGATAACACAATGGAGCACTGTGATGACACAAGGGAGCACTATGATGCCACAATAGAGCATGTGATGACAAAATGGAGATCTGTGATGACACAATGGGGCTCTGTGATTAAACAATGGAGCACTGTGATGACACAATGGAGGTCTGTGATGTCACAATGTGATGACACAATGTAGCTCTGTGATGACACAATGGAGCACTGTGATGACACAATCGAGCACTGTGATATCACAATGAAATACTGTGATGACAAAATTGAGCACTGTGATGAGACAACGGATCACTGTGATGACACAATGGATCAATGTGATGACACAATGGAGCACTGTGATGTCACAATGGAGCACTGTGATGACAAAATGGAGAATTTGAGGACACAATGGAGCTCTGTGATGACACAATGGAGCTCTGTGATGACACAATGGAGCTCTTTGATGACACAATGGAGCACTGTGATTACACAATGGAAATCTGGGAGCACACAATGGAGCACTTGATGGCACAATGGAGCACTGTGATGAACAATGGATCTCTGTTGTGACACAATAGAGCACTGTGATGACACAAGGGAGCACTATGATGAGAAAATGGATCACTCTGATGACATAATGTAGCACGGTGATGACACAATGGAGCACTGTGATGTCACAATTGAGCACTGTGATGACACAATGGAGCATTTTGATGAGAATTTAGATCCCTGTGATGACACAATGGAGCTCTGTGATTTTACAATGGAGCATTGTGATGACCAAATGGAGCACTGTGATGACAAAATGGAGCACTGTGATGACACAATGGAGCAATGTAATGACACAATGGAGCATTGTGATGACTACATTGAGCACTGTGATGACACAGTAGAACACTGTGATGACACAATGGAGCACTGTGATGACAAAATGGAGCACTGTGATGACACAATGGAGCACTGTGATGTCACAATGGAGCACTGTGATGACAAAATGGAGCACTGTGATGACACAATGGAGCACTGTGATGTCACAATGGAGCACTGTGATGACACATTGGAGCACTGTGATGACCAGTGGAGCTTCATGATGACACAATGGAGCACTGTGATGACACAATGGAGCACGATGATGTCACAGTGGAGCACTGTGATAACACAATCGTGCACTGTTTTGACACAATGGAGCATTGTGATGACACAATGCAGCACTGTGATGACAAAATTGATCTCTTTGATTACACAATTGAGCACTGTAATGACACAATGGATCACTTTGATGACAAAACTGAGCACTGCGTTGACGTAATGGTGCACTGTGATGACACAATGGAGCACTCTGATTTGATAATGGACCTCTGTGATGACACAATGGAGCAATGTGATGACACAATGGAGCACTGTGATTATAAAATGGAGCACTATGTTTACACAATGGAGCTATGTGAGGACACAATGGAGCACTCAGATTTCACACTGGAGCACAATGATGAAGAGTGGCGCTCTATAATGACATAATGGAGAACTGTGATGACACAATGGATCAGTGTGATGACAAAATGCAGCACTGTGATGACATAATTGTGCACTATGATGACGCAATGGACCACTGTGTTTATACAAAGGAGCACTGTGATTATACAATGGAGCTATGTGAGGACAAATGGAGCACTCTGATGTCACACTGCAGCAAGGTGACTAATAATGGAGCTCTGTAATGGCACAATGGAGCACTGTAAAGCCGCAATGGAGGACTGTGATGACACAATGGAGCACTATGATGAGAAAATGGATCACTGTGATAACATAATGGAGCATGGTGATGACAAAATGGAGCACTGTGATGTAACAATGGAGCACTGTGATGACACAATGGAGCACTTTGATGAGAAATTGGATCCCTGTAATGACACAATGGAGCACTGTGATGTCACAATGGAGCACTGTGATGACACAATGAGGCATTGTGATAACATAATGGAGCATTGTGATAACATAATGAAGCATTGTGATGACACAGTGGAGCACTGTGATGACCAATGGAGCTTTGTGATGACACAATGGAGCACTGTGATGACACAATGGAGCAGGATGATGACAAAGTGGAGCACTGTGATAACACAATGGTGCACTGTGATGACACAATGGAGCATTGTGATGACACAATGGGGCACTGTGATGACAAAACTGAGCAATGCCTTGAGGAAATGGTGCACTGTGATGACACAATGGAGCACTCTGATGAGACAATGGACCTCTGTGATGAAACAATTGAGCACTGTGATGACACAATAAAGCAATTTGATGATACAATGGAGCACTGTGATTATACAATGGAGCACTGTTATTACACAATGGAACTATGTGAGGACAAAATGGAGGACTGTGATGACTCGATGGAGCATTTTGATGATATAATGAACACTGGGATGTCACAGTGGAGCACTGTGATAACACAATGGAGCACTCTGATGACTCAAGGGAGCACTATGATGCCACAATAGAGCATTGTGATGACACAATGGAGATCTGTGATGACACAATGGTGCTCTGTGATTATACAATGGAGCACTGTGATGACACAATGGAGCCTGTGATATCACAATGGAGCAATGTATGACAGAGCTCTGTGATGACACAATGGAGCACTGTGATGACACAATGGATCACTGTCATGTCACAATGGAGCACTATGAAGACAAAAGGAGCTCTGTGATGATACAATGGAGCTCTGTGATACAATGGAGCACTGTGATTACACAATGGAACTGTGTGAGGACACAATGGATCACTCTGATGTCACAATGGAACACTGTGATGAACAATGTAGCTTTGTGATGACACAATGGATCACTGTGATGACACAATGGAGCGCTATGATGAGACAATGGAGCTCTGTGATGTCACAATGGAGAAATGTGATGACAAAACGGAGCTCTGTGATGACAAAATAAAGCACTGTGATGACACAATGGAGCACTGTGATGACACAGTGAGGCATTGTGATGGCACAATGGAGCATTGTGATGACATAAGGAAGCACTGTGAATACACATTGGAGCACTGTGATGACCAATGGAGCTTTGTGATGACACAATGGAGCACTGTGATGACACAGTGGAGATCTGTGATGACAAAATGGAGCACTAACATGACAGAGTGTAGCACTGTGCTGACAAAATGGAGCACTGTGACGTTACACTGGAGCACTGTGATGAACAATGGAGCTCTGTGATGACACAATGGAGCATTGTGATGACACAATGGAGCACTGTGATGACACAATGGAGCACGATGATGACAAAATGAGGAATTTGAGGACACAATGGAGCACTGTGATAACACAATGGTGCACTCTGATGACACAATGGAGCACTATGATCAAACAAATTATCTCTGTGATTACACAATGGAGCACTGTAATGACACAATGATCACTGTGATACAACCTGACATAATGGGCACTGTGATGACACAATGGAGCACTGTAATGACACAATGTATCACTGTGATAACATAATAGAGCACGGTGATGACAAAATGGAGCACTGTGATGTAACAATGGAGCACTGTGATGACACAATGGAGCACTTTGATGACACAATGAGGCATTGTGATAACATAATGGAGCATTGTGATAACATAATGAAGCACTATGATGACACAGTGGAGCACTGTGATGACACAATGAGGCATTGTGATAACATAATGGAGCATTGTGATAACATAATGAAGCACTGTGATGACACAGTCGAGCACTGTGATGACCAATGGAGCTTTGTGATGACACAATGGAGCACTGTGATGACACAATGGAGCACGATTATGACAAAGTGGAGCACTGTGATAACACAATGGTGAACTGTGATGACACAATGGAGCATGGTGATGACACAATAGAGCACTGTGATGACAAAACTGACCACTGCGTTGACGAAATGGTGCACTGTGATGACACAATGGAGCACTCTCATGAGACAATGGACCTCTGAGATGAAAAAATTGAGCACTGTGATGACACAATAAAGCAATTTGATGATACAATGGAGCACTGTGATTATACAATGGAGCACTGTTATTACAAAATATAGCTATGTGAGGACACAATGGAGCACTGTGATGACACGATGGAGCATTTTGATGATATAATGAACACTGGGATGTCACAGTGGAGCACTGTGATAACACAATGGAGCACTCTGATGACGCAAGGGAGCACTATGATGCCACAATAGAGCATTGGGATGCCACAATAAATGGAGATCTGTGATGACAAATGGTGCTCGGTGATTATACAATGGAGCACTGTGATGACAAAATGGAGCTCTGTGATATCACAATGGAGCAATGTGATGACACCGAGCTCTGTGATGACACAATGGAGCACAGTGATGACACAATGCAGCACTGTCATGTCACAATGTAGCACTATGAAGACAAAGGGAGCTCTGTGATGATACAATGGAGCTATGTGATAAAATGGAGCACTGTGATTACACAATGGAACTCTGTGAGGACACAATGGAGCACTCTGATGTCACAATGGAGCACTGTGATGAACAATGTAGCTTTGTGATGACACAATGGATCACTGTGATGACACAATGGAGCACTATGATGAGACAATGGATCACTGTGATGACATAATGGAGCACTATGATGACACAGTGTAGCACTGTGATGAAAAATGGAGCACTGTGATGACACAATGGAGCACTGTGATGACACAATAGATCATTGTGGTGACACAGTGGAACACTGTGATGACACAATGGAGCACTGTGATGACACAATGGAACACTGTGATGACACAGTGGAGCACTGTGATTACACAATTGTGCACTGTGATGACACAATTGATCACTGTGATGACACATTGGAGCACTGTGATGACAAAATGGAGCACTGTGATGACACAATGGAGCACTATGATGAGACAATGGAGCACATAGATGACTCTATAGAGCACTATGATGAGATAATGGATCACTGGTATGACACTATGGTGCACGGTCATTACACAATGGAGAAATGTGGTGACACAATGGAGCATTTTGATGATATAATGAGCACTGTGATGACACAGTGGAGCACTCTGATAACACAATGGAGCACTGTGATGACACAAGGGAGCACTATGATGCCACAATAGAGCATTGTGATGACACAATGGAGATCTGTGATGACACAATGGGGCTCTGTGATTAAACAATGGAGCACTGTGATGACACAACGGAGGTCTGTGATGTCACAATGTGATGACACAATGTAGCTCTGTGATGACAAAATGGAGCACTATGATGACACAATCCAGCACTGTGATATCACAATGAAACACTGTGATGATACAATTGAGCACTGTGATGAGACAACCGATCACTGTGATGACAAAATGGATCACTGTGATGACACAATGGAGCACTGTGATGTCACAGTGGAGCACTGTGATGACAAAATGGAGAATTTGAGGACACAATGGAGCTCTGTGATGACACAATGGAGCTCTGTGATGACACAATGGAGCTCTGTGATGACACAATGGAGCTCTGTGATGACACAATGGAGCACTGTGATTACACAATGGAAATCTGGGAGCACACAATAGAGCACTCTGATGTCACAATGGAGCACTGTGATGAACAATGGAGCTCTGTGGTGACACAATAGAACACTGTGATGACACAAGGGAGCACTATGATGAGATAATGGATCACTGTGATGACATAATGGATCACTGTGATGACACAATGAAGCACTGTGATGAGAAAATTGATCACTGTGATGTCACAAGGGAGCACTGTGATGACACAATGGAGCATTGTGATGACATAATGGAGCACTGTGATGACATAATCGAGCACTGTGATGACACAGTTGAGCACTGTGATATCACAGTGGAGCACTGTGATGTCAGAGTGGAGCACTGTGATGACACAATGAGGCATTGTGATTACAAAATGGAGCATTGTGATAACATAATGAAGCACTGTGATGACACAGAGGAGCACTGTGATGACCAATGGAGCTTTGTGATGACACAATGGAGCACTGTGATGACACAATGGAGCAGGATGATGACAAAGTGGAGCACTGTGATAACACAATGGTGCACTGTGATGACACAATGGAGCATTGTGATGACACAATGGGGCACTGTGATGACAAAACTGAGCAATGCGTTGAGGAAATGGTGCACTGTGATGACACAATGGAGCACTCTGATGAGACAATGGACCTCTGTGATGAAACAATTGAGCACTGTGATGACACAATAAAGCAATTTGATGATACAATGGAGCACTGTGATTATACAATGGAGCACTGTTATTACACAATGGAACTATGTGAGGACAAAATGGAGGACTGTGATGACTCGATGGAGCATTTTGATGATATAATGAACACTGGGATGTCACAGTGGAGCACTGTGATAACACAATGGAGCACTCTGATGACTCAAGGGAGCACTATGATGCCACAATAGAGCATTGTGATGCCACAATAGAGCATTGTGATGACACAATGGAGATCTGTGATGACACAATGGTGCTCTGTGATTATACAATGGAGCACTGTGATGACACAATGGAGCTCTGTGATATCACAATGGAGCAATGTGATGACACCGAGCTCTGTGATGACACAATGGAGCACTGTGATGACACAATGGATCACTGTCATGTCACAATGGAGCACTATGAAGACAAAAGGGAGCTCTGTGATGATACAATGGAGCTCTGTGATACAATGGAGCACTGTGATTACAAAATGGAACTGTGTGAGGACACAATGGATCACTCTGATGTCACAATGGAGCACTGTGATGAACAATGTAGCTTTGTGATGACACAATGGATCACTGTGATGACACAATGGAGCGCTATGATGAGACAATGGAGCACTGTGATGACACAGTGAGGCATTGTGATGGCACAATGGAGCATTGTGATGACATAATGAAGCACTGTGAATACACATTGGAGCACTGTGATGACCAATGGAGCTTTGTGATGACACAATGGAGCACTGTGATGACACAGTGGAGATCTGTGATGACAAAATGGAGCACTAACATGACAGAGTGTAGCACTGTGCTGACACAATGGAGCACTGTGACGTTACACTGGAGCACTGTGATGAACAATGGAGCTCTGTGATGACACAATGGAGCATTGTGATGACACAATGGAGCACTGTGATGACACAATGGAGCACGATGATGACAAAATGAGGAATTTGAGGACACAATGGAGCACTGTGATAACACAATGGTGCACTCTGATGACACAATGGGGCACTATGATCAAACAATTTATCTCTGTGATTACACAATGGAGCACTGTAATGACACAATGTATCACTGTGATGACAAAACTGAGCACTGCGTTGACATAATGGTGCACTGTGATGACACAATGGAGCACTCTGATGAGACAATGGACCTCTGTGATGACACAATTGAGCACTGTGATGACACAATGGAGCAATGAGATGACACAATGGAGCACTGTAATTATACAATGGAGCACTGTTATTACACAGTGGAGCTATGTGAGGACACATGGAGCACTATGATGACACAATGAAGCTCTGTGATTACACAGTCGTGCACTGTAATGACACAATGGATCACTGTGATGACAAAATTGAGCACTGCGTTGACGTAGTGGTACACTGGGATGACACAATGGAGCACTCTGATGAGACAATGGAGCTATTTGATGACACAATTGAGCACTGTGATGACACAATGGAGCACTATGATGACACAGTGGAGCACTGTGATAACACAATGGAGCACTGTGATGACACAATGGAGCACTGTGATGGAGCACGTGAGGAAACAATGGATCACTGTGATGACACAATGGAGCACTGTGATGAGACAATGGAGCACGTTAATATCACAAAGGCGCACTGGGATGACACAATGGAGCTATGTGAGGACAAAAAGAAGCACTGTGATGTCACAAGGGAGCACTGTGAGGATACAATGGAGCACTGAGATATCACAATGGAGCATTGTGTTGTCACTATGGAGCACAGTGATGACAGAATGGAGCACTGTGATTAGACAATGGAGCACTGTGATGACACAATGGAGCACTGTGATGACACAATAAGGTATTGTGATGATACAATGGAGCACTGTGATGACATAATGAAGCCCTGTGATGACACAGTGGAGGCCTTTAATGACACAATGGAGATTTGTGATGACACAATGGAGCACTGTGATGACACAATGGAGTCTGTGATGACAAAATGGAGCACTATGATGACACAGTGTAGCACTGTGATGAAAAATGGAGCACTGTGATGACATATGGAGCACTATGATGACACAATAGATCATTGTGGTGACACAGTGGAACACTGTGATGACACAATGGAGCACAGTTATGACACAATGGAACACTGTGATGACACAGTGGAGCACTGTTATAACACAATTGTGCACTGTGATGACAAAATTGATCACTGTGATGACACATTGTAGCACTGTGATGACAAAATGGAGCACTGTGATGACACAATGGAGCACTGTGAGGACAAATTGGAGCACTATGATGAGACAATGGAGCACATAGATGACTCTATAGAGCACTATGATGAGATAATGGATCACTGGTATGACACAATGGAGCACGGTCATGACACAATGGAGAACTGTGGTGACACAATGGAGCATTTTGATGATATAATGAGCACTGTGATGACACAGTGGAGCACTCTGATAACACAATGGAGCACTGTGATGACAAAAGGGAGCACTGTGATGACAAAAGGGAGCACTGTGATGCCACAATAGAGCATGTGATGACAAAATGGAGATCTGTGATGACACAATGGGGCTCTGTGATTAAACAATGGAGCACCGTGATGACACAATGGAGGTCTGTGATGTCACAATGTGATGACACAATGTAGCTCTGTGATGACACAATGGAGCACTGTGATGACACAATCGAGCACCTTGATATCACAATGAAATACTGTGATGACACAATTGAGCACTGTGATGAGACAACGGATCACATTGATGACACAATGGATCAATGTGAAGACACAATGGAGCACTGTGATGTCACAGTGGAGCACTGTGATGACAAAATGGAGAATTTGAGGACACAATGGAGCTCTGTGATGACACAATGGAGCTCTGTGATGACACAATGGAGCTCTTTGATGACACAATGGAAATCTGGGAGCACACAATGGAGCACTTGATGGCACAATGGAGCACTGTGATGAACAATGGATCTCTGTTGTGACACAATAGAGCACTGTGATGACACAAGGGAGCACTATGATGAGAAAATGGATCACTCTGATGACATAATGTAGCACGGTGATGACACAATGGAGCACTGTGATGTCACAATTGAGCACTGTGATGACACAATGGAGCATTTTGATGAGAATTTAGATCCTTTGATGACACAATGGAGCTCTGTGATTTTACAATGGAGCATTGTGATGACCAAATGGAGCACTGTGATGACAAAATGGAGCACTGTGATGACACAATGGAGCACTGTGATGTCACAATGTAGCACTGTGATGACACATTTGAGCACTGTGATGACCAGTGGAGCTTCATGATGACACAATGGAGCACTGTGATGACACAATGGAGCACGATGATGTCACAGTGGAGCACTGTGATAACACAATGGTGCACTGTTTTGACACAATGGAGCATTGTGATGACACAATGCAGCACTGTGATGACAAAATTGATCTCTTTGATTACACAATTGAGCACTGTAATGACACAATGGATCACTTTGATGACAAAACTGAGCACTGCGTTGACGTAATGGTGCACTGTGATGACACAATGGAGCACTCTGATTTGATAATGGACCTCTGTGATGACACAATGGAGCAATGTGATGACACAATGGAGCACTGTGATTATAAAATGGAGCAGTATGTTTACACAATGGAGCTTTGTGAGGACACAATGGAGCACTCAGATTTCACACTGGAGCACAATGATGAAGAGTGGCGCTCTATAATGACATAATGGAGAACTGTGATGACACAATGGATCAGTGTGATGACAAAATGCAGCACTGTGATGACATAATTGTGCACTATGATGACGCAATGGACCACTGTGTTTATACAAAGGAGCACTGTGATTATACAATGGAGCTATGTGAGAACAAATGGAGCACTCTGATGTCACACTGCAGCAAGGTGACTAATAATGGAGCTCTGTAATGGCACAATGGAGCACTGTAAAGCCACAATGGAGGACTGTGATGACACAATGGAGCACTATGATGAGAAAATGGATCACTGTGATAACATAATGGAGCACGGTGATGACAAAATGGAGCACTGTGATGTAACAATGGAGCACTGTGATGACACAATGGAGCACTTTGATGAGAAATTGGATCCCTGTAATGACACAATGGAGCACTGTGATGTCACAATGGAGCACTGTGATGACACAATGAGGCATTGTGATAACATAATGGAGCATTGTGATAACATAATGAAGCATTGTGATGACACAGTGGAGCACTGTGATGACCAATGGAGCTTTGTGATGACACAATGGAGCACTGTGATGACACAATGGAGCACGATTATGACAAAGTGGAGCACTGTGATAACACAATGGTGAACTGTGATGACACAATGGAGCATGGTGATGACACAATAGAGCACATTGATGAAAAAACTGACCACTGCGTTGACGAAATGGTGCACTGTGATGACACAATGGAGCACTCTCTTGAGACAATGGACCTCTGAGATGAAAAAATTGAGCACTGTGATGACACAATAAAGCAATTTGATGATACAATGGAGTACTGTGATTATAAATTGGAGCACTGTTATTACAAAATATAGCTATGTGAGGACACAATGGAGCACTGTGATGACACGATGGAGCATTTTGATGATATAATGAACACTGGGATGTCACAATGGAGCACTGTGATAACACAATAAAGCATTCTGATGACGCAAGGGAGCACTATGATGCCACAATAGAGCATTGTGATGCCACAATAGAGCATTGTGATGACACAATGGAGATCTGTGATGACACAATGGTGCTCTGTGATTATAAATTGGAGCACTGTGATGACAAAATGGAGCTCTGTGAAATCACAATGGAGCAATGTGATGACACCGAGCTCTGTGATGACACAATGGAGCACAGTGATGACACAATGCAGCACTGTCATGTCACAATGTAGCACTATGAATACAAAGGGAGATCTGTGATGATACAATGGAGCTATGTGATAAAATGGAGCACTGTGATTACACAATGGAACTCTGTGAGGACACAATGGAGCACTCTGATGTCACAATGGAGCACTGTGATGAACAATGTAGCTTTGTGATGACACAATGGATCACTGTGATGACACAATGGAGCACTATGATGAGACAATGGATCACTGTGATGACATAATGGAGCACAATGATGACACAGTGTAGCACTGTGATGAAAAATGGAGCACTGTGATGACACAATGGAGCACTGTGATGACACAGTAGATCATTGTGGTGACACAGTGGAACACTGTGATGACACAATGGAGCACTGTGATGACACAATGGAACACTGTGATGACACAGTGGAGCACTGTGATAACACAATTGTGCACTGTGATGACACAATTGATCACTGTGATGACACACTGGAGCACTGTGATGACAAAATGGAGCACTGTGATGACACAATGGAGCACTATGATGAGACAATGGAGCACATAGATGACTCTATAGAGCACTATGATGAGATAATGGATCACTGGTATGACACTATGGTGCACGGCCATTACACAATGGAGAAATGTGGTGACACAATGGAGCATTTTGATGATATAATGAGCACTGTGATGACACAGTGGAGCACTCTGATAACACAATGGAGCACTGTGATGACACAAGGGAGCACTATGATGCCACAATAGAGCATTGTGATGACACAATGGAGATCTGTGATGACACAATGGGGCCCTGTGATTAAACAATGGAGCACAGTGATGACACAACGGAGGTCTGTGATGTCACAATGTGATGACACAATGTAGCTCTGTGATGACACAATGGAGCACTATGATGACACAATCCAGGACTGTGATATCACAATGAAACACTGTGATGATAAAATTGAGCACTGTGATGAGACAACCGATCACTGTGATGACAAAATGGATCACTGTGATGACACAATGGAGCACTGTGATGTCACAGTGGAGCACTGTGATGACAAAATGGAGAATTTGAGGACACAATGGAGCTCTGTGATGACACAATGGAGCTCTGTGATGACACAATGGAGCTCTGTGATGACACAATGGAGCACTGTGATTACACAATGGAAATCTGGGAGCACACAATAGAGCACTCTGATGTCACAATGGAGCACTGTGATGAAGAATGGAGCTCTGTGGTGACACAATAGAACACTGTGATGACACAAGGGAGCACTATGAGGAGACAATGGATCACTGTGATGACATAATGGATCACTGTGATGACACAATGAAGCACTGTGATGAGAAAATTGATCACTGTGATGTCACAAGGGAGCACTGTGATGACACAATGGAGCATTGTGATGACATAATGGAGCACTGTGATGACATAATCGAGCACTGTGATGACACAGTTGAGCACTGTGATATCACAGTGGAGCACTGTGATGTCAGAATGGAGCACTGTGATGACAAAATTGAGCATTGTGATGACACAATGGAGCACTGTGATGACATAATGGAGCACTATGGTGACAGAGTGGAACACTATGATATCACAATGGGGCACTATGATGACACAATGGAGCATTGTGAAAACACAATGGAGCTCTGTGATGACACAATGGAGCATTATGATGACACATTTTAGCACTTTGATGACACAGTGGAGACTTTTGATAATACATTGGAGTTCTGTAATGTCACAATGGAGCACTGTGATGACACAATGGAGCTCTGTGATGACACAATGTAGCACTGTAATGACAAAATGGAGCACTGTGATGTCACAATGGAACACTGTGATGACACAATGGAGCACTGTGGAGACAAAATGAGGCATTGTGATGACACAATGGAGCACTGTGATGAGACAAAGGATCACTGTGATGACACAGTGGAGCACTCTGATATCACCGTGGAGCACTCTGATGTCACAACGGAGCACTGTGATGACACAATGGAGCACTATGATGACACAATTGTGCACAGTGATGACACTATGGAGTTCTGTAATGACACAACGGAGCAATATGATAACACAATTTAGCACTATGATGACACAGTGGAGCATTGTGATAATACAAGGCAGCCCTGAGATGACACAATGGAGCACTGTGATGACACAATGGAGCACTGTAATGTCACACTGGAGCACTGTCATGACACAATGGAGAACTGTGATGACACAATGGATCAGTGTTATGACACAATGGAGATGTGATGACAATGGAGCACTGTGATGTCACAGGGGAGAATTATGATGACACAATGGAGCTCTGTGATGACACAAGGGAGCACTATGATGAGAAAATGGATCACTCTGATGACATAATGGAGCACGGTGATGACACAATGGAGCACTGTGATGTCAAAATTGAGCACTGTGATGACACAATGGAGCATTTTGATGAGAATTTAGATCCCTGTGATGACACAATGGAGCTCTGTGATTTTACAATGGAGCATTGTGATGACCAAATGGAGCACTGTGATGACAAAATGGAGCACTGTGATGACACAATAGAGCACTGTGATGACCAGTGGAGCTTCGTGATGACACAATGGAGCACTGTTATGACACAATGGGGCACGATGATGTCACAGTGGAGCACTGTGATAACACAATCGTGCACTGTTTTGACACAATGGAGCATTGTGATGACACAATGCAGCACTGTGATGACAAAATTGATCTCTTTGATTACACAATTGAGCACTGTAATGACACAATGGATCACTTTGATGACAAAACTGAGCACTGCGTTGACGTAATGGTGCACTGTGATGACACAATGGAGCACTCTGATTTGATAATGGACCTCTGTGATGACACAATGGAGCAATGTGATGACACAATGGAGCACTGTGATTATAAAATGGAGCACTATGTTTACACAATGGAGCTATGTGAGGACACAATGGAGCACTCAGATTTCACACTGGAGCACAATGATGAAGAGTGGCGCTCTATAATGACATAATGGAGAACTGTGATGACACAATGGATCAGTGTGATGACAAAATGCAGCACTGTGATGACATAATTGTGCACTTTGATGACGCAATGGACCACTGTGTTTATACAAAGGAGCACTGTGATTACACAATGGAGCTATGTGAGGACCAATGGAGCACTCTGATGTCACACTGCAGCAAGGTGACTAATAATGGAGCTCTGTAATGGCACAATGGAGCACTGTAAAGCCACAATGGAGGACTGTGATGACACAATGGAGCACTATGATGAGAAAATGGATCACTGTGATAACATAATGGAGCACGGTGATGACAATATGGAGCACTGTGATGTAACAATGGAGCACTGTGATGACACAATGGAGCACTTTGATGAGAAATTGGATCCCTGTAATGACACAATGGAGCCTCTGAGATGACAAGGAGACAATGGACCTCTGAGATGAAAAAATTGAGCACTGTGATGACACAATAAAGCAATTTGATGATACAATGGAGCACTGTGATTATACAATGGAGCACTGTTATTACAAAATATAGCTATGTGAGGACACAATGGAGCACTATGATGACACAATGGAGCATTTTGATGATATAATGAACACTGGGATGTCACAGTGGAGCACAGTGATAACACAATGGAGCACTCTGATGATGCAAAGGAGCACTATGATGCCACAATAGAGCATTGTGATGCCACAATAGAGCATTGTGATGCCACAATGGAGATCTGTGATGACACAATGGTGCTCTGTGATTATAAATTGGAGCACTGTGATGACAAAATGGAGCTCTGTAATAACACAATGGAGCAATGTGATGACACCGGAGCTCTGTGATGACCCAATGCAGCACTGTCATGTCACAATGTAGCACTATGAAGACAAAGGGAGCTCTGTGATGATACAATGGAGCTATGTGATAAAATGGAGCACTGTGATTACACAATGTAACTCTGTGAGGACACAATGGAGCACTCTGATGTCACAATGGAGCACTGTGATGAACAATGTAGCTTTGTGATGACACAATGGATCACTGTGATGACACAATGGAGCACTGTGATGACACAATAAAGTATTGTGATGATACAATGGAGCACTGTGATGACATAATGAAGCCCTGTGATGACACAGTGGAGGCCTTTAATGACACAATGGAGATTTGTGATGACACAATGGAGCACTGTGATGACACAATGGAGTACTGTGATGACAAAATGGAGCACTATGATGACAGAGTGTAGCACTGTGATGAAAAATGGAGCACTGTGATGACATATGGAGCACTATGATGACACAATAGATCATTGTGGTGACACAATGGAGACACTGTGATGACACAATGGAGCACAGTTTATGACACAATGGAACACTGTGATGACACAGTGGAGCACTCTGATAACACAATGGAGCAATGTGATGACACAAGGGAGCACTATGATGCCACAATAGAGCATTGTGATGACACAATGGAGATCTGTGATGACACAATGGGGCCCTGTGATTAAACAATGGAGCACAGTGATGATACAACGGAGGTCTGTGATGTCACAATGTGATGACACAATGTAGCTCTGTGATGACACAATGGAGCACTATGATGACAAAATCCAGGACTGTGATATCACAATGAAACACTGTGATGATAAAATTGAGCACTGTGATGAGACAACCGATCACTGTGATGACAAAATGGATCACTGTGATGACACAATGGAGCACTGTGATGTCACAGTGGAGCACTGTGATGACAAAATGGAGAATTTGAGGACACAATGGAGCTCTGTGATGACACAATGGAGCTCTGTGATGACACAATGGAGCTCTGTGATGACACAATGGAGCACTGTGATTACACAATGGAAATCTGGGAGCACACAATAGAGCACTCTGATGTCACAATGGAGCACTGTGATGAAGAATGGAGCTCTGTGGTGACACAATAGAACACTGTGATGACACAAGGGAGCACTATGAGGAGACAATGGATCACTGTGATGACATAATGGATCACTGTGATGACACAATGAAGCACTGTGATGAGAAAATTGATCACTGTGATGTCACAAGGGAGCACTGTGATGACACAATATACACAATGGAGCATTGTGATGACATAATGGAGCACTGTGATGACATAATGGAGCACTGTGATGACACAGTTGAGCACTGTGATATCACAGTGGAGCACTGTGATGTCAGAATGGAGCACTGTGATGACAAAATGGAGCATTGTGATGACACAATGGAGCACTGTGATGACATAATGGAGCACTATGGTGACAGAGTGGAACACTATGATATCACAATTGGGCACTATGATGACACAATGGAGCATTGTGAAAACACAATGGAGCTCTGTGATGACACAATGGAGCATTATGATGACACATTTTAGCACTTTGATGACACAGTGGAGCATTTTGATAATACATTGGAGTTCTGTTATGTCACAATGGAGCACTGTGATGACACAATGGAGCTCTGTGATGACACAATGTAGCACTGTAATGACAAAATGGAGCACTGTGATGTCACAATGGAACACTGTGATGACACAATGGAGCACTGTGGAGACAAAATGAGGCATTGTGATGACACAATGGAGCACTGTGTTGAGACAAAGGATCACTGTGATGACACAGTGGAGCACTCTGATATCACCGTGGAGCACTCTGATGTCACAAGGAGCACTGTGATGACACAATGGAGCACTATGATGACACAATTGTGCACAGTGATGACACTATGGAGTTCTGTAATGACACAACGGAGCAATATGATAACACAATTTAGCACTATGATGACACAGTGGAGCATTGTGATAATACAAGGCAGCCCTGAGATGACACAATGGAGCACTGTGATGACACAAATGAGCACTGTAATGTAACACTGGAACACTGTCATCACACAATGGAGAAATGTGATGAGACAGTGGATCAGAGTTATGACACAATCGAGCACTGTGATGTCACAGGGGAGAATTATGATGACACAATGGAGCTCTGTGATGACACAAGGGAGCACTATGATGAGAAAATGGATCACTCTGATGACATAATGGAGCACGGTGATGACACAATGGAGCACTGTGATGTCAAAATTGAGCACTGTGATGACACAATGGAGCATTTTGATGAGAATTTAGATCCCTGTGATGACACAATGGAGCTCTGTGATTTTACAATGGAGCATTGTGATGACCAAATGGAGCACTGTGATGACAAAATGGAGCACTGTGATGACACAATAGAGCACTGTGATGACCAGTGGAGCTTCGTGATGACACAATGGAGCACTGTTATGACACAATGGAGGCACGGTGATGTCACAGTGGAGCACTGTGATGACACAATGGAGCTCTGTTATGACACAATGGAGCATTGTGATGACACAATGCAGCACTGTGATGACAAAATTGATCTCTTTGATTACACAATTGAGCACTGTAATGACACAATGGATCACTTTGATGACAAAACTGAGCACTGCGTTGACGTAATGGTGCACTGTGATGACACAATGGAGCACTCTGATTTGATAATGGACCTCTGTGATGACACAATGGAGCAATGTGATGACACAATGGAGCACTGTGATTATAAAATGGAGCACTATGTTTACACAATGGAGCTATGTGAGGACACAATGGAGCACTCAGATTTCACACTGGAGCACAATGATGAAGAGTGGCGCTCTATAATGACATAATGGAGAACTGTGATGACACAATGGATCAGTGTGATGACAAAATGCAGCACTGTGATGACATAATTGTGCACTTTGATGACGCAATGGACCACTGTGTTTATACAAAGGAGCACTGTGATTACACAATGGAGCTATGTGATGACACAATGGAGCACTCTGATGTCACACTGCAGCAAGGTGACTAATAATGGAGCTCTGTAATGGCACAATGGAGCACTGTAAAGCCACAATGGAGGACTGTGATGACACAATGGAGCACTATGATGAGAAAATGGATCACTGTGATAACATAATGGAGCACGGTGATGACAATATGGAGCACTGTGATGTAACAATGGAGCACTGTGATGACACAATGGAGCACTTTGATGAGAAATTGGATCCCTGTAATGACACAATGGACCTCTGAGATGACAAGGAGACAATGGACCTCTGAGATGAAAAAATTTGAGCACTGTGATGACACAATAAAGCAATTTGATGATACAATGGAGCACTGTGATTATACAATGGAGCACTGTTATTACAAAATATAGCTATGTGAGGACACAATGGAGCACTGTGATGACACGATGGAGCATTTTGATGATATAATGAACACTGGGATGTCACAGTGGAGCACAGTGATAACACAATGGAGCACTCTGATGATGCAAGGGAGCACTATGATGCCACAATAGAGCATTGTGATGCCACAATAGAGCATTGTGATGCCACAATGGAGATCTGTGATGACACAATGGTGCTCGGTGATTATAAATTGGAGCACTGTGATGACAAAATGGAGCTCTGTAATAACACAATGGAGCAATGTGATGACACCGAGCTCTGTGATGACACAATGCAGCACTGTCATGTCACAATGTAGCACTATGAAGACAAAGGGAGCTCTGTGATGATACAATGGAGCTATGTGATAAAATGGAGCACTGTGATTACACAATGTAACTCTGTGAGGACACAATGGAGCACTCTGATGTCACAATGGAGCACTGTGATGAACAATGTAGCTTTGTGATGACACAATGGATCACTGTGATGACACAATGGAGCACTGTGATGACACAATGGAAGGTATTGTGATGATACAATGGAGCACTGTGATGACATGATGACATAATGAAGCCCTGTGATGACACAGTGGAGGCCTTTAATGACACAATGGAGATTTGTGATGACACAATGGAGCACTGTGATGACACAATGGAGTCTGTGATGACAAAATGGAGCACTATGATGACAGAGTGGAGCACTGTGATGAAAAAATGGAGCACTGTGATGACATATGGAGCACTATGATGACACAATAGATCATTGTGGTGACACAGTGGAACACTGTGATGACACAATGGAGCACTGTGATGACACAATGGAACACTGTGATGACACAGTGGAGCACTCTGATAACACAATGGAGCACTGTGATGACACAAGGGAGCACTATGATGCCACAATAGAGCATTGTGATGACACAATGGAGATCTGTGATGACACAATGGGGCCCTGTGATTAAACAATGGAGCACAGTGATGATACAACGGAGGTCTGTGATGTCACAATGTGATGACACAATGTAGCTCTGTGATGACACAATGGAGCACTATGATGACAAAATCCAGGACTGTGATATCACAATGAAACACTGTGATGATAAAATTGAGCACTGTGATGAGACAACCGATCACTGTGATGACAAAATGGATCACTGTGATGACACAATGGAGCACTGTGATGTCACAGTGGAGCACTGTGATGACAAAATGGAGAATTTGAGGACACAATGGAGCTCTGTGATGACACAATGGAGCTCTGTGATGACACAATGGAGCTCTGTGATGACACAATGGAGCACTGTGATTACACAATGGAAATCTGGGAGCACACAATAGAGCACTCTGATGTCACAATGGAGCACTGTGATGAACAATGGAGCTCTGTGGTGACACAATAGAACACTGTGATGACACAAGGGAGCACGATGAGGAGACAATGGATCACTGTGATGACATAATGGATCACTGTGATGACACAATGAAGCACTGTGATGAGAAAATTGATCACTGTGATGTCACAAGGGAGCACTGTGATGACACAATGGAGCATTGTGATGACATAATGGAGCACTGTGATGACATAATCGAGCACTGTGATGACACAGTTGAGCACTGTGATATCACAGTGGAGCACTGTGATGTCAGAATGGAGCACTGTGATGACAAAATTGAGCATTGTGATGACACAATGGAGCACTGTGATGACATAATGGAGCACTATGGTGACAGAGTGGAACACTATGATATCACAATGGGGCACTATGATGACACAATGGAGCATTGTGAAAACACAATGGAGCTCTGTGATGACACAATGGAGCATTATGATGACACATTTTAGCACTTTGATGACACAGTGGAGACTTTTGATAATACATTGGAGTTCTGTAATGTCACAATGGAGCACTGTGATGACACAATGGAGCTCTGTGATGACACAATGTAGCACTGTAATGACAAAATGGAGCACTGTGATGTCACAATGGAACACTGTGATGACACAATGGAGCACTGTGGAGACAAAATGAGGCATTGTGATGACACAATGGAGCACTGTGTTGAGACAAAGGATCACTGTGATGACACAGTGGAGCACTCTGATATCACCGTGGAGCACTCTGATGTCACAACGGAGCACTGTGATGACACAATGGAGCACTATGATGACACAATTGTGCACAGTGATGACACTATGGAGTTCTGTAATGACACAACGGAGCAATATGATAACACAATTTAGCACTATGATGACACAGTGGAGCATTGTGATAATACAAGGCAGCCCTGAGATGACACAATGGAGCACTGTGATGACACAAATGAGCACTGTAATGTAACACTGGAACACTGTCATCACACAATGGAGAAATGTGATGAGACAGTGGATCAGAGTTATGACACAATCGAGCACTGTGATGTCACAGGGGAGAATTATGATGACACAATGGAGCTCTGTGATGACACAAGGGAGCACTATGATGAGAAAATGGATCACTCTGATGACATAATGGAGCACGGTGATGACACAATGGAGCACTGTGATGTCAAAATTGAGCACTGTGATGACACAATGGAGCATTTTGATGAGAATTTAGATCCCTGTGATGACACAATGGAGCTCTGTGATTTTACAATGGAGCATTGTGATGACCAAATGGAGCACTGTGATGACAAAATGGAGCACTGTGATGACACAATAGAGCACTGTGATGACCAGTGGAGCTTCGTGATGACACAATGGAGCACTGTTATGACACAATGGGGCACGATGATGTCACAGTGGAGCACTGTGATAACACAATCGTGCACTGTTTTGACACAATGGAGCATTGTGATGACACAATGCAGCACTGTGATGACAAAATTGATCTCTTTGATTACACAATTGAGCACTGTAATGACACAATGGATCACTTTGATGACAAAACTGAGCACTGCGTTGACGTAATGGTGCACTGTGATGACACAATGGAGCACTCTGATTTGATAATGGACCTCTGTGATGACACAATGGAGCAATGTGATGACACAATGGAGCACTGTGATTATAAAATGGAGCACTATGTTTACACAATGGAGCTATGTGAGGACACAATGGAGCACTCAGATTTCACACTGGAGCACAATGATGAAGAGTGGCGCTCTATAATGACATAATGGAGAACTGTGATGACACAATGGATCAGTGTGATGACAAAATGCAGCACTGTGATGACATAATTGTGCACTTTGATGACGCAATGGACCACTGTGTTTATACAAAGGAGCACTGTGATTACACAATGGAGCTATGTGAGGACCAATGGAGCACTCTGATGTCACACTGCAGCAAGGTGACTAATAATGGAGCTCTGTAATGGCACAATGGAGCACTGTAAAGCCACAATGGAGGACTGTGATGACACAATGGAGCACTATGATGAGAAAATGGATCACTGTGATAACATAATGGAGCACGGTGATGACAATATGGAGCACTGTGATGTAACAATGGAGCACTGTGATGACACAATGGAGCACTTTGATGAGAAATTGGATCCCTGTAATGACACAATGGAGCCTGTGAGATGACAAGGAGACAATGGACCTCTGAGATGAAAAAAATTGAGCACTGTGATGACACAATAAAGCAATTTGATGATACAATGGAGCACTGTGATTATACAATGGAGCACTGTTATTACAAAATATAGCTATGTGAGGACACAATGGAGCACTATGATGACACGATGGAGCATTTTGATGATATAATGAACACTGGGATGTCACAGTGGAGCACAGTGATAACACAATGGAGCACTCTGATGATGCAAGGGAGCACTATGATGCCACAATAGAGCATTGTGATGCCACAATAGAGCATTGTGATGCCACAATGGAGATCTGTGATGACACAATGGTGCTCGGTGATTATAAATTGGAGCACTGTGATGACAAAATGGAGCTCTGTAATAACACAATGGAGCAATGTGATGACACCGAGCTCTGTGATGACCCAATGCAGCATTGTCATGTCACAATGTAGCACTATGAAGACAAAGGGAGCTCTGTGATGATACAATGGAGCTATGTGATAAAATGGAGCACTGTGATTACACAATGTAACTCTGTGAGGACACAATGGAGCACTCTGATGTCACAATGGAGCACTGTGATGAACAATGTAGCTTTGTGATGACACAATGGATCACTGTGATGACACAATGGAGCACTATGATGAGACAATGGATCACTGTGATGACATAATGGAGCACAATGATGACACAGTGTAGCACTGTGATGAAAAATGGAGCACTGTGATGACACAATGGAGCACTGTGATGACATAATCGATCATTGTGGTGACACAGTGGAACACTGTGATGACACAATGGAGCACTGTGATGACACAATGGAACACTGTGATGACACAGTGGAGCACTGTGATAACACAATTGTGCACTGTGATGACACAATTGATCACTGTGATGACACATTGGAGCACTGTGATGACAAAATGGAGCACTGTGATGACACAATGGAGCACTATGATGAGACAATGGAGCACATAGATGACTCTATAGAGCACTGTGATGAGATAATGGATCACTGGTATGACACTATGGTGCACGGTCATTACACAATGCAGAAATGTGGTGACACAATGGAGCATTTTGATGATATAATGAGCACTGTGATGACACAGTGGAGCACTCTGATAACACAATGGAGCACTTTGATGACACAAGGGAGCACTATGATGCCAAAATAGAGCATTGTGATGACACAATGGAGATCTGTGATGACACAATGGGGCTCTGTGATTAAACAATGGAGCACTGTGATGACACAACGGAGGTCTGTGATGTCACAATGTGATGACACAATGTAGCTCTGTGATGACACAAGGGAGCACTATGATGACACAATCCAGCACTGTGATATCACAATGAAACACTGTGATGATAAAATTGAGCACTGTGATGAGACAACCGATCACTGTGATGACAAAATGGATCACTGTGATGACACAATGGAGCACTGTGATGTCACAGTGGAGCACTATGATGACAAAATGGAGAATTTGAGGACACAATGGAGCTCTGTGATGACACAATGGAGCTCTGTGATGACACAATGGAGCTCTGTGATGACACAAGGGAGCACTGTGATTACACAATGGAAGTCTGGGAGCACACAATAGAGCACTCTGATGTCACAATGGAGCACTGTGATGAACAATGGAGCTCTGTGGTGACACAAGAGAACACTGTGATGACACAAGGGAGCACTATGATGAGACAATGGATCACTGTGATGACACAATGAGGCACTGTGATGAGAAAATTGATCATGTGATGTCACAAGGGAGCACTGTGATGACACAATGGAGCATTGTGATGACATAATGGAGCACTGTGATGACATAATCGAGCACTGTGATGACACAGTTGAGCACTGTGATATCACAGTGGAGCACTTTATGTCAGAATGGAGCACTGTGATGACACAATGAGGCATTGTGATTACAAACTGGAGCATTGTGATAACATAATGAAGCACTGTGATGACACAGAGGAGCACTGTGATGACCAATGGAGCTTTGTGATGACACAATGGAGCACTGTGATGACACAATGGAGCAGGATGATGACAAAGTGGAGCACTGTATTAACACAATGGTGCACTGTGATGACACAATGGGGCACTGTGATGACAAAACTGAGCAATGCGTTGAGGAAATGGTGCACTGTGATGACACAATGGAGCACTCTGATGAGACAATGGACCTCTGTGATGAAACAACTGAGCACTGTGATGACACAATAAAGCAATTTGATGATACAATGGAGCACTGTGATTATACAATGGAGCACTGTTATTACACAATGGAACTATGTGAGGACAAATTGGAGGACTGTGATGACTCGATGGAGCATTTTGATGATATAATGAACACTGGGATGTCACAGTGGAGCACTGTGATAACACAATGGAGCACTCTGATGACTCAAGGGAGCACTATGATGCCACAATAGAGCATTGTGTTGCCACAATAGAGCATTTTGATGACACAATGGAGATCTGTGATGACACAATGGTGCTCTGTGATTATACAATGGAGCACTGTGATGACACAATGGAGCTCTGTGATATCACAATGGAGCAATGTGATGACACCGAGCTCTGTGATGACACAATGGAGCACAGTGATGACACAATGGATCACTGTCATGTCACAATGGAGCACTATGAAGACAAATGGGAGCTCTGTGATGATACAATGGAGCTCTGTGATACAATGGAGCACTATGATTACACAATGGAACTGTGTGAGGACACAATGGATCACTCTGATGTCACAATGGAGCACTGTGATGAACAATGTAGCTTTGTGATGACACAATGGAGCGCTATGATGAGACAATGGAGCTCTGTGATGTCACAATGGAGAAATGTGATGACAAAACGGAGCTCTGTGATGACAAAATGAAGCAATGTGATGACACAATGGAGCACTGTGATGACACAGTGAGGCATTGTGATGGCACAATGGAGCATTGTGATGACATAATGAAGCACTGTGAATACACATTGGAGCACTGTGATGACCAATGGAGCTTTGTGATGACAGAATGGAGCACTGTGATGACACAGTGAAGATCTGTGATGACATAATGGAGCACTAACATGACAGAGTGTAGCACTGTGCTGACACAATGGAGCACTGTGACGTTACACTGGAGCACTGTGATGAAAAATGGAGCTCTGTGATGACACAATGGTGCATTGTGATGACACAATGGAGCACTGTGATGACACAATGGAGCACGATGATGACAAAATGAGGAATTTGAGGACACAATGGAGCACTGTGATAACACAATGGTGCACTCTGATGACACAATGGAGCACTATGATCAAACAATTTATCTCTTTGATTACACAATGGAGCACTGTAATGACACAATGTATCACTGTGATGACAAAACTGAGCACTGCGTTGACATAATGGTGCACTGTGATGACACAATGGAGCACTCTGATGAGACAATGGACCTCTGTGATGACACAATTGAGCACTGTGATGACACAATGGAGCAATGAGATGACACAATGGAGCACTGTAATTATACAATGGAGCACTGTTATTACACAATGGAGCTATGTGAGGACACACGGAGCACTATGATGACACAATGAAGCTCTGTGATTACACAGTCGTGCACTGTAATGACACAATGGATCACTGTGATGACAAAATTGAGCACTGCGTTGACGTAGTGGTGCACTGGGATGACACAATGGAGCACTCTGATGAGACAATGGAGCTTTTTGAAGACACAATTGAGCACTGTGATGACACAATGGAGCACTATGATGACACAGTGGAGCACTGTGAGGAAACAATGGATCACTGTGATGACACAATGGAGCACTGTGATGAGACAATGGAGCACTGTTAATATCACAAAGGCGCACTGGGATGACACAATGGAGCTATGTGAGGACAAAAAGAAGCACTGTGATGTCACAAGGGAGCACTGTGAGGATACAATGGAGCACTGAGATATCACAATGGAGAATTGTGTTGTCACTATGGAGCACAGTGATGACAGAATGGAGCACTGTGATTAGACAATGGAGCACTGTGATGACACAATGGAGCACTGTGATGACACAATAAGGTATTGTGATGATACAATGGAGCACTGTGATGACATAATGAAGCCCTGTGATGACACAGTGGAGGCCTTTAATGACACAATGGAGATTTGTGATGACACAATGGAGCACTGTGATGACACAATGGAGTCTGTGATGACAAAATGGAGCACTATGATGACACAGTGTAGCACTGTGATGAAAAATGGAGCACTGTGATGACATATGGAGCACTATGATGACACAATAGATCATTGTGGTGACACAGTGGAACACTGTGATGACACAATGGAGCACAGTTATGACACAATGGAACACTGTGATGACACAGTGGAGCACTGTTATAACACAATTGTGCACTGTGATGACAAAATTGATCACTGTGATGACACAATGTAGCACTGTGATGACAAAATGGAGCACTGTGATGACACAATGGAGCACTGTGAGGACACAATGGAGCACTATGATGAGACAATGGAGCACATAGATGACTCTATAGAGCACTATGATGAGATAATGGATCACTGGTATGACACAATGGAGCACGGTCATGACACAATGGAGAACTGTGGTGACACAATGGAGCATTTTGATGATATAATGAGCACTGTGATGACACAGTGGAGCACTCTGATATCACCGTGGAGCACTGTGATGTCACAACGGAGCACTGTGATGACACAATGGAGCACTGTGATGACACAATTGTGCACAGTGATGACACTATGGAGTTCTGTAATGACACAACGGAGCAATATGATAACACAATTTAGCACTATGATGACACAGTGGAGCATTGTGATAGTACAAGGCAGCCCTGAGATGACACAATGGAGCACTGTGATGACACAATGGAGCACTGTGATGACACAATGGAGCACTGTAATGTAACACTGGAACATTGTCATCACACAATGGAGAAATGTGATGAGACAGTGGATCAGAGTTGTGACACAATCGAGCACTGTGATGTCACAGGGGAGCATTATGATGACACAATGGAGCTCTGTGATGACACAATAGAGCACTGTGATGAGACAATGGATCACTGTGATGAAACAATGGAGCAGAGTGATGACACAGTGGAGCACTGTGATGACACAATGGAGCACTATGATGAGACAATTGATCACTGTGATGACATAATTGATCATTGTGATGACACAGTGCAACACTGTGATGACACAATGGAGCAGAATGATGACACAATGGAGCTTTGTGATGACACAATGGAGCACTGTGATTATAAAATGGAGCACTGTGATAACACAATGGATCACTGTGATGACACAATGGTGCACTGCGATGACACAATGGAACACTTTGATATCACAATGGAGCAATATGATGAGACAATTGATCTCTGTGATGACACAATGAAGCACAGTGATGAGACAATTGATCACTGCGATGTCAAAACAGAGCACTGTGATGACACAATAGAGCATTGTGATGACATAATGGAGCACTGTGATGACACAATGGAGCTCTGTGATGACACAATGGAGCATTGTGATGACATAATGGAGCACTGTGATGACATAATCGAGCACTGTGATGACACAGTTGAGCATTGTGATATCACATTGGAGCACTGTGATGTCAGAATGGAGCACTGTGATGACACAATTGAGCATTGTGATGACACAATGGAGCACTGTGATGACATAATGGAGCACTATGGTGACAGAGTGGAACACTATGATATCACAATGGGGCACTATGATGACACAATGGAGCATTGTGAAAACACAATGGAGCTCTGTGATGACACAATGGAGCATTATGATGACACATTTTAGCACTTTGATGACACAGTGGAGACTTTTGATAATACATCGGAGTTCTGTAATGTCACAATGGAGCACTGTGATGACACAATGGAGCTCTGTGATGACACAATGTAGCACTGGAATAACAAATTGGAGCACTGTGATGTCACAATGGAACACTGTGATGACACAATGGAGCACTGTGGAGACAAAATGAGGCATTGTGATGACACAATGGAGCACTGTGATGAGACAATGGATCACTGTGATAACATAGTGGAGCACGATGATGACAAAATGGAGCACTGTGATGGAACAATGGAGCACTGAGATGACACAATGGAGCACTTTGATGAGAAATTGGATCCCTGTAATGACACAATGGAGCACTGTGATGTCACAATGGAACACTGTGATGACACAATGGAGCACTATGATTAAACAATGGATCAATGTGATGACACAATTGAGCACTCTGATGTCACAGTGGAGCACTGTGATTACAAAATGTAGCTCTGTGATGACAGAATGGATCACTGTGATCACACAATGGAGGACTGTGATGACTCAAGGGAGCACTATGATGCCACAATAGAGCATTGTGATGACACAATGGAGATCTGTGATGACACAATGGTGCTCTGTGATTATACAATGGAGCACTGTGATGACACAATGGAGCTCTGTGATATCACAATGGAGCAATATGATGACACCGAGCTCTGTGATGACACAATGGAGCAATGTGATGACACAATGGATCACTGTCATGTCACAATGGAGCACTATGAAGACAAAAGGGAGCTCTGTGATGATACAATGGAGCTCTGTGATACAATGGAGCACTGTGATTACACAATGGAACTGTGTGAGGACACAATGGATCACTCTGATGTCACAATGGAGCACTGTGATGAACAATGTAGATTTGTGATGACACAATGGATCACTGTGATGACACAATGGAGCGCTATGATGAGACAATGGAGCTCTGTGATGTCACAATGGAGAAATGTGATGACAAAACGGAGCTCTGTGATGACAAAATGAAGCACTGTGATGACACAATGGAGCACTCTGATGACACAGTGAGGCATTGTGATGGCACAATGGAGCATTGTGATGACATAAGGAAGCACTGTGAATACACATTGGAGCACTGTGATGACCAATGGAGCTTTGTGATGACACTATGGAGCACTGTGATGACACAGTGGAGATCTGTGATGACAAAATGGAGCACTAACATGACAGAGTGTAGCACTGTGCTGACACAATGGAGCACTGTGACGTTACACTGGAGCACTGTGATGAACAATGGAGCTCTGTGATGACACAATGGAGCATTGTGATGACACAATGGAGCACTGTGATGACACAATGGAGCACGATGATGACAAAATGAGGAATTTGAGGACACAATGGAGCACTGTGATAACACAATGGTGCACTCTGATGACACAATGGAGCACTATGATCAAACAAATTATCTCTGTGATTACACAATGGAGCACTGTAATGACACAATGTATCACTGTGATGACAAAACTGAGCACTGCGTTGACATAATGGTGCACTGTGATGACACAATGGAGCACTCTGATGAGACAATGGACCTCTGTGATGACACAATTGAGCACTGTGATGACACAATGGAGCAATGAGATGACACAATGGAGCACTGTAATTATACAATGGAACACTGTTATTACACAGTGGAGCTATGTGAGGACACATGGAGCACTATGATGACACAATAGATCATTTTGACGACACAGTAGAACACTGTGATGATACAATGGAGCACTATGATGACACAGTGGAGCACTATGGTGACACAATGGAGCATTGTCATGACACAATAGAGCATTTTGATGATATCATGGAGCACTGTGATGACATATTGGAGCACTGTGATGACACAATGGAGCACTGTGATGAACAATGGAGCTCTGTGATGACACAATGGAGCATTGTGATGATACAATGGAGCACTGTGATGTCACAATGGGGCACTGTGATGAACAATGGAGCTCTGTGATGACACAATGGAGCGCTGTGATGATACAATGGAGCACAGTGATGACACAATAAGTGATTGTGATGACACAATGGAGCATTGGGATGACATAATGAAGCACTGCGATGACACAGTGGAGCTATTTGATGACAAAATGGAGATTTGTGATGACATAATGGAGCACTGTGATGACACAATGGAGCACTGTGATCAACAATGGAGCTCTGTGATGACACAATGGAGCGCTGTGATGATACAATGGAGCATTGTGATGACACAATAAGGCATTGTGATGACACAATGGAGCATTTGGATGACATAATGAAGCACTGCAATGACACATTGGAGCTATTTGATGACACGATGGAGATTTGTGATGACACAATGGAGCACTGTGATGACACAATGGAGTCTGTAATGACAAAATGGAGCACTATGATGACACAGTGTAGCAGGGTGATGAAAAAATGGAGCACTGTGATGACACAATGGAGCACTGTGATGACACAATAGATCATTTTGCCGACACAGTAGAACACTGTGATGACACAATGGAGCACTATGATGACACAGTGGAGCACTATGGTGACACAATGGAGAATTTTGATGATATAATGAGCTCTTTGATGACACAGTGGAGCACTCTGATGACTAAATGGAGACTTCGATAACAAAATGTAGCAATATAATGACTCAGTGTAGCACTGTGTTGACAAAATGGAGCACTGTGATGACAAAATGGAGCACAGTGATGTCACAATTGATCACTGTGATGACACATTGGAGCACTGTGATGACAAAATGGAGCACTGTGATGACACAATTGATCACTGTGATGACATATTGGAGCATTGTGATGACAAAATTGAGCACTGCGTTGACATAGTGGTGCACTGGGATGAAACAATGGAGCACTCTGATGAGACAATGGAGCTCTGTGATGACACAATTGAGCGCTGTGATTACACAATGGAGCAATGTGATGACACAATTGAGCACTGTGATTACATAATAGAGCACTGTGATTACACAATGGAGCTATGTGAGGAAACATGGAGCACTGTGATGACACAATGAAGCTTTGTGATGACAAAATGGAGCCCTGTGATGACACAATATAGCATTGTGATGACACTATGAAGCAGTGTGATGACACAATGGAGATCTGTGATGACAAAATGGAGCACTATCATGACACAGTGGAGCACTGTGATGACACAATAGATCATTGTGATGACACAGTGGAGCACTGCGATTACATAATGGTGCATTGTGATGACACAATGGAGCACTGTGATGAGACAATGGAGCTGTGTGATGCTACAATCGAGCACTGTGATGACAAAATGGAGCATGATGATGACACAATGGAGCACTGTGGTGACACAATGGAGCACTATAATGAGACAATGGAACAGCATGATGACAAAATGGAGCACTGTGATGACACAATGGAGCACTATGATGACACAATGGAGGACTATGATGAGACAATGGAGCAGCATGATGACACAATGGTGCACTGCGATGACAAAATGAAGCATGGTTATGAAACAGTGCAGCATTGTGATGTCATAATGGACCACTGTTATGAAACAGTGGTGCACTGTGATGATACAATGGAGCTCTGTGATGACACAATGGAGCACTGTGATGACACAATATAGCATTGTGATGACACAATGGAGTTCTATGATGACACAATGGATCTCTGTGATGACACAATGGAGCACTGTAATGACAGAATGGATCACTGTGGTGACACAATTGAGAAGTGCGTTGACATAATTGTGCAATATAATGACACAATGGAGCACTCTGATGAGACTTTGGAGATCTGTGATGACACAATTGAGCACTCTGTTGACACAATGGAGCAATGTGATGACACAATGGAGCACTGTGATTATACAATGGAGCACTGTGTTTACACAATGGAGCTATGTGAGGACACAATGGATCATTTTGATGTCACACTGGAGCAATGTGATGACAGAGTGGCGTTCCCTAATTACACAATGGAGCACTGTGATGACAAAATGGATCACTGTGATGACGCAATGGAGCACTGTGATTACACAATTGAGATTTGTGAGGACACAATGGAGCACTCTGATGTCACACTGGAAAACTGTGATAAACATTGGACCTCAGTAATGACACAATGGAGCTCTGTGATGACACAATGGAGCACTGTGATATCACAATGGAGCACGGTATTGACACTATGGACCAATGGGATGACACAATGGAGCACTGTAATATCAAAATGGAGCACTGTGATGTCACAATGGAGCACTTTGATACCATAATGGAGCACTGTAATGACACAATGGATCACTGTGATGACAAAATTGAGCACTACGTTGACATAATGGTGCAATGTGATGACAAATTGGAGCACTCTGATTAGACAATGGAGCTCTGTGATCACACAATGGAGAACTGTGATGACACAATATAGCATTGTGATGACACAATGGGGATCTATGATGACACAATGGATCTCTGTGATGACACAATGGAGCACTGTAATGACAGAATGGATCACTGTGATGACACAATTGAGCACTGCGTTGACATAATGGTGCAATGTGATGACACAATGGAGCACTCTGATGAGAATTTGGAGCTCTGTGATGACACAGTTGAGCACTGTGATGACACAATGGAGCAATGTGATGACACAATGGAGCACTGTGATTATACAATGGAGCACTGTGTTTACACAGTGGAGCTATGTGAGGACACAATGGATCACTCCGATGTCACACTGGAGCACTTTGATGAAGAGTTTCGCTCTGTTATTACACAATGGAGCACTGTGATGACACAATGGATCACTGTGATGACACAATGGAGCACTTTGATGACATAATGGTGCACTGTGATGACATAATTGAGCACTGTGATTACACAATGGAGCTTTGTGGATGACACAATGGATCACTGTGATGTCACACTGGAGCACTGTGATGACAGAATGGAGCTCTGTTATGACACAATGGAGCACTGTGATGACACAATGGAGCACTGTGATGACACAATGGAGCACTGTGATGACACAATGGAGCACTGTGATGACACAATGGAGCACTGTGATTACACAATGGAGCACTGTGATGACACAATGGAGCACTGTGATGTCACAATGGAGCACTGTGATGAACAAATGAGACCTCTGTGATGACACAATGGAGCACTGTGATGACACAATGGAGGACTGTGATATCACAATGGAGCACTGTGATGACACAATGGAGCACTATGATGACACAATGGAGCACTGTGATAACACAATGGAGCACTGTGATGACACAATGGAGCACTGTGATGACACAATGGAGCACTGTGATGACACAATGGAGCACTGTGATAACACAATGGAGCACTGTGATGACACAATGGAGCACAGTGATGACACAAATGAGCTCTGTGATGACACAATGGAGCACTGTGATGACATAATGGAGCACTATGATGATACAATGGAGCACTGCGATGACACAATGAGGCATTGTGATGACACAATGAAGCATTGAGATGACATAATGAAGCACTGTGATGACACAATGGAGCATTGTGATGTAACAATGGAGCACTGTGATGTCAAAATGGAGCACTGTGATGACAAAATGAGGCACTGAGATGACACAATGGAGCACTGAGATGACATAATGAAGCACTCTGATGACACAATGAGGCACTGTGATGACACAATGGAGCATTGTGATGACAAAATGCAGCACTGTGATGACACAATGGAGCTTTGGGATGACACAGTGGAGCACTGTGATGACACAATGGAGATCTGTGATGACAAAATGGAGCACTATGATGACACAGTGGAGCCCTGTGATGACACAATAGAGCATTGTGATGACATAGTGGAACACTGTGATGACACTATGGAGAACTGTGATAACACAATGGAGCACTATGATGACACAGTGGAGCACTGTGATGACACAATAGAGCACTGTGATGACACAATGGAGCACTGTGATGAGACAATGGAGCACTGTGATGAAGCAATGGAGCACTGTGATGACACAATGGAGCAATGTAATGAGACAATGGAGCAGCATGATGACACAATGGAGCACTGTGATGACAAAATGGAGCACTGTGATGACACAATGGATCACTGTGATGACATAATGGAGCACTGTGATGACACAGTGGAGCACTGTGATGACACAATGGAGCACTGTGATGACACAATGGAGCACTGTGATGACACAATGGAGCATCTGTGATGACACAATGGAGCACTGTGATGACACAATGGAGCACTGTGATGACACAATGGAGCACTGTGATGACACAATGGAGCACTGTGATTACACAATGGAGCACTGTGATGACACAATGGATCACTGTGATGACACAATGGAGCACTGTGATGACACAATGGAGCACTGTGATGACACAATGGAGCACTGTGATGAGACAATGGAGCTCTGTGATGACACAATGGAGCACTATGATGAGACAATGGAGCACATGAGATGACTACAATGAGAGAACTGGATCACTGGTATGACACTATGGTGCACTGTCATTACACAATGGAGAAATGTGGGGACACAATGGAGCATTTTGATGATATAATGAAGCACTGTGATGACACAGTGGAGCACTCTGATAACACAATGGAGCACTGTGACGACACAAGGGAGCACTATGATGCCACAATAGAGCATTGTGATGACACAATGGAGCACTGTGATGACACAATGGGGCTCTGTGATTAAACAATGGAGCACTGTGATGACACAATGGAGGACTGTGATGTCACAATGTGATGACACAATGTAGACTCTGTGATGACACAATGGAGCACTATGATGACACAATGGAGCACTGTGATAACACAATGGAGCACTGTGATGATACAATGGAGCACTGTGATGACACAATGGAGCACTGTGATGAGAAATGGATCCCTTTGATGACACAATGGAGCACTGTGATGACACAATGGAGCACTGTGATGACACAATGGAGCACTGTGATGACACAATGGAGCACTGTGATAACAAAATGGAGCACTGTGATGACACAATGGAGCACTGTGATGACACAATGGAGCACTGTGATGACACAATGGAGCACTGTGATGACACAATGGAGCACTGTGATGACACAGTGGAGCACTGTGATGACACAATGGAGCACTGTGATGACAAAATGGAGCACTGTGATGACACAATGGAGCACTGTGATGAGACAATGGACCTCTGTGATGAAACAATTGAGCACTGTGATGACACAATGGAGCAATTTGATGATACAATGGAGCACTCTGATTATACAATGGAGCACTGTTATTACACAATGGAACTATGTGAGGACAAAATGGAGGACTGTGATGACTCAGTGGAGCATTTTGATGATATAATGAACACTGGGATGACACAGTGGAGCACTGTGATAACACAATGGAGCACTCTGATGACTCAAGGGAGCACTATGATGCCACAATAGAGCATTGTGATGACACAATGGAGATCTGTGATGACACAATGGTGCTCTGTGATTATACAATGGAGCACTGTGATGACACAATGGAGCTCTGTGATATCACAATGGAGCAATATGATGACACCGAGCTCTGTGATGACACAATGGAGCACTGTGATGACACAATGGATCACTGTCATGTCACAATGGAGCACTATGAAGACAAAAGGGAGCTCTGTGATGATACAATGGAGCTCTGTGATACAATGGAGCACTGTGATTACACAATGGAACTGTGTGAGGACACAATGGATCACTCTGATGTCACAATGGAGCACTGTGATGAACAATGTAGCTTTGTGATGACACAATGGATCACTGTGATGACACAATGGAGCGCTATGATGAGACAATGGAGCTCTGTGATGTCACAATGGAGAAATGTGATGACAAAACGGAGCTCTGTGATGACAAAATGAAGCACTGTGATGACACAATGGAGCACTGTGATGACACAGTGAGGCATTGTGATGGCACAATGGAGCATTGTGATGACATAATGAAGCACTGTGAATACACATTGGAGCACTGTGATGACCAATGGAGCTTTGTGATGACACTATGGAGCACTGTGATGACACAGTGGAGATCTGTGATGACAAAATGGAGCACTAACATGACAGAGTGTAGCACTGTGCTGACACAATGGAGCACTGTGACGTTACACTGGAGCACTGTGATGAACAATGGAGCTCTGTGATGACACAATGGAGCATTGTGATGACACAATGGAGCACTGTGATGACACAATGGAGCACGATGATGACAAAATGAGGAATTTGAGGACACAATGGAGCACTGTGATAACACAATGGTGCACTCTGATGACACAATGGAGCACTATGATCAAACAAATTATCTCTGTGATTACACAATGGAGCACTGTAATGACACAATGTATCACTGTGATGACAAAACTGAGCACTGCGTTGACATAATGGTGCACTGTGATGACACAATGGAGCACTCAGATGAGACAATGGAGCCTTGTGATGACACAATGGAGCACTGTGATGACACAATGGAGCACTGTGATGACACAATGGAGCACTGTGATGACACAATGGAGCACTGTGATGACACAATGGAGATCATTGTGACGACACAAGTACTATGATGACACAATGAGATGACACAATGGAGAACACTGTGATGATACAATGGAGCACTATGATGACACAGTGGAGCACTATGGTGACACAATGGAGCATTGTCATGACACAATAGAGCATTTTGATGATATCATGGAGCACTGTGATGACATATTGGAGCACTGTGATGACACAATGGAGCACTGTGATGAACAATGGAGCACTGTGATGACACAATGGAGCACTGTGATGAACAATGGAGCTCTGTGATGACACAATGGAGCGCTGTGATGATACAATGGAGCACAGTGATGACACAATAAGTGATTGTGATGACACAATGGAGCATTGGGATGACATAATGAAGCACTGCGATGACACAGTGGAGCTATTTGATGACACAATGGAGATTTGTGATGACATAATGGAGCACTGTGATGACACAATGGAGCACTGTGATCAACAATGGAGCTCTGTGATGACACAATGGAGCGCTGTGATGATACAATGGAGCATTGTGATGACACAATAAGGCATTGTGATGACACAATGGAGCATTGGGATGACATAATGAAGCACTGCAATGACACAGTGGAGCTATTTGATGACACGATGGAGATTTGTGATGACACAATGGAGCACTGTGATGACACAATGGAGTCTGTAATGACAAAATGGAGCACTATGATGACACAGTGTAGCAGGGTGATGAAAAAATGGAGCACTGTGATGACACAATGGAGCACTGTGATGACACAATAGATCATTTTGACGACACAGTAGAACACTGTGATGACACAATGGAGCACTATGATGACACAGTGGAGCACTATGGTGACACAATGGAGAATTTTGATGATATAATGAGCTCTGTGATGACACAGTGGAGCACTCTGATGACTAAATGGAGACTTCGATAACAAAATGTAGCACTATAATGACTCAGTGTAGCACTGTGTTGACAAAATGGAGCACTGTGATGACAAAATGGAGCACTGTGATGTCACAATTGATCACTGTGATGACACATTGGAGCACTGTGATGACAAAATGGAGCACTGTGATGACACAATTGATCACTGTGATGACATATTGGAGCATTGTGATGACAAAATTGAGCACTGCGTTGACATAGTGGTGCACTGGGATGAAACAATGGAGCACTCTGATGAGACAATGGAGCTCTGTGATGACACAATTGAGCGCTGTGATTACACAATGGAGCAATGTGATGACACAATTGAGCACTGTGATTACATAATAGAGCACTGTGATTACACAATGGAGCTATGTGAGGAAACATGGAGCACTGTGATGACACAATGAAGCTTTGTGATGACAAAATGGAGCCCTGTGATGACACAATATAGCATTGTGATGACACTATGAAGCAGTGTGATGACACAATGGAGATCTGTGATGACAAAATGGAGCACTATCATGACACAGTGGAGCACTGTGATGACACAATAGATCATTGTGATGACACAGTGGAGCACTGCGATTACATAATGGTGCATTGTGATGACACAATGGAGCACTGTGATGAGACAATGGAGCTGTGTGATGCTACATCGAGCACTGTGATGACAAAATGGAGCATGATGATGACGCAATGGAGCACTGTGGTGACACAATGGAGCACTATAATGAGACAATGGAACAGCATGATGACAAAATGGAGCACTGTGATGACACAATGGAGCACTATGATGACACAATGGAGGACTATAATGAGACAATGGAGCAGCATGATGACACAATGGTGCACTGCGATGACAAAATGAAGCATGGTTATGAAACAGTGCAGCATTGTGATGTCATAATGGACCACTGTTATGACACAGTGGTGCACTGTGATGACACAATGGAGCTCTGTGATGACACAATGGGGCACTGTGATGACACAATATAGCATTGTGATGACACAATGGAGTTCTATGATGACACAATGGATCTCTGTGATGACACAATGGAGCACTCTAATGACAGAATGGATCACTGTGATGACACAATTGAGAAGTGCGTTGACATAATGTTGCAATATAATGACACAATGGAGCACTCTGATGAGACTTTGGAGATCTGTGATGACACAATTGAGCACTCTGTTGACACAATGGAGCAATGTGATGACACAATGGAGCACTGTGATTATACAATGGAGCACTGTCTTTACACAATGGAGCTATGTGAGGACACAATGGATCATTCTGATGTCACACTGGAGCAATGTGATGAAGAGTGGCGCTCCCTAATTACACAATGGAGCACTGTGATGACAAAATGGATCACTGTGATGACGCAATGGAGCACTGTGATTACACAATTGAGATTTGTGAGGACACAATGGAGCACTCTGATGTCACACTGGAAAACTGTGATAAACAATGGACCTCAGTAATGACACAATGGAGCTCTGTAATGACACAATAGAGCACTGTGATATCACAATGGAGCACGGTATTGACACTATGGACCAATGGGATGACACAATCGAGCACTGTAATATCAAAATGGAGCACTGTCATGTCACAATGGAGCACTTTGATACCATAATGGAGCACTGTAATGACACAATGTATCACTGTGATGACAAAATTGAGCACTACGTTGACATAATGGTGCAATGTGATGACAAATTGGAGCACTCTGATTAGACAATGGAGCTCTGTGATCACACAATGGAGAACTGTGATGACACAATATAGCATTGTGATGACACAATGGGGATCTATGATGACACAATGGATCTCTGTGATGACACAATGGAGCACTGTAATGACAGAATGGATCACTGTGATGACACAATTGAGCACTGCGTTGACATAATGGTGCAATGTGATGACACAATGGAGCACTCTGATGAGAATTTGGAGCTCTGTGATGACACAGTTGAGCACTCTGTTGACACAATGGAGCAATGTGATGACACAATGGAGCACTGTGATTATACAATGGAGCACTGTGTTTACACAGTGGAGCTATGTGAGGACACAATGGATCACTCCGATGTCACACTGGAGCACTTTGATGAAGAGTTTCGCTCTGTTATTACACAATGGAGCACTGTGATGACACAATGGATCACTGTGATGACACAATGGAGCACTTTGATGACATAATGGTGCACTGTGATGACATAATTGAGCACTGTGATTACACAATTGAGATTTGTTAGGACACAATGGAGCAAGCTGATGTCACACTGGAAAACTGTGATTAACAATAGACCTCTGTAAGGACAAAATGGAGCTCTGTAATGACACAATGGAGGACTGTGATATCACAATGGAGCACAGTAATGACACAAGGGAGCAATATGATGACACAATAGAGCACTGTGATATCACAATGGAGCACTGGGATGTCACAATGGAGCACTGTGATGCCACAATGGAGCACTGTGATGACACAATAGAGCAATGTGATATCACAATGGAGCACTGTGATGTCACAATGGAGCACTGTGATGACACAAATGAGCTCTGTGATGAGACAATGGATCACTGTGATGACATAATGGAGCACTGTGATGTTACAATGGAGCACTGCGATGACACAATGAGGCATTGTGATGACACAATGAAGCATTGAGATGACATAATGAAGCACTGTGATGACACAGTGGAGCATTGTGATGTCAAAATGGAGCACTATGATGTCAAAATGGAGCATTCTGATGACAAAATGAGGCATTGAATGACACAATGGAGAGTTGAGATGACATAATGAAGCACTCTGATGACACAATGAGGCATTGAGATGACACAATGGAGCATTGTGATGACATAATGATGCACTGTGATGACAGAGTGGAGCACTGTGATGACACAATGGAGCATTGTGTTGACATAATGAAGCACTGTGATGACACAATGCAGCTTTGGGATGACACAGTGAAGCAGTGTGATGACACAATGGAGATCTGTGATGACAAAATGGAACACTATCATGACACAGTGGAGCCCTGTGATGACACAATAGATCATTGTGATGACATAGTGGAACACTCTGATGACACTTGGAGAACTGTGATAACACAATGGAGCACTATGATGACACAGTGGAGCACTGTGATGACACAATAGAGCACTGTGATGACACAATGGATCACTGTGATGAGACAAAGGAGCACTGTGATGAAGCAATGGAGCACTGTGATGACACAATGGAGCAATATAATGAGACAATGGAGCAGCATGATGACACAATGGAGCACTGTGATGACAAAATCGAGCAGTGTGATGACACAATGCATCATTGTGATGACATAATGGACCACTGTTATGACACAGTGGAGCACTGTGATGACACAATGGAGCTCTGTGATGACACAATGGAGCACTGTGATGAACAATGGAGATCTGTGATGACACAATGGAGCGCTGTGATGATAAAATGGAGCACTGTGATGACACAATGGAGCACTGTGATCACACAAAGGATCTCTGTGATTACACAATGGAGCACTGTAATGACACAATGGATCACTGTGATGACAAAACTGAGCACTGCGTTGACGTAATGGTGCACTGTGATGACACAATGGACCACTCTGATGAGACAATGGACCTCTGTGATGACACAATTGAGCACTGTGATGACACAATGGAGCAATGAGATGACACAATGGAGCACTGTGATTATACAATGGAGCACTGTTATTACACAATGGAGCTATGTGAGGACACATGGAGCATTGTGATGACACAATGAAGCTCTGTGATTACACAGTGGTGCACTGTAATGACACAATGGATCACTGTGATGACAAAACTGAGCACTGCGTTGACGTAGTGGTGCACTGGGATGACACAATGGAGCACTCTGATGAGACAATGGAGCTCTGTGATGACACAATTGAGCACTGTGATGACACAATGGAGCAATGTGATTACACAATGGAGCTCTCTGATGAACAGTGGCGCTCTGTAATGACACAATGGAGCACTGTGATGACACAATAGAGCACAGTGATGTCACAATGAGGCATTGTGATGACACAATGGAGCATTGTGATGACATAATGAAGCACGGTGATGAGCAATGGATCACTGTGATGACACAATGGAGCACTGTGATGTTACAATGGGCACTATGATGACACGATGAGGCATTGTGATGACACAATGGAGCATTGTGATGACATAATGAAGCACTGTGATGACACAGTCTAGCACTGTGATGACACAATGGAGCATTGTGATGACACAAAGAAGCACTGTGATGACACAATGCAGATATGGGATGACAAAATGGAGCACTATCATGACACATTGTAGCAATGTGATGCCAAAATGGAGCACTGTGTTGACACAATGGAGCACTGTCATGACACAATAGATCATTGTGATGACACAGTGGAGCACTGTGATGACAGAATGGATCACTGTGATGATACAATTGAGCCCTGTAATGACACAATGTATCATTGTAATGACATAATGGAGCACTGCGATTACATAATGGTGCACTGTGATGACGAAATGTAGCACTGTAATGAGACAATGGAGCTGTGTGATGCCACATCGAGCACTGTGATGACAAAATGGAGCATGGTGATGACGCAATGGAGAACTGTGGTGACACAATGGAGCACTATAATGAGAAAATGGAGCAGCATGATGACAAAATGAAGCACTGTGATGACACAATGGAGCACTATAATGAGACAATGGAGCAGCATGATGACACAATGGTGCACTGTGATGACAAAATGGAGCATGGTTATGACACAGTGCAGCATTGTGATGTCATAGTGGACCACTGTTATGACACAGTGGAGCTCTGTGAAGACACAATGGAGCTCTGTGATGACACAATGGAGCACTGTGATGACACAATGGAGCACTATAATGAGACAATGGAGATCTGTGATGACACAATGGGGCTCTGTGATTAAACAATGGAGCATTGTGATGACACAATGGAGTTCTATGATGACACAATGGATCTCTGTGATGACACAATGGAGCACTGTAATGACAGAATGGATCACTGTGATGACACAATTGAGCACTGCGTTGACATAATGGTGCAATGTGTTGACTCAATGGAGCACTGTAATGACAGAATGGATCACTGTGATGACACAATTGAGCACTCTGTTGACACAATGGAGCAATGTGATGACACAATGGAGCACTGTGATTATACAATGGAGCACTGTCTTTACACAATGGAGCTATGTGAGGACACAATGGATCATTCTGATGTCACACTGGAGCAATGTGATGAAGAGTGGCGCTCCCTAATTACACAATGGAGCACTGTGATGACAAAATGGATCACTGTGATGACGCAATGGAGCACTGTGATTACACAATTGAGATTTGTGAGGAAACAATGGAGCACTCTGATGTCACACTGGAAAACTGTGATAAACAATGGACCTCTGTAATGACACAATGGAGCTCTGTAATGACACAATAGAGCACTGTGATATCACAATGGAGCACTGTAATGACAAAATGGAGCAATGTGATGACACAATCGAGCACTCTGCTACCAAAATGGAGCACTGTGATACCACAATGGAGCACTGTAATGACACAATGTAGCAGTGTGATGACACAATGGAGTTCTATGATGACACAATGGATCTCTGTGATGACACAATGGAGCACTGTAATGACACAATGTATCACTGTGATGACACAACTGAGCACTACGTTGACATAATGGTGCAATGTGATGACAAATTGGAGCACTCTGATTAGAAAATGGAGCTCTGTGATGACACAATTGAGCACTGTGATGACACAATGGAGCAATGTAATGACACAATGGAGCATTGTGATTATACAATGGAGCACTGGGTTTACACATTGGAGCTATGTGAGGACACAATGGATCACTCCGTTGTCACACTGGATCACTTTGATGAAGAGTTTCGCTCTGTTATTACACAATGGAGCACTGTGATGACACAATGGATCACTGTGTTGACACAATGGAGCACTTTGATGACATAATAGTGCACTGTGATGACACAATGGAGCACTGTGATTACACAATTGAGAATTGTGAGGACACAATTGAGCACTCTGATGTCACACTGGAAAACTGTGATTAACAATGGACCTCTGTAATGAAAAAATGGAGCTCTGTAATGACACAATGGAGGACTGTGGTATCACAATGGAGCACAGTAATGACACAATGGAGCAATATGATGACACAATAGAGCACTGTGATATCATAATTGAGCACTGAGATGTCACAATGGAGCACTGTGATGCCACAATGGAGCACTGTGATGACACAATAGAGCAATGTGATATCACAATGGAGCACTGTGATGTCACAATGGAGCACGGAGATGACACAATGGATCACTGTGATGACACATTGGAGCACTGTGATGACAAAATGGAGCACTGTGATGACACAATTGATCACTGTGATGACATATTGGAGCACTGTGATGACAAAATGGAGCACTATGATGATGAAATAGACCACTGTGATGACATAATTGCACATTATGATGAGACAATAGAGCTCTCTGATGACACATTCGAGCACTGTGATGACACAGTGGAGCTCTGTGATGACACAATGTAACTCTGTGATGAAACATGGAACAATGTGATGACACAATGGAGCTATGAGATGACACAATGGATCACTGTGATGACACAATGGAGCATTGTCATGACACAATGGAGCATTTTGATGATATAATGGAGCACTGTGATGACATATTGGAGCACTGTGATGACACAATGGAGCACTGTGATGAACAATGGAGCTCTGTGATGACACAATGGAGCATTGTGATGATAAAATGGAGCACTGTGATGTCACAATGGAGCACTGTGATGAACAATGGAGCTCTGTGATGACACAATGGAGCGCTGTGATGATACAATGGAGCACTATGATGACACAATAAGGCATTGTGATGACACAATGGAGCATTGGGATGACATAATGAAGCACTGCGATGACACAGTGGAGCTATTTGAAGACACAATGGAGATTTGTGATGACATAATGGAGCACTGTGATGACAGAATGGAGTCTTTAATGACAAAATGGAGCACTATGATGACACAGTGTAGCAGGGTGATGAAAAAAATGGAGCACTGTGATGACACAATGGAGCACTGTGATGACACAATAGATCATTGTGATGACACAGTAGAACACTGTGATGATACAATGGAGCACTATGATGACACAGTGGAGCACTATGGTGACACAATGGAGCATTTTGATGATATAATGAGCTCTGTGATGACACAGTGGAGCACTCTGATGACTAAATGGAGTCTTCGATAACAAAATGGAGCACTATAATGACTCAGTGTAGCACTGTGTTGACAAAATGGAGCACTGTGATGACACAATGGATCACTGTGATGACACATTGGAGCACTGTGATGACAAAATGGAGCACTGTGATGACACAATTGATCACTGTGATGACATATTGGAGCACTGTGATGACAAAATGGAGCGCTATGATGATGAAATAGACCACTGTGATGACACAATGGCACACTATGATGAGACAATGGAGCATTGTGATGACACAATGGAGCATTATGATGAGACAATGGATCACTGGGATTTCACATTGGAGCACGGTCATGACACAATGGAGCACTGTGGTGACACAATGGAGCATTTTGATGATATAATGAGCACTGTGAAGACACAGTGGAGCACTGTGATAACACAATGGAGCACTATGATGACACAAGGGAGCATTGCGATACCACAATAGAGCATTGTGATGACACAATGCAGATCTGTGATGACACAATGGGGCTCTGAGATTATACAATGCAGCACTGTGATGACACAAGGGAGGGCTGTGATGTCACAATGTGATGTCACAACGGAGCTCTGTGATGACACAATGGAGCACTGTGATGACAGAGTGGAGCACTGTGATGACACAATGGATCATTGTGTTGACATAATGAAGCACTGTGATGACAGAGTGGAGCACTGTGATGACACAATGCAGCTTTGGGATGACACAGTGAAGCAGGGTGATGACACAATGGAGATCTGTGATGACAAAATGGAACACTATCATGACACAGTGGAGCCCTGTGATGACACAATAGAGCACTGTGATGACACAATGGATCACTGTAATGAGACAAAGGAGCACTGTGATGAAGCAATGGAGCACTGTGATGACACAATGGAGCAATATAATGAGACAATTGAGCAGCATGATGACACAATGGAGCACTGTGATGACACAATGGAGCTCTGGGATGACACAATGGAGCACTGTGATGATACAATGGAACATTGTGATGACAAATGGACCACTGTGATGACACAGTGGAGCATTGTGATGACACAATGGAGCTCTGTAGTGACACAATGGAGCACTGTGATGACACGATGGAGATCTGTGATGACAAAATGGAGCACTATGAGGAAACAATGGAGCACTCTGATGACACAAATGAGCAGTGTGATGACACAATGGATCACTGTGATGACACAATGTAACTCTGTGATGAAATATGGAACACTGTGATGACACAATGGAGCTATGTGATGACACAATGGATCACTGTGATGACACAATGGAGCACTGTGATGTTACAATGGAGCACTGTGATGACACAATGGAGCATAGTGAAGACACAATGGAGCATTATGATGACATAATGGAGCTCTGTGATGACACAGTGGAGCACTGTGATGACACAATGGAGCTTTGTGATGACAAAATGGAGCTCTCTGATTACACAATCGAGCACTGTGATGACACAGTGGAGCACTGTGATGACACAATGAGCACTGTGATGACACAGTGGAGCACTGTGATGACACAATGGAGCATTTTGATGATATCATGGAGCACTGTGATGACATATTTTAGCACTGTGATGACAAAACAGAGCATTGTGATGATACACGGGAGCACTGTGATGTCACAATGGAGCACTGTGATGAACAATGGAGCACTGTGATGAACAATGGAGCTCTGAGATGACACAATGGAGCATTATGATGATACAATAGAGCACTGTGATGACACAATGGAGCACTGTGATGAACAATGGAGATCTGTGATGACACAATGGAGCGCTGTGATGATACAATGGAGCACTGTGATGACACAATGGAGCACTGTGATCACACAATGGATCTCTGTGATTACACAATGGAGCATTGTAATGACACAATGGATCACTGTGATGACAAAACTGAGCACTGCGTTGACGTAATGGTGCACTGTGATGACACAATGGAGCACTCTGATGAGACAATGGACTTCTGTGATGACACAATTGAGCACTGTGATGACACAATGGAGCAATGAGATGACAAAATGGAGCACTGTGATTATACAATGGAGCACTGTTATTACACAATGGAGCTATGTGAGGACACATGGAGCACTGTGATGACACAATGAAGCTCTGTGATTACACAGTGGTGCACTGTAATGACACAATGGATCACTGTGATGACAAAATTGAGCACTGCTTTGACGTAGTGGTGCACTGGGATGACACAATGGAGCACTCTGATGAGACAATGGAGCTCTGTGATGACACATTTGAGCACTGTGATGACACAATGGAGCAATGTGATTACACAATGGAGCACTGTGATTACACAATGGAGCACTGTGATGACACAATGGAGCTATGTGAGGACACATGGAGCACTGTGATGACACAATGAAGCTCTGTGATGAACAGTGGTGCTCTGTAATGACACAATGGAGCACTGTGATGACACAATAGAGCACAGTGATGTCACAATGGAGTACTCTGATGACACAATGAGGCATTGTGATGACACAATGGAGCATTGTGATGACATAATGAAGCACGGTGATGAGCAATGGATCACTGTGATGACACAATGGATCACTGTGATGTTACAATAGGGCACTATGATGACACGATGAGGCATTGTGATGACACAATGGAGCATTGTGATGACATAATGAAGCACTGTGATGACACAGTCTAGCACTGTGATGACACAATGGAGCATTGTGATGACACAATGGAGTTCTATGATGACACAATGGATCTCTGTGATGACACAATGGAGCACTGTGATGACAAAATATAGCATTGTGATGACACAATGGAGATCTGTGATGACACAATGGGGCTCTGTGATTAAACAATGGAGCATTGTGATGACACAATGGAGTTCTATGATGACACAATGGAGCACTATGATTATACAATGGAGCACTATCTTTACAAAATGGAGTTATGTGAGGACACAATGGATCATTCTGATGTCACACTGGAGCAATGTGATGAAGAGTGGCGCTCTGTAATTACACAATGGAGCACTGTGATAACAAAATGGATCACTGTGATGACGCAATGGAGCACTGTGATTACACAATTGAGATTTGTGAGGACACAATGGAGCACTCTGATGTCACACTGGAAAACTGTGATAAAAAATGGACCACTGTAATGACACAATAGAGCACTGTGATATCACAATGGAGCACTGTAATGACAAAATGGAGCAATGTGATGACACAATCGAGCACTCTGATACCAAAATGGAGCACTGTGATACCACAATGGAGCACTGTAATGACACAATGTAGCAGTGTGATGACACAATGGAGTTCTATGATGACACAATGGATCTCTGTGATGACACAATGGAGCACTGTAATGACACAATGTATCACTGTGATGACACAACTGAGCACTACGTTGACATAATGGTGCAATGTGATGACAAATTGGAGCACTCTGATTAGAAAATGGAGCTCTGTGATGACACAATTGAGCACTGTGATGACACAATGGAGCAATGTGATGACACAATGGAGCATTGTGATTATACAATGGAGCACTGGGTTTACACAGTGGAGCTATGTGAGGACACAATGGATCACTCCGATGTCACACTGGAGCACTTTGATGAAGAGTTTCGCTCTGTTATTACACAATGGAGCACTGTGATGACACAATGGATCACTGTGATGACACAATGGAGCACTTTGATGACATAATAGTGATCTGTGATGACACAATGGAGCACTGTGATGTCACAATTGAGAATTTGTGAGGACACAATGGAGCACTCTGATGTAACACTGGAAAACTGTGACTAACAATGGAGCTCTGTAATGACACAATGGAGGACTGTGATATCACAATGGAGCACAGTAATGACACAATGGAGCAATTTGATGACACAATAGAGCACTGTGATATCACAATTGAGCACTGAGATGTCACAATGGAGCACTGTGATGCCACAATGGAGCACTGTGATGACACAATAGAGCAATGTGATATCACAATGGAGCACTGTGATGTCACAATGGAGCACGGAGATGACACAATGGAGCACTGTTATGTCACAAAGGAGCACTGTGATGACACATTGTAGCACTGTGATGAGACAATGGATCACTGTGATGACACAATGGAGCACTGTGATGTTACAATGGAGCACTGTGATGACACAATGGAGCATTGTGATGACACAATGGAGCATTGTGATGACAAAATGGTGCTCTCTGATGACACAATCGAGCACTGTGATGACACAGTGGAGCACTGTGATGACACAATGGAGCATTGTCATGACACAATGGAGCATTTTGATGATATCATGGAGCACTGTGATGACATATTGGAGCACTATGATGACACAATGGAGCATTGTGATGATACAATGGAGCACTGTGATGTCACAATGGAGCACTGTGATGAACAATGGAGGTCTGTGATGACACAATGGAGCGCTGTGATGATACAATGGAGCACTGTGATGACACAATGAGGCATTGTGATGACACAATGGAGCACTGTGATGACACAGTAGAACACTGTGATGATACAATGGAGCACTATGATGACACAATGGAGCACTATGATGACACAATGGAGCATTGTTGATGATATAATGAGCTGTGTGATGACACAGTGGAGCACTCTGATGACTAAATGGAGTCTTCGATGACAAAATGGAGCACTATGAATGACTCAGTGTAGCACTGTGTTGACAAAATGGAGCACTGTGATGACACAATGGATCACTGTGATGACACATTAGAGCACTGTGATGACAAAATGGAGCACTGTGATGACACAATTGATCACTGTGATGACATATTGGAGCACTGTGATGACAAAATGGAGCACTATGATGATGAAATAGACCACTGTGATGACATAATGGCTCACTATGATGAGACAATGGAGCATTGTGATGACACAATGGAGCACTGTGATGAGACAATGGATCACTGTGATGACACAATGGAGCACTGTCATGACACAATGGAGCACTGTGGTGACACAATGGAGCATTTTGATGATATAATGAGCACTGTGAAGACACAGTGGAGCACTGTGATAACACAATGGAGCACTATGATGACACAAGGGAGCATTGTGATAACACAATAGAGCATTGTGATGACACAATGCAGCACTGTGATGACACAATGGGGCTCTGAGATTATACAATGCAGCACTGTGATGACACAAGGGAGGACTGTGATGTCACAATGTGATGTCAACACAACGGAGCTCTGTGATGACACAATGGAGCACTGTGATGAGAGAGTGGAGCACTGTGATGACACAATGGAGCATTGTGATAAAATGGACATAATGAAGCACTGTGATGACAGAGTGGAGCACTGTGATGACACAATGCAGCTTTGTGATGACACAATGAAGCACTGTGGTGACACAATGTAGATCTGTGATGACAAAATGGACCACTGTGATGACACAGTGGAGCATTGTGATGACACAATGGAGCACTGTGATGATTGACACAGTGGAGCACTGTGATGACACAATGGAGCACTGTGATGAAACAACAAATGGAGCACTGTGATGACACAATGGAGCACTCTGATGACACAAATGGAGCACTGTGATGACACAATGGAGCACTGTGATTATACAATGGAGCACTGTGATGACACAATGGAGCACTGTGATGACACAATGGATCATTGTGATGTCACAATGGAGCAATGTGATGACACAATGGAGCACTGTGATGACACAATGGAGCACTGTGATGACAAAATGGAGCACTGTGATGACACAATGGAGCACTGTGATGACACAATGGAGCACTTGTGATGACACAATGGAGCACTGTGATGTCACAATGGAGCACTGTGATGAAAAAATGGACCTCTGTAAATGAGCATGATGACACAATGGAGCTCTGTGATGACACAATGGAGCACTGTGATGACACAATGGAGCACTGTGATGACACAATGGAGCACTGTGATGACACAATGGAGCACTCTGATATCAAAATGGAGCACTGTGATGACACAATGGAGCACTGTGATGACACAATGGAGCACTGTGATGACACAATGGAGCACTGTGATGACACAATGGAGCACTGTGATGACACAATGGAGCTCTGTGATGACACAATGGAGCACTGTGATGACACAATGTAGCACTGTGATGACACAACTGAGCACTACGTTGACATAATGGTGCAATGTGATGACAAATTGGAGCACTCTTATTAGAAAACGGAGCTCTGTGATGACACAATGGAGCACTGTGATGACACAATGGAGCAATGTGATGACACAATGGAGCATTGTGATTATACAATGGAGCACTGTGTTTACATAGTGGAGCTATGTGAGGAAACCATGGATCATTCCGATGTCACACTGGAGCACTTTGATGAAGAGTTTCGCTCTGTTATTACACAATGGAGCACTGTGATGACACAATGGATCACTGTGATGACACAATGGAGCACTGTGGTTACACAATTGAGATTTGTGAGGACACAATGGAGCACTCTGATGTCACACTGGAAAACTGTGATTAACAATGGACCTCTGTAATGAAAAAATGGAGCTCTGTAATGACACAATGGAGGACTGTGATATCACAATGGAGCACAGTAATGACACAATGGAACAATATGATGACACAATAGAGCACTGTGATATCACAATTGAGCACTGGGATGTCACAATGGAGCACTGTCATGCCACAATGGAGCACGGAGATGACACAATGGAGCACTGTTATGTCACAAAGGAGCACTGTGATGACACATTGTAGCACTGTGATGAGACAATGGATCACTGTGATGACACAATGGAGCACTGTGATGTTACAATGGAGCACTATGATGACACAATGGAGCATTGTGAAGACACAATGGAGCATTGTGATGACACAATAGAGCAATGTGATATCACAATTGAGCACTGTGATGTCACAATGGAGCACGGAGATGACACAATGGAGCACTGTTATGTCACAATGGAGCACTGTGATGACACATTGTAGCACTGTGATGAGACAATGGATCACTGTGATGACACAATGGAGCACTGTGATGTTACAATGGAGCACTATGATGACACAATGGAGCATTGTGAAGACACAATGGAGCATTGTGATGACAAAATGGAGCTCTCTGATGACATAATCGAGCACTGTGATGACACAGTGGAGCTCTGTGATGACACAATGGAGCATTGTCATGACACAATGGAGCATTTTGATGATATCATGGAGCACGTAGATGACATATTGGAGCACTATGATGACACAATGGAGCACTATGATGAACAATGGAGCTCTGTGATGACACAATGGAGCACTGTGATGAACAATGGAGCTCTGTGATGACACAATGGAGCGCTGTGATGATACAATGGAGCACTGTGATGACACAATAAGGCAGTGTGATGACACAATGGAGCATTGGGATGACATAATGAAGCACTGCGATGACACAGTGGAGCTATTTGATGACACAATGGAGATTTGTGATGACATAATGGAGCACTGTGATGACACAATGGAGTCTGTAATGACAAAATGGAGCACTATGATGACACAGTGTAGCAGGGTGATGAAAAAAATGGAGCACTGTGATGACACAATGGAGCACTGTGATGACACAATTGATCATTGTGATGACACAGTAGAATACTGTGATGATACAATGGAGCACTATGATGACACAGTGGAGCACTATGGTGACACAATGGAGCATTTTGATGATATAATGAGCTCTGTGATGACACAGTGGAGCACTCTGATGACTAAATGGAGTCTTCGATAACAAAATGGAGCACTATAATGACTCAGTGTAGCACTGTGTTGACAAAATGGAGCACTGTGATGACACAATGGATCACTGTGGTGACACATTGGAGCACTGTGATGACAAAATGGAGCACTGTGATGACACAATTGATCACTGTGATGACATATTGGAGCACTGTGATGACAAAATGGAGCACTATGATGATGAAATAGACCACTGTGATGACATAATGGCACACTACGATGAGACAATGGAGCATTGTGATGACACAATGGAGCACTGTGATGAGACAATGGATCACTGGGATGACACAATGGAGCACGGTCATGACACAATGGAGCACTGTGGTGACACAATGGAGCATTTTGATGATATAATGAGCACTGTGAAGACACAGTGGAGCACTGTGATAACACCATGGAGCACTATGATGACACAAGGGAGCATTGTGATACCACAATAGAGTATTGTGATGACACAATGCAGATCTGTGATGACACAATGGGGCTCTGAGATTATACAATGCAGCACTGTGATGACACAAGGGAGGACTGTGATGTCACAATGTGATGTCACAACGGAGCTCTGTGATGACACAATGGAGCACTGTGATGACAGAGTGGAGCACTGTGATGACACAATGGAGCATTGTGTTGACAAAATGAAGCACTGTGATGACAGAGTGGAGCACTGTGATGAAAAAATGCAGCTTTGTGATGACACAATGAAGCAGTGTGATGACACAATGGAGATCTGTGATGACAAAATGGAACACTATCATGACACAGTGGAGCCCTGTGATGACACAATAGATCATTGTGATGACACAGTGGAACACTCTGATGACACATGGAGCACTATGATAACACAATGGAGCACTATGATGACACAGTGGAGCACTGTAATGACACAATAGAGCACTGTGATGACACAATGGATCACTGTGATGAGACAAAGGAGCACTGTGATGAAGCAATGGAGCACTGTGATGACACAATGGAGCAATATAATGAGAAAATGGAGCAGCATGATGACATAATGGAGCACTATGATGACAAAATCGAGCAGTGTGATGACACAATGCATCATTGTGATGACATAATGGACCGTTGTTATGACACAGTGGAGCACTGTGATGACACAATGGAGCTCTGGGATGACACAATGGAGCACTGTGATGATACAATGGAACATTGTGATGAAAAATGGACCATTGTGATGACAAAGTGGAGCATTGTGATGACACAATGGAGCTCTGTAGTGACACAATGGAGCACTGTGATGACACGATGGAGATCTGTGATGACAAAATGGAGCACTTTGAGGAAACAATGGAGCACTCTGATGACACAAATGAGCACTGTGATGACACAATGGAGCTCTGTGATGACACAATGTAACTCTGTGATGAAACATGGAACACTGTGATGACACAATGGAGCTATGTGATGACACAATGGATCACTGTGATGACACAATGGAGCACGGAGATGACACAATGGAGCACTGTTATGTCACAAAGGAGCACTGTGATGACACATTGTAGCACTGTGATGAGACAATGGATCACTGTGATGACACAATGGAGCACTGTGATGTTACAATGGAGCACTGTGATGACACAATGGAGCATTGTGAAGACACAATGGAGCATTATGATGACATAATGGAGCTCTGTGATGACACAGTGGAGCACTGTGATGACACAATGGAGGTCTGTGATGTCACAATGTGATGACACAACGGAGCTCTGTGATGACACAATGGAGCACTGTGATGAAACATTCGAGCACTGTGATGTCACAATGAAACACTGTGATGAAACAATTGAGCACTGTGATGAGACAATGGAGCACTGTGATGACACAATGGAGCACTGTGATGACACAATGGAGCACTGTGATGTCACAATGGAGCACTGTGATGAATTAATGGAGAATTCGAGGACAAAATGGAGCTCTGTGATGACACAATGGAGCACTCTGATTATACAATGGAAATCTTTGAGGACACAATGGAGCACTCTGATGTCACAATGGAGCACTATGATGAACAATGGAGCTCTGTGATGAGACAAGGGAGCACTATTATGAGACAATGGATCACTGTGATGACATAATGGAGCACGATGATGACACAATGGAGCACTGTGATGACCCAATCGAGCATTGTGATAACAGAATGGAGTACTTTGATGAGAAATTGGATCCCTTTTATGACACAATGGAGCTCTGTGATGTCACAATGGAGCATTGTGGTGACAAAACGGAGCTCTGTGATGACAAATTGGAGCACTGTGATGACACAATGGAGCACTGTGATGTCACAATGTAGCACTGTGATGACACAATGAGGCATCGTGATGGCACAATGGAGCATTGTGATGACATAATGAAGCACTGTGTTGACACATTGGAGCACTGTGATGACCAGTGGAGCTTCGTGATGACACAATGGAGCACTGTGATGACACAATGGAGCACGATGATGACACAGTGGAGCACTCTGATAACACAATGGTGCACTGTGTTGACACAATGGAGCATTGTGATGACACAATTGAGCTCTGTGATGTCACAATGGAGCATTGTGATTACAAAACGAAGCTCTTTGATGACAAAATGGAGCACTGTGATGACAAAATGGAGCACTGTGATGACACAATGTAGCACTGGGATGACACAATGAGGCATTGTGATGGCACAGTGGAGCATTGTGATGACATAATGAAGCACTGTGATGACACATTGGAGCACTGTGATGACCAGTGGAGCTTCGTGATGACAAAATGGAGCACTGTGTTGACACAATGGTTCTCTGTGATTAAACAATTGAGCACTGTAATGACACAATATATCACTTTGATGACAAAACTGAGCACTGCGTTGACTTAATGGTGCACTGTCATGACAAAATGTAGCACTATCCTGATAGAGTGTAGCACTGTGATGACACAATTGAGGACTGTGATGACACAGTGAGCACTGTGATGACACAGTGGAGCACTGTAATAACACAATAGTGCACTGTGATGACACAATGGAGCACTGTGATGACAAAATGGAACACTGTGAGGACACAACAGATCACTGTGATGACACAATGGAGCACTGTGATGGCACAATGGATCACTGTAATATCACAAAGAGCACTGTGGTGACACAATGGAGCATTGTGATGACATAATTAAGCACTGTGATGACACAGTGGAGGCCTTTGATGACACAATGGAGATTTGTGATGACACAATGGAGCACTGTGATGACACAATGGAGTCTGTGATGACAAAATGGAGCACTATGATGACACAGTGTAGCAGTGTGATGAAAAATGGAGCACTGTGATGACACAATGGAGCACTGTGATGACACAAGGGAGAATATGATGCCACAGTAGAGCATTGTGATGACACAATGGGCCTCTGTGATTAAACAATGGAGCACTGTGATGACACAATTGAGGTCTGTGATGTCACAATGTGATGACACAACGGAGCTTTGTGATGACACAATGGAGCACTGTGATGACACAATCGAGCACTGTGATGTCAAAATGAAACACTGTGATGACACAGTTGAGCACTGTGATGAGACAATGGATCACTATGATGACATAATGGATCACTGTGATGACGCAATGGAGCACTGTGATGTCACAATGAAGCACTGTGATGACAAAATGGAGAATTTGAGGACACAATGGAGCTCTGTGATGACACAATGGACCTCTGTGATGACACAATGGAGCACTGTGATTTCAAAATGGAAATCTGTGAGGACAAAATGGAGCACACTGATGTCACAATGGAGCAATGTGATGAACAAGGGAGCTCTGTGATGACACAATGGATCACTGTGATGACACAATGGAGCACTTTGATGAGAAATTGGATCCCTGTGATGACACAATGGAGCTCTGTCATGTCACAATGGAGCATTGTGATTATAAAATGGAGCTCTGTGATGACAAAATGGAGCTCTGTGATGACACAATCGAGCACTGTGATGACACATTGGAGCATTTTGATGACACAATGGAGCTCTGTGATGATATAATGGAGCACTGTGATGACAAAATTTTGCACTGTGATGACAAAATTGATCACTGTGATGACATATTGGAGCACTGTGATGACAAAATGGAGCACTGTGATGAAACAATTGATCACTGTGATGACACATTGGAGCTCTGTGATGAAAAAATGGAGAAGTGTGATGATGAAATAGACCACTGTGATGACACAATGGAGCACTATGATGAGATAATGGATCACTGGGATGATAAATTGGAGCACGGTCATGACACAATGGAGCACTGTGATTAGGATCACTGTGATGACACAATGGAGCACTGTGATGACAAATAACATTGTGAGACACAATGGAGCACTGTGATGACATAATTAATACTGTGATGACAAGTGGAGTCTTGATGACAGAATGGAGTTTGTGATGACACAATGAGCACTGTGATGACACAATGGAGTGTGATGTCAAAATGGAGCACTGTGATGACACAGTGTACTGAAAACACTGTGTGACACAATGGAGCACTATGATGACACAATAGACCATTGTGATGACACATGGAATACTGTATGACACAGTGAGCACTATTATGAGACAATGGAGCACTGATGACTCTATGGAGCACTATGATGAGATAATGGATCACTTGATGACACAATGGAGCACGGTCATGACACAATGGAGCACTGTGGTGACACAATGGAGCATTTTGATGATATAATGAGCACTGTGCTGACACAGTGGAGCACTGTGATAACACAATGGAGCACTGTGATGACACAAGGGAGCATTGTGATGCCACAATAGAGCATTGTGATGACACAATGGAGATCTGTGATGACACAATGGGGCTCTGTGATTATACAATGGAGCACTGTGATGACACAATCGAGCACTGTGATGTCACAATGAAACACTGTGATGACACAATGGAGCACTATGCTGAGACAATGGATCACTGTGATGACACAACGGAGAACTGTGATGACACAATGGAGCACTGTGATGACAAAATGGAGAATTTGTGGACACAGTGTAGCTCTGCGATGACACAATGGAGCTCTGTGATGACAGAATTCAGCACTGTGATTACACAATGGAAATCTGTGAGGACAAAAATGGAGAACTCTGATGTCACAATGGAGCACTGTGATGACACAACAAGGCATTGTGATAACAAAATGGAACATTGTGATGACATAATGAAGCACTGTGATGACACAGTGCAGCCCTTTGAAGACACAATGGAGATTTGGGATGACGTAATGGAGCTCTGTGATGACACAGTTTAGCACTGTGATGTCACAATGGAGCACTTTGATGACACAATGAGGCCTTGTGATGGCACAATGGAGCATTATGATGACATAAGGAAGCACTGTGATGACACATTGCAGCACTCTGATGACCAATGGAGCTTTGTGATGACATAATGGAGCACTCTGATGACACAATGGAGCACGATGACGACACAGTGGAGCACTGTGATAACACAATGGTGCATTGTGATGATACAATGGAGCATTGCGAAGACAAAATGGAGCACTGTTATGACACAATGGATCTCTGTGATTACACAATTGAACACTGTAAGGACACAATGGATCACTTTGATGACAAAACTGAGCACTGCGTTGACGTAATGGTGCACTGTGATGTCACAATGGAGCACTCTGATGAGACAATGGACCTCTGTGATGACACAATTGAGCACTATGATGACACAATAGATCATTGTGATGACACAGTGGAACACTGTGATGACACAATGGAGCACTGTGATGACACAATGGAGCACTATGATGACACAGTGGAGCACTATGATGAGACAACTGAGCACATAGATGACTCTATAGAGCACTATAATGAGATAATGGATCACTGGTATGACACAATGGAGCACGGTCATGACAAAATGGAGCACTGTGGTGACACAATGGAGCATTTTGATGATATTATGAGCACTGTGATGACACAGTGGAGCACTATGACAACACAATAGAGCATTGTGATGACACCATGGACATCTGTGATGACACAATGGGTCTCTTTGATTAAACAATGGAGCACTGTTATGTCACAATGGAGCACTGTGATGAAATAATGGAGAATTTGAGGACACAATGGAGCTCTGTGATTACACAATGGAAATCTGTGAGGACACAATGGAGCACTCTGATGTCACAATGGAGCATTCTGATGAACAATGGAGCTCTGTGTTGACACAATAGAGCACTGTGATGACACAAGGGAGCACTAATATGGGACAATGGATCACTGTGATGACATAATGGAGCACGGTGATGACACAATGGAGCACTGTAATGTCACAATGGAGCACTATGGTGACAGAATGGAGTACTTTGATGAGAAATTGGATCCCTGTGATGACACAATGGAGCTCTGTGATGTCTCAATGGAGCATTGTGATTATAAAACGGAGCTCTGTGATGACAAAATGGAGCACTATGATGACACAATGGAGCACTGTGATGACACAGTGGAGCACTATGATGAGACAATGGATCACTGTGATGACACAATGGATCACTGTGAATACGCAATGGAGCAGTGTGATGTCACAATGGAGCACTATGATGACAAAATGTAGAATTTGAGGACACAATGGAGCTCTGTGATGACACAATGAAGCTCTGTGATGACACAGTGGAGCACTGTGATTACACAATGGAAATCTGTGAGGACACAATGGAGCACTCTGATGTCACAATAGAGCACTGTGATGAACAATGGAGCTCTGTGATGACACAATGGAGCACTGTCATGACACAAGGGGGCACTATGATGACACAATGGAACACTTTGATGAGAAATTGGATCCCTGTGATGACAAAATGGAGCTCTGTGATGTCACAATGGAGCATTGTGATTATAAAATGGAGCTCTGTGATGACAAAATGGAGCACTGTGATGACACAATGGACCACTATGAGGACACATTGGAGCATTTTGATGACACGATGGAGCTCTCTGATGATATAATGGAGCACTGTGATGACAGAATTTTGCACTGTGATGACAAAATTGATCACTGTGATGACATATTGGAGCACTGTGATGACAAAATGGAGCAATGTGATGACACAATGGATCACTGTGATGACTCATTAGAGCACTGTGATAACAAAATGGAGCACTGTGATGATGAAATAGACCACTGTGATGACAGAATGGAGCACTATGATGAGATAATGGAGCATTGTGATGACACAATGGAGCACTATGATGAGATAATGGATCACTGAGATGAAACAATGGAGCACGGTCATGACACAATGGAGCACTATGGTGACACAATGGAGCATTTTGATGATATAATGAGCACTGTGATGACACAGTGGAGCACTGTGATAACACAATGGAGCAATGTGATGACATAAGGGAGCATTGTGATGACACAATAGAGCATTGTGATGATACAATGGAGATCTGTGATGACACAATGGGGCTCTGTGATTAAACAATGGAGCACTGTGATGACACAATGGAGGACTGTGATGTCACAATGTGATGATACAACGGAGCTCTGTGATGACACAATGGAGCGCTGTGATGACACAATCGAGCACTGTGATGTCACAATGAAACACTGTGATGACACAATGGAGCACAATGATGAGACAATGGATCACTGTGATGACACAATGGAGCACTGTGATGACACAATGGAGCACTGTGATGACAAATTGGAGAATTTGTGGACACAATGGAGCTCTGTGATGACACAATGGAGCTCTGTGATGACACAATGGAGCACTGTGATTACACAATGGAAATCTGTGAGGACACAATGGAGCACTCTGATGTCACAATGGAGCACTGTGATGACACAATAAGGCACTGTGATGACAAAATGGAGCACTGTGATGACACAATGAGGCATTGTGATGGGATAATGGAACATTGTGATGACTAAGGAAGCACTGTGATGACACATTGGAGCACTTTGATGACCAATGGAGCTTTTTGATGACACAATGGAGCACTGTGATGACACAATGGTGCATTGTTTTGACACAATGGAGCATTGTGATGACACAATGGAGCACTGTGATGACACAATGGAGATTTGTGATGACACAATGGAGCACTGTGATGACACAATGGAGTCTGTGATGACAAAATGGAGCACTATGATGACACAGTGTAGCAGTGTGATGAAAAATGGAGCACTGTGATGACACAATGGAGCACTATGATGACACAATTGATCATTGTGATGACACAGTGGAATACTGTGATGACACAATGGATCTCTGTGATGACACAATTGTGCACTGTGATGACAAAATGGAGCACTGTGATGACACAATGGAGGTCTGTGATGACAAAATAGAGCACCACCATGACAGAGTGTAGCACTGTGATGACACAATGGAGGACTGTGATGACACAGTGGAGCACTGTGATGCCACAATAGAGAATTGTGATGACACCATGGAGATCTGTGATGACACAATGGGTCTCTTTGAATAAACAATGGAGCACTGTGATGACACAATGGAGGTCTGTGATGTCACAATGTGATGACACAACGGAGCTCTGTGATGACACAATGGAGCACTGTGATGAAACATTCGAGCACTGTGATGTCACAATGAAACACTGTGATGAAACAATTGAGCACTGTGATGGGACATTGGATCACTGTGATGACACAATGGATCACTGTGATGACACAATGGAGCACTGTGATGTCACAATGGAGCACTTTGATGACAAAATGGAGAATTTGAGGACACAATGGAGCTCTGTGATGACACAATGTAGCTCTGTGATGACACAATGGAGCACTGTGATAACACAATGGAAATCTGTGAGGACACAATGGAGCACTCTGATTTCACAATGGAGCACTGTGATGAACAATGGAGCTCTGTGATGACACAATGGAGCACTATGATGACAGAAGGGAGCACTGTGATGACAGAATGGAGTACTTTTAATGAGAAATTGGATCCCTGTGATGACAAAATGGAGCTCTGTGATGTCACAATGGAGCATTGTGATGACAAAACGGACCTCTGTGATGACAAAATGGAGCACTGTGATGACACAATGGAGCACTGTGATGTCACAATGGAGCACTGTGATGACACAATGAGGCATTGTGACAGCACAATGGAGCACTGTGATGACATAATGAAGCACTGTGATGACACATTGAAGCACTGTGATGACCAGTGGAGCTCTGTGATGTCACAATGGAGCATTGTGATTACAAAACGAAGCGCTCTGATGAAAAAGGGAGCACTGTGATGACCAGTGGAGCTTCGTGATGACACAATGGAGCACTGTGTTGACACAATGGATCTCTGTGATTAAACAATTGAGCACTGTAATGACACAATGGATCACTTTGATGACAAAACTGAGCACTGCGTTGACGTAATGGTGCACTGTGATGACAAAATGGAGCACTATCCTGACAGAGTGTAGCACTGTGATGACACAATGGAGGACTGTGATGACACAGTGAGCACTGTGATGACACAATAGATCATTGTGATCACACAGTGGAACACTGTGATGACACAATGGAGAAACTGTGATAACAAAATGCAGCAATATGATGACACAGTGGAGCACTGTGTTAACACAATAGTGCACTGTGATGACACAATGGAGCACAGGGATGACACAATGGATCACTGTGAGGACACAAGACATCACTATGATGACACAATGGAGCACTGTGATGACACAATGGATCACTGTAATATCAAAAAGGAGCACTATGATGACACAATAAGCTATGTGAGGACAAAAAGGAGCACTGTGATGTCACAATGGAGCACTGTGATGATACAATGGAGCACTGTGATACCACAATGGAGCATTGTGTTGTCACTATGGAGCACAGTTATGACACAATGGAGCACTGTGATTAGACAATGGATCACTGTGATGACACAATGGAGCACTGTGATGACACAATAAGGCATTGTGATGACAAAATGGAGCACTGTGATGACATAATGGATCTCTGTGATTAAACAATGGAGGCCTGTGATGACACAATGGAGCATTTGTGATGACAAAACTGAGCACTGTGTTGACGCAATGGAGTACTGTGATGTCAAAATGGAGCACTATGCTGACAGAGTGTAGCTCTGTGATGACACAATGGAGGACTGTGATGACACAATGGAGCACTATGATGACACAATAGACCATTGTGATGACACAGTGGAATACTGTGATGACACAATGGAGAAACTATTATAAGAAAATGGAGCACATAGATGACACAATGGAGCACTGTGATGAGATAATGGATCACTGTGTATGACACAATGGAGCACAGGATGACACAATGGATCACTGTGAGGACACAAGGAGATCACTATGATGACACAATGGAGCACTGTGATGACACAATGGATCACTGTAATATCAAAAAGGAGCACTATGAAGACACAATAGAGCTATGTGAGGACAAAAAGGAGCACTGTGATGTCACAATGGGGCACTGTGATGATACAATGGAGCACTGTGATACCACACAATGGAGCATTGTGTTGTCACTATGCAGCACAGTTATGACACAATGGAGCACTGTGATTAGACAATGGATCACTGTGATGACACAATGGAGCACTATGATGACACAATAAGGCATTGTGATGACACAATGGAGCACTGTGATGACATAATTAATTACTGTGATGACACAGTGGAGTCCTTTGATGACAGAATGGAGATTTGTGATGACACAATGAGCACTGTGATGACACAATGGAGTCTGTGATGTCAAAATGGAGCACTGTGATGACACAGTGTAGCTGTGTGATGAAAATGGAGCACTGTGATGACACAATGGAGCACTATGATGACACAATAGACCATTGTGATGACACAGTGGAATACTGTGATGACACAGTGGAGCACTATTATGAGACAATGGAGCACATAGATGACTCTATGGAGCACTATGATGAGATAATGGATCACTTGTATGACA